>OU342740.1:38924557-39436520 GCA_910589775.1 Avena eriantha
CACTATGGCTCTTGTTAATAGGTTAGTCCAAGAAATCATATGAAAAGTACTCCAAAGTGTGGACACAACACAAGAAAGTAGATAAAACCAAGCATGGAACATCAAAAATTATAGATACATTTGCAATGTATCAACATCCCCAAGCTTAACTCCTGCTCGTCCTCGAGTAGGTAAGCTCTTGTCATTGTAAGTACATATGTATCATAAAGAACCGCCAATGGGGTACCCCTTGCACATGATACAGGAGCTATCCCATAATAAAAATGACAAGGCAAGCAGACAATGAGCATCTCAGTGATCTTTTTATTTGCTATTTTCATAGGTTTTTATCGAGGATGCTTCATAGAGTGCTCATTATGGTGGTGCTGCAAGTTTCCGCCATTATTTGGCATGGCTTAGGCTAGCGGCCCAGGTGTTTCTCCAACACACATACAAACTCCATGATCTTACAAGTTCCACTTTTATTTCACATCGTCGGGATCCATAAGCAAAAGAACATGATATCAACGGGGTACAAAGTACAAGTGCAATGTTGAAAGCGTTCCCCATGATACATGGTTCTGCTAATTTCAACTTATAAAGCGCAAGCATATACGCAACAAAGAAGGACCCAATGGTTGAAGTTTATTAAATGCAGAAAGTAAAGTGTGCCATCAAGTTCGTGAGAGCTTTAATCACTAGTTTTCTCATAACAAGTTTAATTTGGAAGGTAAACAAAAACATGAATATACTTGGAATAGCATAATCTAATAGGTAGGTATGGTGGACTCTTTGGAATAACTTGGTTTAAGGATTTGGATGCATGAGTGGAACTCATACTTGGTTGTGGAGGCTAGCAAGAGACTAGGAGCGACAAACTAAGAGAGCAATAATGGCCATAATCATGCAGAGCGACAAAACATCATTGATCAAAACATAAAGTGATACTACAAGTTGAAAACTAAAGATCATCAAGGCTATGGTGACTTGAGATAGTCATTACATGGTGTGAGCATGCGCCAAGTCAACCCAAATAAAGCATCAAAGGAGAATACCACAATACTATGCTTTAATATGCTAAAACAACGCATTATTCATCCAAGGCACATTAAGCAATCTCAATTGTTTATAACAAGTCATGATACATCAAAGAATACTAAGCATAAGGCCAAAACAATATGAAGCATGGCATGACAAAGCATAGGCCACAGCCAAAAACAAGCTCTCTTTACCACTTGAGCATGAGCTTTCCTACTCTTTTCCAAACCAAACCAAACTATTTGAAAACCAATGTATGAAAGAGGGGGTCCAACCAATTTATTCAGCAGACTAAGCAAACAAAAGCAAACGAAAAACCAAAACGGAAAAGAAAAAGAAGACACTCCAAGAACAACAGAACTGTGCATGAAACAATAAAAATGAAGCGTTTGGAAGAAACCTAGGATTTTTATTGATGAAGAAGGGGATGCCTTGGGCATCCCCAAGATTTGAAGCTTGTACTTCTTGGATATTTCTTGGGGTGACACGCGTGACATGAAGGAAATATGCCCTAGAGGCAATCATAGAGATGATTGTATTTCATGTGTATCCATGAGTTATTATAATGTTCCTTGAATATCCATATACCAGGCAACTTGTATTGATTGGCAATTATGTGAATTGTTTGTGAAACTCTTTACTTGTATGGTTATCTAATAATTGTCCCTAGTCAGAGTTCATGCGAGGACACACGTGAATATTAGACTAGCACATCGATTGGTTAATGACTATGTTTCGCAAGTCATTGACATGGAGATGTCAAACCAATGATGTGGACACATGTTATGAACATGGGGTTGGACTGACCCAACATGAGACTAGCAATAATACTTGCAGCTCTCTCTACACATCGTGTACGTTTTGTCCTTAGACCTGAGATTGTCGCATGTACTTGAGATGTGGATCGACCTACTTTGGGGCTATCAAACACTACTCCGTAACTGGGTAGTTATAAAGGTAGCTTTCGGGTTTGTCCTGATACATGCTGCAAGGCATCGGTCAATCAAGATGGGATTTGCCCCTCTCTACTTGAGAGAGATATCTCTGGGCCCCTCGAGTGATCGGATCCAGAAATGCATGGCCGTGCTACATATGGTTAAGAGTTAACCTAGTAAAGGGATTCTGAATCACAGTATCGAGAAAGAGAGGTCAGCTTAGAGCTAGACCAAATATCGTGAGGCAAAGGGAAAGACATGTACTCAACCTTGTGATGGTTCGTCCGAATGATCTTTATATGCGTTTAGGAGTTGGCACGTCTTGCTAGAGGCCGCTACCAACTATTGACGGAGTAAGTGTACTCGCGTCATGTCTATACGTGTATGAACCTATAGGGTCACACACTTTAGGGGCTGGAAGCCTAATGAGGATTGGATCCGAATTAGACCAGGCTTAGGCTGCTAATGGGCTGCTAATGTAGAAGCCCACCAGGGATGCCTATATAAGAGGGAGTGAGGCGAGCTGAAAAGGGGAGAGCATTCCACCCAGCCGCCACTCCTCTTCCGCCTGTGTTGCACGCGCAGACCTAGCAGTCTGGCGTGTGACGACTTCCACTCCGGACGTGTGGATACCTCGGAGGTGCTGCATCTGTAGCACTTGGACGAGCCGCGCAAAGGGGAGCTGCTCGTGGGACGAGGACGAGGAGGAGACGTAGAACATCTACACTGCCGCAACGTGCTTCATCGAGTTCCGCACCTGCGCGTCTAGCGGTAATCCCGTGATCTATGACAATAGTATTCCTGGTTGACGCGGTAGAAATTTTTGATTTTGCGCTAGTGTAGCCTACCCGTTACCCTTCATGACATCCCTAAGCTTGAGCTTTAGTCCATCCTTCATCTCATTACTCATTTCTTCCATACACCTAAATTTTTTCTTTCATACAAAAATTCACACAATCTTTATTAGCAACATTAGTGCACTCAAGATAATAAGTCTTAAGGTTCATTTCTAACACCAATAAACTTCCATTAGAACACTAGATACTGTAGCACTTCCCTTAGAAAGATCAATTCCCCAAAAGAACTAAAAAAGGAACCAACAAGAAGCAAATGCAGAAAATGGCAGAAATCTGTCAAAACAGACCAGTAGGTAAAGACAAATTTTTCGAAGACCTTATGTTGCTCAAATAAAAAAGTGTTGAACTAACAAAAAATAGATAACAACCTGGTGCAGAAGCACAAAAATTCACGCCTCAAAAAGACGTTCAAAGATTTTACACGATTTTTTACGGTGAAGCACAGAAATCTGTTTCAGGACAACAACTTTCCCAATCATTAATTCTCTCTCATTAGAGGTTATTCTTGGCACAAAAGGAAAATAAAAAGGATAAGGAGCGGTTCCAAGGCTCATCTAAAACTTTTGGGTTATCTCCCAATAAGTACTTTTCTTTAACGCCTTTAAGTTAGGCATAAGAAGCAAGAAAGAATCAAGTGTTCTCAAATGAAGAAGCATTAAGATCAATACCAGAAATATTTTCAACAAGGCAATGTATATCATCCAAATAAGTTCTAGAGGATCCTCTCTCAATGCTCTTAGGTTCACTATTTTCATCAAAAAGGTTTTCTGGAACGATCCACTCAAGATTCTTTTCTATGGATTCATGTATTGCTACCAGTTTAAAGGGTATTGGTACCTTAGTTTCCTCCCCATTAGGTTCAGTTTTGTTCATCTTCTCTCGTGTACCAACAACATCTACACATGAGCCTAGCATATTGAAACATTCAAAGACTTTCCTAGCTTCCTTGGCAACATCATAGAATTCCTTAAGCAAAGTTTCAAGAATAAAGTCCATATTTTTAGGGTCCTCAATTTCTTTAAGTTTAAGAAACATTAATTGCATTAAGGGGTTAAGGCCTAGCTTCCAACGTGTGAACTGAAGAAGCTACAACAATCTCATAGTTTGGAGCAAGTTCTGCCAGGGATCTATCCTCAATATCCTCATGTTTACTAACATGATTAAAGAATTCTTCAGTATTATCTTTTCCAATTATTGAACCACTACCTATTGAAAGGACTTTCAGGGTGAATTTAGGGATCAACATGGTGAGGTAAGGAAGAGGTAACGACTAAAGGAGAATTAATTTTTGTGTGTTTTCAATGAAGAAATCAAACTTGTAAAAACTGAATTTTTTGTGTGTTTTTGATAAAGAAACAAGCAAACAAAGCAAAACAAAAACAACAAAGTAAAGAGATTGGTTATGAGGGACTCCCCTTGTGAAGATGTCCTTGACTCCCCGGCAACGGCGCCAGAAAAATTTGTTGATGGCCCAAAATATATCGAGCTCGTTGGGGAACCCCAAGAGGAAGGTATGATGAGCACAACAACAAGTTTTTCCTCAGTATGAAACCAAGGTTATCAATGCAGTAGGAGCAAGGAAACACCCTAAAGGTGTAGCTAGCTGAACGTTGGCAGGGTGCACTACCGGTGCCAGCAGCAACGTGGAGACCTACACAACACAACCACAGAACTTTGCCCCCAACTTGCGATGAGGTTGTCAATCTCACCAATTTTGCTGAAAACAAAGGATTAAACGTATTGAATGGAAGGAAGTAATAGTTTGCAGAAAGTAAACCAAAGCAGTAAACAGTTTGTAGATTGTATGTAAAAGAAAGGACCGGGGTCCATAGTTCACTAGAGGTGGCTCTCCTTAAGATAGATAACATGCTGGGTGAACAAATTACAGCGAGGAAATTGACAAACATCGAGAAAGCATACACGCATATACTAATAATCTTGACTCCTTTGGAACTTGATTGGGCATTACAACATTATACATATACCACCATCCAACTGCATCTATGACTAATAATTCACCTTTAGGTTATCATCTAAACCCCCTCCAGTATTAAGTTGCAAGCAATTATTATTGCTTTACAAATTGTGTGTAATGTAAACAATACGATTGTTCTATGAACAAAGGATTGTTGTTTTCTCCCTAGTAGCAATAGCACATCTAGTACCTTAGAGATTTCTGTCACTTCCCCAGATTACCAGAGGCATGAACCCACTATCGAGCATAAATACTAACTCTTGGAGTTGCTAGCATCTACTTGGCCAAGATAGCTACTAACAACGGAAAGCATGCAAGATCACAAATAACAAAGACATGATAGAATCAATAATCAATCTGAAATAGCATCTCAATATCCATCGGATCCCCGCAAACACAACATGTATGGATTACAAATAGATGACCTTGATCATGAACAGAGCTCACAAGATCTAGACATGAAAGCACAAATGAGGAGAACCAGCCATCTCGCTAGTACATGGACCTGTAGTCTAGAGATGAACTACTCACGCATCACACCGGAGGCTTGCATGATGATGAAGAAGGCCTCTAGGGTGAATTCCCCTCTCCGGAAGGTGCCGGGAAGAGCTTCAGATCTCTCCCGATCTAGGGATGGAGACGACGGCGGCTACAGACTCTTTCGTGGATTTTTGATCAGGTACTTAGGGTTTTGGTATCGGAGGCATCTTATAGGCGGAAGGAGAGGCCGAGGGGGTGCTGGGGTCGGCCAGACCACCCCCTGGCGCGGGCCAGGCCTGGCCGCGCGGCCAGGTGGTGTGGCCGGCCCCTGGCCCTTATCTATCTCGTATTCTGGCATCAGATGTCTTCTGGAAAAATATGCACTTTGTCTTTTGTCCCGTCCAATTCCGAGAATATTCATTTTCTGACTTTCCTGGAACCAAAAACAGTAGAAAACAGGCAGCTGGCACTATGGCTCTTGTTAATAGGTTAGTCCAAGAAATCATATGAAAAGTACTCCAAAGTGTGTAAACTACACAAGAAAGTAGATAAAACCAAGCATGGAACATCAAAAATTATAGATACATTTGCAATGTATCAGTTGGCTCCTGCGGCAGCTGAAGTTGCTTCCTGCGGGTGTGGTCGCTGCTGCCGATGTTTGGGGCCCGTGCTACAAGGGGCAGGAGGGGCTACTACGATCGGTGGCCGTCGATGCTACATAGGGCTACTACCATCATGGAGGCGAATTGCTACAACGACACGTCGGGGCAAAATTTCTTTGCTACATACGTTCTTTGCTACAATAGCTTAATTTCTTTGCTTCATATGTTATGTGCTTTTGCTACAATTATACAAAATATTTGCTTCAATGTTTTTCGGCGAGGTCTCCCGGCAAAAGTCTCCGACAAAGTTGGTTTTTTGCTACATTAGCACATTTTGTTTGCTACCACCGTTTTGTGGGTTTGCTACAATTGTGCAAAATTTTTGCTACGAGGTCACCGACGAGAGTTTTCCAGCGATGTCTCCGGCGAAGTCGGTTTTGCTACATCAGCACATTTTTTTGCTGCATGGTCTCTGGCGAGGTCTCCGGCGGGACGTTCTATTTTCTGGAACGAACCCTTTTTTTGCTTTGGAAACAAAAGCGGGAATATTTGTAGCAAAAAGGGGTGTTTTGCAGCAAAACCAGGATTTTGGGACATTTTGGGGGACATGTGGTGCGTGGGGGAGCAGGACGATTGGGAAGCCCCCATCGTCTGGGGGACACCTAGCGTGATCCTTTATGATTCATAATTGGGAAGAGCGCATCCATGATAAACAATTAAACATTCTGTGGATGATCTGTGGGACCCAAATGGTTTGATAGGGATGCAGGCGGACACGCCGCCGGACAAGGCGAGCAGTCCACCGCAAAACAAATCAGCTAGGTACTAGTACTACCTACCTGATTAGAACTTGGTGATTACTACCTCCGTTCCACAATATAAGCCTTTTTAGATAGCTAAAAAGGCTCATACTGTGGAACGGAGGTAGTAGCTAACTAGCTGGGTTAGGCGGACACTCCCGGATACATAGGTGGATGTCCGCATAAATCATCACCAGCATTGGCGCCACGAGCATGTCCAAGGTGATGGTGTACACACACGTCTTTCGTAGTTTGTTCTTCTGCTCCTTCTTGGTTACCTCCTTGGTTACTTTTCCACCGAGCTAAATCTACACCACGTCTCAATCATCGCCGCGTAGTTCTCGCCATGTGGTCTCTCCAAATCCATCGTACAAGTTTCTCATGAAGAATCACAAGACCATCATCACACTTGTGAAGAACATAAGAAGAAATAATTGAAAAATATACAATGTAGCATCACCATGGACCAAGAGATGAAGCACCTTCGAACGAAGAATCAGCAGCATCACAGTCAGATGCGAAAGGTAGAATCAAAGAAGAAAAAACATATTAGAGAAGCAGATAAGCCATCAGTAGCAGGGAGGCACATGTTGGAATTCTTGCCTAAATGGCCCAACCTATATTCTATTTTAATAATTCCTGAAAATCCTAGAGGCCCATGTGACCCACTCATGCATGGCAAGAGGTGGGACAAATGTTTAGTTCCATATTGCTAGTTGAAGGAAGATTCACCATCTTATAAGGGGGGTTCTTCCACCACTTGGTAAAAGGATGAGAAGGAGAGAGATGTACACGCGCGCTCCTCCTTCGCTGCCCACCTGGCCTCGTCACGATGCGCGCGTGCCGCGAGTTGCGGGAATGCCCCGAGCCAACTTGCACTGCTGCTCTGTTCTTTCCCATCCCGTCTTGCGGCGTGCACCGCTAGCTGAGACAGTAACCCTCCGAGACCCCACTGCTTCGAGTCCTGTACGGGGGAAGGGCGATAAGGTTTTGGGGGAGCACTATCGGTACGACTACTGGTTTCATCATAGACTCCTTCACGGATAGCGACTGTGCCAACAACGTCTTCCCCAACAAGGACTTCTTCCTTGACATTAGCAACCTCTTCCTTGACGACATGGCTGACGATGATGCCAACGCCAACACCGGCGGTTCCTCTAGCGGTCCCTCTGCTACGATGTACATCATCTTACTTAATCTTGTTTATCTTAGTTAGATAGTATGTCATTCTCTTTGGGTTGCTACAGATCTTGCTCTGATATTATCTCAAGTTGTATGCTTTGTAATACTTTTCGATATCTGCCTTATTTTGTATCCGCTAAATCATATGATTAGTATAACTTTTGTTATTCTATTCATGTTTTATTTAGCATTTATCTTGGGTAAATTGCTCTTAAACTCAATAATCCAAAAACCTTGTTATAGGCAACTTGCTCCAAGTAGTTTTGTTGCATCCACGAAGCCACCTATGTTTGAAGGTGTCAATTACAAAAGATGGCGTGTGAGGGCAGTGCTCTTATTTCATACCATGAGCTGCTATAACGTCATTTACGGCGCACCTGGGGGAGATCTTAATCCTACTTAGGAAGAGGCTTTTCAAAAATGTGATACCACATTTAAGGCTTCCTTGATCAGCATCCTTGGCGACAATATTGTTGATTCATAACTATCATTTAGCAATGGCAAGGATATGTGGGATGTGCTCGAGAGAAAATTTGGAGTCTCCGATGCTGGCAGTGAACTGTATGTCATGGAACACTTCTATTACTATAAGATGGTTGATGACCGCTCCATTGTGGAGCAGGATCATGAAATTCTGTCACTTGCCAGGGAGCTTGAGCACTTCACTTGTGTGTTATCGAACAAGTTTGTTGCCAGAGGCATTATTGCCAAGCTTCTCTAGTCATGGAGGAATTTTGCTACTTCTCTGAAGCACAAGAGATAAGAGTTTTCCGTGACGGATCTCATTGGGACTCTTGATGTGGAAGAAAAGGCGAGAGCAAAAGGCACACATGCTCGAGGTACTGAGGGAGGTTGTAATGCCAATATGGTACAAAAAAGGAACTTCCAGCCTCACAAGTTCAAGAACAAGGGCAAGTTTGATGGCAAAGGAAAGTTTGATGGAAAGAACAAGGCTTCACAGTCTACCAGCTTCAAGAAGAAGTCTGATAAGAAGAAAGGTGCTTGTCATGTGTGCGATGATCCTTTTCATTGGGCTCCTGCTTGTCCCAACCGCTTTGACAATCGCCAGCATGGGAAGGACAGCAAGACTGCTAATGTTGTCATGAATGACGTTGAGATGAAAGATGTTGGGTATGGTATATTACCTACCGTTCTTTCATTATGTCATTCTCTTGATTGTTGGATTGACACGGGCGCTAATGTACATGTTTGTTCTGATATCTCCATGTTTTCTTCATATCCGGTCAGAGGGACTCAAACCATGTTGATGGGGAATGACTCGCATGCTTTTGTTCATGGTGTTGGTACGGTCGATCTGAAGTTCACTTCAGGAAAGACCGTGCGCCTGAAGAACGTGCATCATGTTCCCTCAATAAATAAAAATCTTGTTAGCGGATCTCTTCTGTGTTGAGACGGCTACAAGATTGTATTTGAGTCCAATAAATTTGTAATCTCTAAGTATGAAACCTTTGTTGGTAAAGGTTATGAGTGCGGAGGCTTGTTTCGCTTATCTCTGTCAGACGTTTGTAATAAAGTTGTTAATCATATTTACACGAATTTTGAATCAAATGTCTAGCATTCTCGTCTTTGCCATATTAATTTTGGTTGAATGACGTGACTAGCCAAAATGAATTTAATCCCTGATTTCACTAGTATTAAGGGATCTAAGTGCCAAGTCTGCGTGCAAGCAAAACAACCTTGCAAGTCACATACGACTAGAGAAGCGAGAAATTTAACACAACTAGAGCTCATACATTCTGATCTTTGTGAGATGAATGGTGTGTTGACAAATGGTGGAAAGAAATATTTCATGATGTTGATCGATGAGTCTACGAGATATTGTCTTGTATATCTTCTAAAATAAAAAGATGAGGCTTTGAGTTTCTTCAAAATCTATAAAGCTGAAGCAGAAAACCAACTTGATCGAAAGATTAAGAGGCTTAAGTTTGATCGTGGTGGAGAGTATTTTTCAAATGAGTTTTATTCCTTTCGTGCGGAACATGGTATAATCCATGAGAGGACGCCTCCCTATTCACCTTAGTTAAATGGTGTAGCTGAAAGAAATAACCGTACTCTAACAGATTTGGTTAACGCAATGTTCGATACATCAGGTCTATCTAAGGAATGGTGGGGGAGGCTCTATTGACTATGTGTCATGTCCTAAACCGAGTTCCCACGAAGAACAAAGAAATTACTCCCTTTGAAGAATGGGATAAGAAAAGGTTAAAACTCTGTTATCTAAGTGATGGGGATATGCCGAAAGGGGTATGCCCAGCAGGACGTTCCGATTGAGTCAAAGACCTTACGACTGGGCCTACAGGATGACGACTGGAACGCGACTGAAGAGAAGGCCTAGCGATTAGAGACTGGAGGCCCAGAAGCATAGCTGAGGCCCAGTCGGATTAGGTCAAAAGCCTCTGAATCCATATCTTGTTCAGTTGTATACTGTAAACCCTAGCGAGGTACCCCTATATAAACCTCCCTAGGGTAGATTGAGGACTTATGTTCCTCCATACACCCCTTTGAGCGACTCGCTGCTTAGACGCCGAGCTCACCACCCCTGTAACTCGCTCTCAGTCAATCCAATCTAGCAGGAGTAGGTCTTTACCCTCCGGGGGCCGAACCTGGGTAAACCCATGTGCATCCGCCCCCATCTCGCACCGCAGATGGCCGCCAGCTCTCGCCCCTGGTCTATCAATCGCTGCCCTTGTCAGTGACTGCCGTGGTCATTCCCACGACAGTGGCGCCCACCTTGGGGCATGGCCGGTCTGGCCTGAGTTCTACGACGATACCTTACACGCCAATCGATCACTACCGGCCGCATGATCGCCACCTGTGGGATCCTGTAGATCCTACCCAGCAGCTACATCCCGGCATCACGCCCGATCACATACAACGCGGTGGTGCCGATCGACACCATCTGCTTGTTCGTCGGCTTCACCGACGCAGTCGACCCGACGAGAACAATGATCATCGGTGAGTCACTGCCACGCCGCGATCTGCTCTTGGAGGAGCAGGTCTGCTCCATCAGCTGCCTCGCCACCAAGTACGACTCGGTCGCCAGCAACGCGGTCGGGACCAACGCCGCCACAGATGACGCGACTCTCCATGACGACGCTGAATCCGCGACCCCTGCCTCGGTCGACGGATCCATCACCGCAACATCACGGGAGGACTCCATCACGCGGGTCTCCAACCCTGAGGACTTCGACGATTCCTCCATCCTTAGGATCTTCGATTCCAACTCCGGCTTGGAGTCCCCCGAGGACTTCCACGCTAGATCCAATCGCTTCAACGCGATCTACATGGCGGGCAGCATGGCCACCCTGCTAGATCCATTCTCCACACCGATCCCGCCAACCGCCACGGCCACGGAGGTGGAGGAAGCCCGCCTGCAACTAGAGGAGGCGCAGCGCAGGGAGATAGCCGAGCGCGAGAAGTTCCGCCTTGAGCGGGCGACATCGCAGTAACTGTCGCTCTATCATCAACTCCGCATCAGGACCCGCTTGTACTCTAACGTCCAGGGCTGCGTCATGAACTTCAACGACGAAAGCGACCCCGCACGCGCAGGCGAGCGCGAATACTGCGAGAACACGCCACCAGGCGGCAGCAACCAACCACCACCCGGCGCACTGGCGACCGAGCCCTGCCGCCACCCATTGGTCGCGCACCCCTACCGGACCAGCCGTGAATCATCATCTCGTCGCAGGCCCGTGACGCCAACGGGCTCCCACTGTACTCTACTCTAATGGACAATGTCATCGCGGCTGACGCCGCAGTCGCCCACCTTGACATCCAAGGAGAGGGCGCGCTGCAGATCCAGTATGCCAAGTCCCTACTCACCAGGGCCGTCGAGTAGCAAGCCGCGGGAGTCGACCCGTAGAGACGGATGTATTCCCGCTCATCGGCAAGCAGGACAGCCTCAAGCGGCCCTCCAACCATTGCCAACGCCGTCACCTGCCCACCACCCCAACCACTGGCGCACCAGCCACGAGCCACCAACCCCGCGCTCTCCTCCAACGAACCGCGACCGGTGAACAACACAGTCGCCGCCAACAGTTAACCCATCGACGCCCGAACACACATCGTCAACAACCAGGCCTAGCGGGCGCACCGGCCCAATGACTTAAAGCACACCCTCACCAACCGCGGTGACCCCGAACCCAGAGGCTCGCTCAGCCGAGTCGGCCCCCAATGCTTCGGGCCAATGATCCGAGGCGAGAAGTATCCCACCAATTTCAAGGCGCCTAAGGAGATCGAAAAGTACGACCCCACGTATGACCCAACGGTGTGGCTAAACACGTACCTCATGGCGATGGGAATCGCCGGCCACACCGACCTGCTAGCCGCATGCTACCTTCCCCTGATGATGGAGGGAGCGACCCGACAATGGATCAACACCTTCCCCGCTGACAACATCGACTCGTGGGAAGATCAAAAGGGTCTACCGGACGCTCGACAACATTCCTGACCTCCTCGAGATCGCCAAGCGGTACGCGGAGGAGGACCCCAACCAAGACTTCGACGACAAGTCGGGAGGAAGACGCCGCACCCGCGGCAATGACAACAGGCGACAGCGCGACATGCGCTACAATAACACTCGCCTCGCTGGCAAATGCCGTAGTGACGGGCGAGTCGAATTCATCGCCAACGCTAGCTACGACCAACGCGACCCTAAGAGCTTCCGCCGCGACGCGGGAAACTATCGCGACAACAGAAATTACCGCGCCAACAACGCGATGAGGCCGAAATTCAACCCCGCAACCATGCTAAACCAGCTCTGTATCTACCAAAGCAGGGAAGGGAAGGCCGCCACCCACACCACAACAGACTGCCACTTCCTCAAGGAGATCGAAAAGGCAAGGCGAGCACGGGACGACCCCAACAACAACCTGCCAAGGGACAACGGCAACGCTGGCGGCTTCGGCAACACCGTCGGGTCGCTCCACACCTTTACCGGGCTCGGCACCAAGCGCGAGAAGAAGGTGCTCCCCCACGCAGTTGCCATCAATGCAGTTACGCAAGTCGACATCCCTCGCTTCCTCAACTGGTCTGAGCAAAGAATCACCTGGAGTCGCCAAGACCACGCACCAAAGATCGAGTTCCCAGGGCGAGTTGCCCTGGTGGTCCAGCCCAAAGTGGCCAACTATTGGCTACCCAACACACTGATGGACGGTGGGAGCTCCATCAACATCATGTACTTGGACACATTCAAGAGGCTCCAGCTCCCAAAGGTAGCGATCGAGCCAACACTGACAACCTTCCACGGCATCGTCCCCGGTCGGAAGGTGTACCCGATTGGCAAGGTGATGCTGCCAGTCACCTTCGGAACACCAGCAAACTACTACACAGAGCGAACTGTCTTCGAGCTGGTGAATTTCCGCAGCCCCTACCACTGCGTCCTGGGGAGACAGGCGTTCGCCAAATTCATGGCGACCCCACACTACGCCTACAACATGATGAAGCTCCCAGGGCCAAGCGGCATCATAACCGTCCACGGCGACCCTGACATGGCCGTGGAATGCAAGGACAAAGGCGCCGAGCTCACCGATGCTGTCATCGCCGTGGAGACCGACCACGCGGAAGAGCTCGCAAAATATGCGGGCAACATCAACAAGGACGACCCCACCATTCTGAAGAAGCCAACTGCCGCTAGCTCCACATTTGAGGCGACCACGCACACCCGCACCGTCGAGCTCGTCCCGGGCGACTCCAGCCAGACGACCACCATCGAGGCACACATGAGCGCCGCATAAGAAAGCGCGCTCATCGAGTTCCTCCGGTGAGAATCGCGACATCTTCGCTTGGAAACCATCTGACTTGCCCGGTGTCCAGAGGGAACTCACTGAGCAAAAACTCAACTCCGACCCCAAAGTGCGACCAGTAAAGCAGTCACTACGTCCCTTCAATGAAGAGCGCCGCCGAGCAATCGCCGAAGAAGTACAGCGCCTGCTAGCCACAAGCTTCATTCGGCCCATCAAGTACTCCAAGTGGCTGGCAAACCCAGTCCTGGTCCTGAAAAAGAACAACACCTAGAGAATGTGTATCGACTACACCAACCTCAACAGCGCCTGCCCGAAGGAGGAGTTCGTCCTACCACGTATCGACCAGATCATCGATTCGACCGTGGGATCAGAGTCGATGTGCTTCCTCTACGTGTATTCTGGCTACAACCTGATCAAAATGGCCGCCGAGGATGAGGAGAAGACGGTGTTCATCACGCCATTCGGTGCCTTCTACTACACGACCATGACGTTCGGCCTCAAGAACGCCGACGCCACCTACCAAAGGTGCATGCATGAGTGCCTCGCGAGCCAAATTGTCCGCAACATACACGTCTACATCGACGACGTGGTGGTAAAATCCACCCGCCAGGCCGACCTGCTCGCCGACCTGGCTGAGACCTTTGCAAATCTACGGAGATACAACATCAAGCTCAACCTAGGAGAATGCACCTTTGGCGTCCCCGCCGGACAGCTCCTAGAGTACGTGGTCTCGAAGCGAGGCATCAAGGCCAACCCCACCAAGATCGACACCATCGCGCGGCTCGGGAAATTCTAGTGCCTATGCGACATCCAGAAGTTGGTCGGACGAGTCGCGGCTCTCAGCCGCTTCATCCCCCGGCTCGGCGAGAAGGTGATGCCTCTCTACCGCTTGATGCGCAAGAACCCCACATTCCAATGGGACGAGGAAGCAGACAACGCGCCCAAGGCACTCAAAGAAGTGCTGCTCGCGGCACCACTGCTCGCCGCCCCAATTGACAAAGAGCCATTGCTCGTCTACATTGCGGCCTCCACTCGAGTCGTCAGCGCCGTAATGGTCGTAGAACGGCGAGAAGAGGGCAAGGATCGCCCCATCTAGCGACCCGCCTACTAAATCAGCGAGGTCCTGACAGACTCAAGACAGCGCTACCCGCAGTACAAAAAATTGGTGTATGCGGTCTTCAGGGCCCAGCGGCAACTCCCGCACTACTTCCAAGAGCACCCCATCATGGTCATCTCTTCCGCGCCGCTGCATGACATCATCCGCAACCACGAGGTGACCGGCCGAGTCGCCAAATGGGCCGTCGAAATCGGTGTCCACAACATCAAATACGAGCCACGCAAAGCGATCAAATCGCAAGCCCTAGCCGACTTCCTCGCCGACTGGGAAGAAGCACAGTAGCCAGAGAAGCTACCCTACCTCCACTACGGGTCGCTCCACTTCGACGGCTCCAAGAACGCCGATGGTGCTAGGGCCGGGGCCATACTGACCTCCCCCAAGGGATACAAGCTTCGCTACATGCTCCACCTCGACTTCAAACCCTGCACCAACAACATGGCTGAGTACGAGGCTCTCCTCCACAGCATGTGGGCCGCCAAGGAAATGAATGTCAATCTCCTACGATGCTATGGTGACTCTGACCTAGTCGCTGGCAAGGTCGCAGGGACCTGTGACACCGTCTCCCCGACAATGATAGCGTACCGCCAAGCGGTAGACCAACTTGGAGGGCACATCATCGGCTACTCAGTCGAGTGGATCGACATGCAAAAGAACAAGGAGGCAGACGCCCTCTCCCGCATCGGGTCGGCTAGGCAAACACCACCTGCAGGAGTATTCCTCGACATCATCCACAAGCCTTCGGTCTCCCCGCCAAAGGAGATTGACATCGGGATACCACTGCAGCCCGAGCCCACCCTCGTCGCCATGGTCATGGAACCCAGCGACTGGACTACACCATACGTCGCCTTCCTAGAGCACAAGATCCTTCCAAGCGACGAGACGGAAGCGCGAATGATAGTGCGATGTTGCAAATCCTTTGTCATCATCAACAACGAGCTCCACAAATGTAGTGTGTCTGGTGTATTCCAGCGCTGCATATAGCCAGAAGAAGGACGCAAGATCCTCCAAGACATCCACACCGGCGAGTGCGGCCATCACGCTGGTGCCAGGTCGCTGGTCGCCAAAGCCATGCGACATGGCTTCTACTGGCTCACCGTGCACGCCGACGCCACCGACATCGTCCAACGGTGCGTCGGGTGCCAGAAGTACGCCAACCAGACGCATCTCCCTGGTTCGGCACTCAAGACCATCCCCATCACCCGACCATTCGCTGTATGGGGAATGGACATGGTCGACCCGTTCAAGAAGGCCCCATCCGGCTTCACCCACCTCCTAGTCGCGGTGGACAAATTCACCAAGTGGGTTGAAGCCAAACCGATCAAGAAGTGCGACGGCAAGACCGCCACCAAGTTTCCCCACGAGCTCATCTACCAGTACGGCTACCCGCACAACATCATAACGGACAACGGCACCAACTTCGCTAAGGGCACCATGGCGGAATTCTGCGATGAGCATAGCATACGACTCGACCTCGCCTCAGTCGCCCACCTGGATTCGAACGGCCAAGCAGAACGCACTAATCAGAGTGTCCTCCATGGGATCAAGCCGCGACTTCAGGTGCCCGTCGAGCGCACCCTAGGATGCTAGGTTGAAGAGCTCCCCTCCGTAATATGGGGAATCCGCACCTCCGTCAACCGCTCGACGGGACTCACGCCCTTCTTCATGGTGTACGACGTTGAGGTCGTAATGCCAACTGACCTGGAGCATGACTCGCCTCGAGTCGCCAACTACGTCGAGGTGACAAACGAGATCGCCCGCCAAGACAGCATCGACCAGCTCGACGAGGCACGCGACCTAGCTCGCTCCCGCACCGCCATCTACCAGCAGGGACTCCGCCGCTACCACAGCCGCCGAGTCTGGACCCGCACCTTCCAGGAAGGCGACTTGGTCCTACGACTAGTCCAGGACAAGAAGGGCATGCACAAGATTCCCCCCCATGGGAGGGACCATTCGCCATAGGACGCATCCTCGGCAACGGCGCCTACTACCTCATCGACATACGAGGCAATGGCCAGCTTGAGGTCGGGAGGCGATGGAATGTAAACCTCCTCCGAACGTTCTATACATAGAACTCAAACTTGTACTCAACCGCTATATAATGAAATACATTCGGATCACACAAATTGTGTCTACTCGCCATCTTCTTGTTCCACTCGCACTCGTAAATTTAGCAATATGCTACCTATGGAAGTCAACCCTTGGTCGAGCGACCGACGCGGCTAAGTAGTGCGACCCAAGGGCACCGAAGATATTCGGGCTTTTTGTCGTCCACGAACATGCCAACCCGGAGCCACCATCGGAGTCGCCTCGCTCGACTGGCCTAACGGGCCAAGACGACCAATAAATGCTTCCCACAACGACCTGTCCTCCCCATGCTCGTGCAAAGCGACTCGAACGGTTAAGTACCACGCACGGGGACTTCGCAACAAGAAAACCGCACGTGGCTCGGGAACACACCAAGTAAGAGAGCTGCCTTGGACTCGCCACACGACTGGCTTTCCGAGCCAGGGGAAGAGACACGTTACAAACAATGCATCAGATCCTATAATAGGTACACGCCTAAAACGGCTAAGTACCACGCTCGGGGACTCACCCAAACCAAACTCACTCGTGCTCGGGGACTCAGCTAACTATAGAGCCCCTTCAGAGTCGCAAGGTGACTAGCCCCACATGCCATGACAAATCAGTCGCAACCAAAACAAAAACGCAAATAAAACACACATGCACATAAACGAGTTATACCCCATTAAAGGGCGGACGCGCTCGGGGACTCGCTCAAACAAAAGTCAACATATCACAAAATTGACCCTGCATTGCGAGTCGATTGACTCCCCTTACTCTCATACATATGCATTGTTCATATTACATAATGGCCATCCAGCATAATTTACAAAATCCCTAGGGCAGCTATCTATTTTGTAGGCTCCGATGAAGAAGCACCGCCACCACCCTTGACTCGGATGAATGGCTCACATGGATTTGTCGGGTACATCGTCAGCAACTTCGATAGCGCCGACCGGAAGGGCTACTCCGACTTTAGGTCGCGATGCTCCGGCTCGGGGTCGCCCGGGGCTACCACCGTCTCCTGGTACGACAACAAGTACCCTATCACCAGCACCCGATCCACGAATGGAGCAGCCTTGGTGGTCAGCCTTAGAACCTCCGATATCTCCACTGAGCCAGTCGCCGAAGGGTAGCCACTGGTGACATCGTCAAGATCAAAGTCGTCGGGGAAATGTGCGAGCCCCAGGCTCAACGCCGTAGTGGCACCACGCATGAAGGCCGAACGTGCCATCCACTCCACGATGTCGGGCGCCTCCTCCAAATAGCGCCATACTTCAGTCATCCCCCCAGGAATAACTTCGGTGGGGGATATCCCTTGGAGAACGGCCTGGACGCACAGCGCTAACGCTGTGGCCGCGTTCAGCACTGCAGTCACACATTGCGAGATAGTGTAGGTCTGCACCACTGGGTCGCTTTGAACTATCAGAGCTGCACGTTAGGCACAAAGCGTCATTATGGACCACCCCACTCAGGGACTCTCCGCTCACAAGAAAGAGAAGAAAGAACACTTACTAAGGAGTTTACGACAGTTCTCCGTCACATGCTTTTCAAGGGCACCAAGGTAACCCTGTAACCCAAGGATAACAGAGTCAGAGGCCTTCCCTTCCTCCTCTACCGTAGCAACAACATCCTTGGCCCTCTCCTCAGAGAGATCATCGACGCCTTCGCCTCCTCCAATTCCTTCACCGGTGAGTCGATACGCCCCTTCGTCACGTCCAGTTCAGCAGCTAGGACATACCCCTCCTCGGCTTTGGCGATAGCAACCGGAAGACCATCTACAAAGGAATGACAACTAAAGTCAGTCGTGTGTAAACACCAGCAACTCGCGATCGCCAATCAGACCAACAACTCACCACCAGCCTCCTGGAGTCATCGATTGGCTTCCTGTGCCACGAGCAGGTCACGCTCCATGCGTTCCTTCGCGGCTTGCCAATCCGCCGATTCCCTCTGCAGGCCCTGCCAACAGATAAACATTCAGCGACTGGAAAACCACAATTTTTAGTGCCTAGCCGCTGAAATTCGATGACTAGACACTCGGCGATTGGAGACTCGAAGAATTTTAGTGCCTAGCCGTTGCAATTCAGCGAGTAGACACTCGGAGACTGGCGACTAGAAGAGTTCTAGTGCCCAACCGCTGAAATTCAGCGCTCGGGCACTCGGGGACTGGACATACCTGAATGGCGGCACCAAGCATGCCATGAAGTTGGTTAGCATCCGATGAAGGAACTAAAAAGGACGTACGCCCACGGAGAGGCCCAACATCTTCATCAAGAATCTCTGGAAACTGCGGAGACTGGCTCACCACCGTGAATGGAAATCCCTTCGCCATGAAGCGCAGAAACGATGCAGCCACCCTTGTCAGAGCGCTAGTCGTTGGTGCTGGTGGTTCCGTCGACGTAGCCTCCTTGACTGGCTCCGATTGAGTAGCTATGACGTCCTCTACATGGGCAGCAGGGTCATTCCACCCCCCCATGATGTCCTCTATCGCGGCGTCAGCAACATCTCCTTTCTTCTTGGCGCTCCTTCAGTGGGCGCGACCTCTGCAGCAAGCTTCCTCTTCATAGGGAGATCGGCCTCCTCTATGGCGACGACCGGTGGAATCTTAGACACCGTAGGGCGACCTATTTTCTTGGCGCCAGACCTACGAAATCACCAAAGTTAGTAAAGAAATCATGCAGAAAACATCCAATAATGGAAAAGGGGACACTTGACTTACTTGGCGACCGGAAGAATACGCAGGCCCATACTGATGTGGGCAGGCTTGTCCAGCTCCAGGCCCAGCTTGCGTGAGAGCCCCTTCTCAAAGACACCTGCGGCCCATGACACCGCGGGCTTCTTCGATGATGAAGCCACAGTCGCAGGGATCTCTGGCCCAGACGACGCGGTCGTCCCTGCCGGTTATGGCGATCTGGACGCCGCAGCTTCAGCAGCCCCCGGATCCGAGGTAGCCGAGACTATCGGCGTGATCGTCGCGAGGGGAATCTCCACCGCCGCATCCGCTACTTCTGGTCCCATCATCGGAATCATGTCCTCTGGGATCTCAGGCGAGGTCTTGGTCACGTCATCGTCGGACTCGTCGTCCGACCCAAACGCCACCACCGGCCTGGGTGGCGACGCCGGCTTCGGAGCCGGCTTCTTCATGGGAGACTTCGATTTGCATGTACGCCGTGAACTGTGTTCGTACAAAATTTCATTGTCTTCATCGCGCTCTTCAAGACTATGACTCGCCTCGATCTCGCGCTGCTTCTGCATACGAGTCTTCCAAGCCACGGGCGCCAGGGGAAGAACCTACCTTTCCTCTTCTTTGCTCTCGGAGGAGTCCCGCCCAGGGCACCCCCTCGGCCTCCCCTTTCACCAATATATTGCCTCCGATACAGAAACCCTAAGTACCCAATCAAAATTCCATGAAAGAGTCTATAGCCACCATCATCTCCATCCCTAGATCAGGAGGGATCTGAAGCTCTTCCCGGCACCCTGCCGGAGGGGAGAATTCACCCTGGAGGCCTTCTTCATCACCATGCAAGCCTCCGGTGTGATGCGTGAGTAGTTCATCCTTGGACTACCGGTCCATATAGTAGCTAGATGGTTGGTTCTTCTCCTTTGTGCTATCATGTTTAGATCTTGTGAGCTCCGTTCATGATCAAGTTCATCTATTTGTAATCCTACATGTTGTGTTTGCGGGGATCCGATGGATATTGAGATGCTATTTCAGATTGATTATTGATTCTATCATGTCTTTGTTATTTGTGATCTTGCATGCTCTCTATTGTTAGTAGATATCTTGGCCGAGAGATGCTAGCAGCTCCAAGAGGGAGTATTTATGCTCGATAGTGGGTTCATGCCTCTAGTAATCTGGGGAAGTGACAAATAATCTCTAAGGTACTAGATGTGCTATTGTTACTAGGGAGAAAACAACAATCCTTTGTTCATAGAACAATCGTATTGTTTACTTTGCACACAATGCTTAATGCAATTATCTGTTGCTTGCAACTTAATACTGGAGGGGGTTCGGATGATAACCTGAAGGTGGATTATTAGTCATAGATGCAGTTGGATTACGGTCTATGTATAATGTTGTAATGCCCAATCGAATCTCAAAAGAGTCAAGATGATTAGTATATGCATGTATGCTTTCTTGATATTTGTCAATTGCCCCGGTGTAATTTGTTCACCCAACATGTCATCTATCTTAAGGAGAATCACCACTAGTGAACTATGGACCCCGGTCCTTTCTTTTACCATCAATCTACAACTGTTTACTATTTTCTGTTTACTTTTTGCAAGCTATTACTTTCTTCCACACAATACGTTTAATCCTTTGTTTTCAGCAAAACCGGTGAGATTGACAACCTCACTATAAGTTGGGGACAAATTTTTGTGGTTGTGTTGTGCAGGATTCCAAGTTGGAAACAACACCTTGGAGGTGTTTCCTTGCTCCTACTGGTTCGATAACCTTGGTTTCACAACTGAAGGAAAACTTGTTGTTGTGCTCATCATACCTTCCTCTTGGGGTTCCCCAACAAGCTCGATATTTTGGCCCATCAAGCAACTTACTGGCGCTGTTGCCGAGGAGTTAAGAAGAAGAAGCTCCCACGTCAACCACGTGCCAGCAATGCCCGAGCCTGCAATTGTACATATTGATTGTGGACAATCCATTCTCCTTTATGGCCTGGATCTGGTCCATCATCTCCGCGACAGCCATCTTCTAATCATTGGGGAGCTTGTCCGCTGTCAGTCGGCGGGGTTCGCTCCTCTCTGCGATGTACTCGGGGAGCGCCACTTCGTTGGAGGGGGTGGATTCCCTCACATAGAACCCGCTTTTCTTCCAGTCGCTCGCGGCCTTCTTCGGCAGCATGAGCTTGAAGAAGTTCACTTTTGGCTTCAACTGGAATCCGCCCGCCGCCAAGACAGGGCCGCCAGATCCGTCGCGCCCGATGCGGCCGTGGAATAATTCCAGCCACAACGGGAAATAAGGGCGACATCCTAGATAAGATTCGCAAAAGGTGACGAAGATCGCCAACTGCTCGACGCTGTGAAGGCCGAGATCTGATGGCTTGATTGCATAATATGCGCAGAATCACTAGAAAAAGACGGAGGTAGGGAACCCCAAACCCCTCTCCAGATGGCTCGGAAAGCAAATTAACTCGCCGGCGCGAGGCCTCGGCTCGACCTCGGAGGGCACGGGGATCCGCCAGTTCCCTTTGCATAGGAACCCTACATCCTCGAATGATTTGAGTTGCGCGGCGGTTCATTTGGATTTCCCCCACAAATCCTTTTGAGGCGCCATTGAGAGGAGGCAGGGTTGTTTTGTTGAGAATGTTCAGATCGTGAGGAGACGAAGAGACTGGGGAGCACGGGAGCAAGGAATGCGGAAGAAGATCCGTGAACTTTCTCTCCACTCTCCTTATAAGAGCAACACGACCCGCCAAATTCGGGATAGCTGTTATCGGCAGTAATCATGCCGAAGTTACCGTTGGATTACCCAACGGCTAGTTTGCCCAAGCTGATGGTCCAACTTCTTCCACTCGACTCGCCGACAATTGTACCCTGTCCACTCGATAGGAGCAGCGATTCAAGCAAGAATATAAACGCCAAAGTTGCGACTAGGAATCTGGTGGAAAATTTCCTCCATTCTCGACAGAGTCCATCACCGATTCGACTAGATGTCCAAATTTGACTCGCCTACTCCGACTGCCAAAGGACACCTGCGCTGAATCAGTGATGGTCTCGGGGACTACTGATGGGGATATGCTGAAGGGGGTATGCCCAACAGGACATTCCGATTGAGTCAAAGACCTTGCGACTGGGCCTGCAGGACAGCGACTGGAATGCGACTGAAGAGAAGGCCTGGAGATTGGACACTGGAGACCTAGAAGCATAGCTGAGGCCCAGTCGGATTAGGTCAAAAGCCTCTGAATCCATATCTTGTTCGATTGTATACTGTAAACCCTAGCGAGGTACCCCTATATAATCCTCCCTAGGGTACATTGAAGACTTATGTTCCACCATACACCTCTTTGAGCAACTCGCTGCTTAGACGCCGAGCTCGCCACCCCTATAACTCACTCTCAGTCAATGCAATCTAGCAGGAGTAGGTCTTTACCCTCTGGGGGGCCGAACATGGGTAAACCCATGTGCATCCGCCCCCATCTTGCACCACAGATGGCCGCTAGCTCTCACCCATGTTCTATCAATCGCTGCCCGTGTCAGCGACTGCCGTGGTCATTCCCACGACACTAAGAACTTGGGGATGTTTGGCAAAAGTTCATGTGCCAATTCCCAAGAAGCGTAAGCTTGGAGCAAAAACCGTTGACTATGTATTTTTGGGTTATGCTTTCCATAGCATTGGTTATAGATTTTTGATAGTAAAATTCGAGGTACATAACATGCATGTCGGTACAATTATGGAGTCAACTGATGCAAATTTCCTTGAGGATATCTTTCCTATGAAGGATATACCTAGCTCATCAAATCAGGAGATGCCTAGTTCATCCAGTCAGGAATTTGCTGCAAATTCTAAACCTACCACTCCAATTAAACATATTGCAAATCCTAAGGAGGATGCTAATGAAATTCCTAAAAGGAGCAAGAGATAGAGGACTACAAAGTCATTTGGTGATGATTTCATTGTGTACCTCATGGATGATACTCCCACTTCTATTTTAGAAGCCTATGCATCTCCTGATGCTGACTACTGGAAGGAAGCCGTCCGTAGTGAGATGGATTCCATCTTAGCCAATGAAACATGGGAGATCACTGATCATCCTTATGGGTGCAAACCTATAGGATGTAAATGGGTGTTCAAGAAAAAGCTTAGGCATGATGGTACTATTGAGAAGTAAAAGTAACGGCTTGTGGCCAAGGGATACACTCAAAAAGAAGGTGAAGACTTCTTTGACACTTATTCACCTGTTGCTAGATTGACCACCATTCGAGTACTACTTTCATTGGCTGCCTCTCATGGTCTTCTCGTTCATTAAATGGATGTTAAGACAACTTTCCTAAATGGAGAGTTGGATGAGGAAATTTACATGGATCAGCCAGATGGCTTTATGGTAAATGGTCAAGAAGGAATGGTGTGCAAATTGTTGAAGTCTTTATATGGCCTAAAACAAGCCCCTAAGCAGTGGCATGAGAAGTTTGAAAGAACTTTAACTACTGCAGGCTTTGTTGTAAATGAAGCTAACAAATGTGCGTACATTCGCCATGGTGGGGGTGAAGGAGTCATCCTTTGTTTGTATGTTGATGATATACTGATTTTTGGACCGACCTTAATGCAATTAAGGAAGTCAAGGATTTCTTATGTTGTTCCTTTGAGATGAAAGATCTAGGTGTAGCTGATGTTATCCTAAACATCAAGTTATTGAGAGATGATGATGGTGGGATTACATTCCTTCAGTCTCACTATGTGGAAAAGGTCTTGAGTCGTTTTGGGTATAGCGACTACAAGTCTTCTCCTACGCCGTATGATCCTAGTGTGATGATTCAAAAGAATCGAGGAAATACTAGAGAGAAAGTGAGATATTCTCAAATTATTGGCTCACTTATGTATTTATCTAGAGCCACGAGGCCTAACATCGCTTTTGCTATAAGAAAACTTAGTCGATTTGTTTCAAATCCAAGAGATGATCACTGGCATGCTCTTGAGAGAGTTATGCGCTATCTAAAAGGCACTGCGAGTTACGACATTCACTATACCGGGTATCCAAGGGTACTAGAGGGTTACAATGATTCAAATTGGATATCTGATGCTGATGAGATAAAGATCACGAGTGGATATGTATTCACACTTGGTGGTGGCATTGTTTCTTGGAAGTCTTGCAAGCAAACCATCTTAATGAGGTCAACTATGGAAGTAGAACTCACAACATTAGACAAAGCCATAGTTGAAGCAGAGTAGCTTCATGAACTCTTGATGAACTTACCTGTGGTTGAAAAACCAATACCCGCAGTCCTTATGAACTGAATTAATCAAACAGTGATTTTCAAAGTGAATAGTTCTAGGGATAATATGAAGTCATCAAGACATGTGAAGAGGAGACTGAAATCTATTAGGAAAATGAGAAACTCTGGAGTTATTGCATTGGATTATATCCAAACATCTAAAAACTTGGTAGATCCCTTCACAAAGGGTCTAGCACGCAATGTGATAGAAAATGCATCGAAGGATATGGGTATGCAACCCACAATATGAGTTTTTCATAGTGGTAAACCAGTCTATGTGATCGGAGATCCCGTGCATTAGAATTGGGAGACAATCTGTTGATTAGCTGAGAGGAAAGTATCCCTACTTTAATAAACGCCACTCCATGAAGATGCAATAATTTCCTATTTTGCACGGTAGGTTGATTTATTATCTTAATGTGTTCTAAGTGGCTTATCTTAAGCAGATATGTTGTCCTGCAGAACATCTTTTGAAGAACACACCTATATGAGTCTGACTATTAAACGTCGTAGTCTATGAGAGTAGGGTGCTCTCTAATAAACTCATGAAAGGCCATGGAGTATGATGCATAAGCTCCACCCACGGGGAAGTCCCACGGTAGCCTAGTATCAGTCAAGACTTTGTGTGAATCTAGGTTTGTAGCAAACTTGCAGTTCAAGACATAGTCCACTGTACAAGTTACAGCCTAGTGTAGCATAAATTTCTAGGTGGAAGTTAAAGTTAACAGTATCCACAATAGTACTGGTATATAAACAATATTTTGCAACCAAAGGCAAACTTCATGTGCCTCTAGGATCTGGTGGGGGATTTTTGGAATTCTTGCCTAAATGGCCGAGCCCATATTCCATTTTAATAATTCCTGAAAATCCGAGAGGCCCAGGTGGCCCATTCATGCATGGAAAGAGGTGGGACACATGTTTAGTTCCATATTGCTAGTTGAAGGAAGATTTCACCACCTTATAAGGGGGTTCCACCAAGGGTGAGAAGGAGAGAGACGTACACGCGCGCTCCTCCTCTGCCACCCGCCACGCCACGCCTCGTCACGACGTGCGTGCGCCGCGGGTTGCGGGAATGCCTCAAGCCGAGAGCTTCCCTTTCTTATGGCCGCACATGAGTTGATTAATAATCTGAACAGTCTGCGTAAGTGGGTGTTTAATATGCACTCAATGGAGATTTAATTCGAATGTTTCCTCTGAGAATTAATTCAGACGTTTCCTCTGAAGTTTAATTTGAACGTTTCCTATGAGGTTTAATGCGAACTTAATGGAGGCTGTTTCCTCTCCCGACGCTACCCGTTCGACTGTGCCTATAAGAGTGAGAGGTTTCTCCTCTCCTGTTACACAAATCGCCTCCAGTTCCAGAAACTTGTGCTGCCGCTCCGTTCTTCCCCATCCCGGCTTGCGGCGTGCACCACTAGCTGGGGCAGTAGGCCTCCGAGACCCCGCTGCTTCGAGTCCTGTACGGGAGAAGGGCGATAAGGTTTTTGGGGAGCGCTATCGGAGCGACTACTGGCTTCATCATGGACTCCTTCACGGATAGCGACTGCGTGAACAATGTCTTCCCCAACGAGGACTTGTTCCCCGACATCAGGAACCTCTTCCTTGATGACATGGATGACGACGGTGCCAACGCCAACACCGGCGGTTCCTCTAGCGGTCCCTCTGCTACGATGTACATCCTCTTACTTAATCTTGTTTATCTTAGTCAGATAGTGTGTCGTTCCCATTGGGTTGCTACAGATCTTGCTCTGATATTATCTCAAGTTGTA
The DNA here is from genome assembly GCA_910589775.1 of Avena eriantha. Taxonomy (NCBI): domain Eukaryota; kingdom Viridiplantae; phylum Streptophyta; class Magnoliopsida; order Poales; family Poaceae; genus Avena; species Avena eriantha. Next base: position 38,951,065 of record OU342740.1, read on the forward strand.
TGCTTTGCAATTCTCTTTGATATCTGCCTTATTTTGTATCCGCTAAATCATATGATTAGTTTAACTTCTGTTATTCTATTCATGTTTTATTTAGCATTTATCTTGGGTAAATGTCTCTTAAACTCAACAATCCAAAAATCTTATTATAGGAAATTTGCTCCAAGTAGTTTTGTTGCATCCACAAAGCCACTTGTGTTTGAAGGTGTCAATTACAAAAGATGGCGTGTGAGGGCAGTGCTCTGGTTTCAGACCATGAGCTGCTATAACGTCATTTACGGCGCACCTGAAGGAGATCTTAATCCTGCTCACGAATAGGCTTTTCAAAAATGTGATACCACATTTAAGGCTGCCTTGATCAGCATCCTTGGCGACAATATGTCGATTCATACCTGTCATTTAGCAATGGCAAGGATATGTGGGATGCGCTCGAGAGAAAATTTGGAGTCTCCGATGCTAGCAGTGAACTATATGTCATGGAACAATTCTATGAGTATAAGTGGGTTGATGACCGCTCCATTGTGGAGCAGGCTCATGAAATACTATCACTTGCCAGGGAGCTTGAGCACTTCACTTGTGTGTTACCGGACAAGTTTGTTGTCGGAGGCATTATTGCCAAGCTTCCCTAGTCATGGAGGAATTTTGCTACTTCTCTGAAGCACAAGGGACAAGAGTTTTCTGTGATGGATCTCATTGGGACTCTTGATTTGAAAGAAAAGGCGAGAGCAAAAGACACACGTGCTCGAGGTACCGAGGGAGGTTCTAATGCCAGTCTGGTACAGAAAAGGAACTTTCAGCCTCACAAGTTCAAGAACTAGGGCAAGTTTGATGTCAAAGGAAAGCTCGATGGAAAGAACAAGGCTTCATAGTCTACCAGCTTCAAGAAGAAGACTGATAAGAAGAAAGGTGCTTTACATGTGTGCGATGATCCTGATCATTGGGCTCCTGCTTGTCCCAACCGCTTTGACAAGCGCCAACATGGGAAGGGCAGCAAGACTACTAATGTTGTCATGAGCAACATTGATATGAAAGATGTTGGGTATGGTATATTACATACCGTTCTTTCATTATGTCATTCTCCTGATTGGTGGATTGACATGGGTGCTAATGTACATGTATGTTCTGATATCTCCATGTTTTCTTCATATCAGGTCAGAGGGACTCAAACCGTGCTGATGGGGAACGACTCACATGCTTCTGTTCATGGTGTTGGTACGGTCGATCTGAAGTTCACTTCGGGAAAGACCGTGTGCCTGAAGAACGTGCATCATGTTCCCTCAATAAATAAAAATCTTGTTAGCGGATCTCTTCTATGTCGAGATGGCTACAAGATTGTATTTCAGTCCAATAAATTTGTAATCTCTAAGTATGGAACCTTTGTTGGTAAAGGTTATGAGTGCGGAGGCTTGTTCCACTTATCTCTGTCAGATGTTTGTAATAAATTTGTTAATCATATTTACACGAATTTTGAATCAAATGTCTAGCACTCTCGTCTTTGCCATATTAATTTTGGTTGTATGACGTGACTAGACAAAATGAATTTAGTCCCTGATTTCACTACTGTTAAGGGATCTAAGTGCCAAGTCTGAGTGCAAGCAAAGCAACTTGGCAAGTCACATACGACTAGAGAAGCGAGAAATTTAACACCACTAGAGCTCATACATTCTGATCTTTGTGAGATGAATGGTGTGTTTACAAAAGGTGGAAACAAATATTTCATGACGTTGATCGATGACTCTACGAGATATTTTCATGTATATCTTCTGAAATCAAAAGAGATGAGGCTTTGAGTTTCTTCAAAATCTATAAAGCTAAAGTAGAAAACCAACTTGATCGAAAGATTAAGAGGCTTAGGTCTGATCATGGTGGAGAGTATTTTTCCAACGAGTTTGATTCCTTTTGTGCGGAACATGGTATAATCCATGAGAGGATGCCTCCCTATTCACCTCAGTCAAATGGTGTAGCTGAAAGAAATAACCGTACTCTAACCGATTTCGTTAACGCCATGTAGATACATCGGGTCTATATAAGGAATGGTGGAGGAGGCTCTATTGACTGCGTGTCATGTCCTAAACCGAGTTCCCACGAAGAACAAAGAAATTACTCCATTTGAAGAATGGGAGAATAAAAGGTTAAAACTCTCTTTTCTAAGAACTTGGGGATGATTGGCAAAAGTTCATGTGCCAATTCCCAAGAAGCATAAGCTTGGACCAAAAACCGTTGACTGTGTATTTCTGGGTTATGCTTTCCATAGCATTGGTTATAGATTCTTGATAGTAAAATCCGAGGTACCTGACATGCATGTTGGTACATTTATGGAGTCAACCGATGCGAATTTCCTTGAGGATATCTTTCCTATGAAGGATATACCTAGCTCATCAAATTAGGAGATGCCTAGTTCATCCTGTCAAGAATTTGCTGCAAATTCTGAACCTACCACTCCAATTAAACATGTTGAAAATCCTAAGGAGGGTGATAATGAAATTCCTAAAAGGAGCAAGATACAGAGGACTACAAAGTCCTTTGGTGATGATTTCATTATGTACATCATGGATGATACTCCGACTTCTATTTTAGAAGCCTATGCATCTCCTGATGCCGACTACTGGAAGGAAGCCGTCCGTAGTGATATGGATTCCATCTTAGCCAATGGAACATGGGAGATCAGTGGTCGTCCTTATGGGTGCAAACCTATAGGATGTAAATGGGTGTTCAAGAAAAATCTTAGGCCTGATGGTACTATTGAGAAGTACAAGGAACGGCTTGCGGCCAAGGGATACACTCAAAAAGAAGGTGAAGACTTCTTTGAAACTTACTCACCTATTGCTAGATTGACCACCATTCTAGTACTACTTTTATTGGCTGCCTCTCATGGTCTTCTCGTTCATCAAATGGATGTTAAGACAACTTTCCTAAATGGAGAGTTGGATGAGGAAATTTACATGGATCAGCCAGATGGCTTTGTGGTAAATGGTCAAGAAGGAAAGGTGTACAAATTGTTGAAGTCTTTATATGGCCTAAAACAAGCCCCTAAGCAGTGGCATGAGAAGTTTGAAAGAACTTTAACTGCTGCAGGCTTTGTTGTAAATGAAGCTAACAAATGTGTGTACCTTCGCCATGGTGGGGGTGAAGGAGTCATCCTTTGTTTGTATGTTGATGAGATACTAATTTTTGGACCGACCTTAATGCAATTAAGGAAGTCAAGGATTTCTTATGTCGTTCCTTTGAGATGAAAGATCTGGGTGTAGCTGATGTTATCCTAAACATCAAGCTATTGAGAGATGACGATGGTGGGATTACATTGCTTTAGTCTCACTGTGTGGAAAAGGTCTTGAGTCCTTTCGGGTATAGAGACCGTAAGTCTTCTCCTAGACCATATGATCCTGGTGTGATGATTCAAAATAATCGAGGAAATATTAGAGACCAACTAAGATACTCTCAAATTATTGGCTTGATGTATTTAGCTAGCGCCATGAGGACTGACATCGCTTTTGCTGTAAGCAAATTTAGTCGATTTGTTTCAAATCCAAGAGATGATCACTAGCATGCTCTTGAGAGAGTTATGCACTATCTAAAAGGCACTATGGGCTACAACATTCACTATACTGTGTATCCAAGGGTACTAGAGGGTTATAGTGATTCAAATTGGATATCCGATGCTGATGAGATAAAGGCCACGAGTGGATATGTATTCACACTTGGTGGTGGCGTTGTATATTGGAAGTCTTGCAAGCATACCATCTTAACAAGGTCAACTATGGAAGCAGAACTCACAACATTAGACACAACCATAGTTTAAATAGAGTGGCTTCATGAACTCTTGATGAACTTACCTATGGTTGGAAAATCAATACCCGCAATCCTTATAAACTACGATAATCAAATAGTGATTTTCAAAGTGAATAGTTCTAAGGATAATATGAAGTCATCAAGACATGTGAAGAGGAGACTAAAATCTATCAGGAAAATGAGAAACTCCGGAGTTATTGCATTGGATTAATCCAAACATCTAAAAACTTGGCAGATCCCTTCACAAAGGGTCTATCATGCAATGTGATATAAAATGCATCGAAGGAGATGGGTATGAGACCCACAAATATGAGTTTTTCATAGTGGTAAACCAGTCTATATGATCGGATATCCCGTGAATTAGAATTGAGAAACAGGCTATTGATTAGCTGAGAGGAAAGTATCCCTACTTAAATAAACACCACTCCATGAAGATGCAACACTTTCCTATTCTGCATGGCAGGTTGATTTATTATCTTAATGTGTTCTAAGTGGTTTATCTTAAGAAGAGATGTTGTCTTGCAGAACATCTTTTGAAGAACACACCTATATAAGTCTGATTATTAAATGTCGTAGTCTATGAGAGTAGGGTGCTCTCTAATAAACTCATTAAAGGCCATGGTGTATGATGCATAAGCTCCACCCGTGCGGAAGTCCCATGATAGCCTAGTATCGGTCAAGACTTTGTGTGAATCTAGGTTTGCAGCAAACTTGCAGTTCAAGGCATAGTCCACTATACAAGTTGCAGCCTAGTATAGCATAAAGTTCTAGGTGGAAGTTCAACTTAACAGTCTCCACTATAGTACGGGTATTTTGGAACCAAAGGAAAACTTCAGGTGTCTTTGGGATCTGGCAGGGGATCATTGGAATTCTTGCCTAAATGTCCCATCCCATATTCCATTTTAATAATTCCTGAAAATCCTAGAGGCCCATGTGGCCCATTCATGCATGGCAAGAGGTGGAACAAATGTTTAGTCCCACATTGCTAGTTGAAGGATGATTTCACCACCTTATAAGGGGGTTCTTCCACCAATTGGTAAAAGGATGAGAAGGAGAGATACGAACATGCGTGCTCCTCCTCCTCCGCTCTCCGCCTCACCACGCCTCGCCTCGCCTCGTCATGAGACGCGCACGCGCGCGGCGCGGGTTGCGGGAATGCCTCGAGCTGAGAGCTTCCCTTTATTTTTGCCGTGCACGAATGGATTAATAATCAGAACAGTCTGCGTAAGTGGGTGTTTAATATGCACTCAATGGAGATTTAATTCAAACGTTTCCTTTGAGAGTTAATTCGAACATTTCCTCTGAGAATTAATTTGGATGTTTCCTCTGAGGTTTAATTCGGACGTTTCCTCTGAGGTTTAATTCGAACTTAATGGAGGTTGTTTCCTCTCCCGATGCTGCCCGTTCGCCTGTGCCTATAAGAGTGAGAGGTCGCTCCTCTCCTGTTACACAAATCGTCTCTAGTTCCAGAAACTTGCGCTGCCGCTCTATTCTTCCCCATCCCGTCTTGCGGCATGCACCGCTAGCCCGGACAGTAGGCCTCCGAGACCCTGCTGCTTCGAGTCCTAATAGGAGAAGGATGATAAGGTTTTTGGGGAGCGCTATAGGCGCGACTACTGGCTTCATCATAGACTCCTTCACGGATAGCGACTACGCCAATGACATCTTCCCCAACAAGGACTTCTTCCCCGACATCAGCAACTCTTCCTCGACGACATGGCTGATGACGGTGCCAACACCAACACCAACGGTTCCTCTAGCGGTCCCTCTACTACGATGTTCATCCTCTTACTTAATCTTGTTTATCTTAGTCAGATAGTATGTCGTTGCCTTTGGGTTGCTACAGATCTTGCTCTGATATTATCTCAAGTTGTATGCTTTGCAATTCTCTTCGGTGTCTACCTTATTTTGTATCTGCTAAATCATATGATTAGTTTAACTTCTGTTATTCTATTCATGTTTTATTTAGCATTTATCTTGGGTAAATTGCTCTTAAACTCAACAACACACACAACTAGCAGTCAACATGAAAAACACACACATACAAAGAGCTAGCAATCTCTCACACGCCACACGTAGCAACATTCTCTCTCTCTCTCAATCTCTCCTCAATATCTCCCACTGGCAGAAGCAAAGCATGGCAACAGCAAGCAGATCAACATCAACTACCACTCCCCAACGGCCCACCTCCCATCCCCATCTACTCCCTGTTCGACCTCTCCAACAACCTGCCTTCCCTCCACATCTTCATATCCCTTCTCGACCTCTCTAGCATCTAGCCACCCCTCCATCAACCTCCAGGTAGTGGAGGATTGTGACCTAGTCAAGGTTTTCCAACACGCCGGGTCGGTGCACCATGGGAGATACGATTTGTCTAGTTCCCAGCGACGCATAGAACCGCGACACCATTGTAGATCAGAATATGGCAGCAAAAGCTATGGAATATTAGAGTCTGGCAGTGGAGAGTAGACCAGGACCGCTGCGACCCGTGGAGTGGATACGACGAGGAGAGCTGCTGTGAGGCTGGTCTCCTAGGGCATCTTTTTGTCGGTGCGGTGAGCGCACGAGAACTTGATCAATGGGCTGCCTCCACACACCTGCGTCCATGGGTGCAACGTCAAGTTGACGGTCAGGCTTGGCTCCTATGCAGCGAGGGTGTAGGTGCACATGTAGAACTAATTCAGTGGGTGGGGGCAGACATTAGGGGTACAGGTCAACCATGCTACCAGCCGCAAAAGCACCTGAACCGCATTGGACACATGATGTTGCATCTCAACAGGTCGAGGCTTCCAAACGGTGGAGCTAGCAGCTAGAATTGTAGCCACCTCTTCGGCCCTCCTTCCCAACCGAATGTCACCAACAAAGGTTGAGACGGTGGCGACTAGGGCTATGTCAATAGACGAAGGTGGGAACGATAACATACTGATGCTTTTCGACTCCAGCTATTGGATCTCGATCATGACTATGTGGGTTTAGCTAGGTCTTAATTTATAGCTGGAAATAGGTAGGCCGGGAACAGATCGCTACCGAACGGATCGGATGCGCCAGGGAGACGGATGAAAACACCGTTAGGGAGGTTTTTTCCATACGTAGCATCTTTTTGAACCGTTATTTCTACTCACCAATGGCATGGTGGGTAATATAGTGTCTGATGGTAGGGCAAACTAGTCCTAAAAAGTGTAGGAACAGTGAGAAATGCTCCTTCCTTTATTATTAGGTATAGATGTATGGCTAGTATGAAGTGACAGATCAAATTAAGCATAATGTGCATTTTTATAAGCATTTTGTGTAGCATATAGAGTAGGTAGCTAGAAAATGAAGTAATCGTACACCGTATGCATCATATAAACTGCTAGATTATTTGAAACAGATATCTAACATATATAATGTCAAGTAAGAGTGTATGAGCTCTGTTATGCATATTATATCCATAGAAACCACGACGGAATGTCACATTATTTCAATCACAAGTCAACTAAAAAGTGCAAAGGATTCATAACCAATTGAACCATCTAATGCCTAATAATAAACTAGCAAGATCATCTGGCCATGTATAGATGAAATCCAGCAGACATGAGTCAGAACATGTGCACAAATATTTTATGTTTCTTAGTAATCAAACATTGTATTTCGCATAGAAATTGCCATCGTTTAAGTTACGCAAAGCATGACATCTCTTTAATCATGAGAAAGATAAAGAATCAAATTGACAATAGAATCTTTTGTGTATCATGGAGTACCTACTGAGACAATGAATTAAGCAATCAAACACCAGGTGCACGATATGGACTTCTAGATCATATTAAGATGGTTAGATATATATAGTAACTGAGTATCATAAAAGCTTAATTATGTTTTTTATATCCAGGGAGCACATTGTTACTTCTCTTAATCAAAAAGTACACTCTATACAAGTTATTATCTTTTTCCATGCTAGTCATTTTGGGAGTATCAACGGTTGTATCATGCTACCATGCTGACAACATATATTACATGATACTAGCTATGACACACTCACTATGAGTAGTCTAGCTAGTGTTATAGTATCATAAACGTGATTCGTCTATGACAGTACCCGCAATGTTGGTATAGTAACTTGGACTAGTATTGTATGTATTTTAACTAGTCTAAGTTACTCACCACCAAGACCATGGTTATACTGGGGAGTAACTTAGACTAGTCTCATACATATAACACTAGGCCATGTTAGTACCTCCAAAGTGCATATAAGCTCTTAAGTAAAGGTTAAAATGTTATAATAGACTATAAATTAGCATAAAAGTGGATATACTTAAATCACTACCACCTAATCATGGTCTAGTTAATGCATATAGATAGATAGATATGATCATGAGTCACATATAGCAAAGAATAGATCATTGCCATGATTGCGCGAGCAAACTGAATTATAAATCAAGAGATTTACATTTGGTCTTTGTGGAGTCCCATTAAAGATCATCTTGTTCCAATCATTGACCAACTCATGTGGTGCCAACACTAGAAAATGTTACATAGAGAAAAATATAGCATAAAAGTTGATATACTTAAATCACCACCATCTAATCATGGTCTAGTTAATGTATAGATAGATAGATATATGAACATGAGTCAAGTATAGTAAAAATAGATCATCACCATGATAAAGTGAGCACATTGAATTATAAATCGAGGGATTTACACTTGGTCTTTGTGCAGTCTTGTTAAAGGTCATCTTGTTATAATCATTAGCAGACTCATGTGGTGCCTCATACAAACAAACATCTTACACTAAGCACATCTCAATAAAAACAAGGGACTTACTATTTCTATTTGTGCAGTACTATTGGAGGACATCCTATTGTCAGTTCGTTCATTGAAAACATTCACCGCATCCAGTACTTGGATAGATGATGCATCTACTTTATTGTTGCTCCTCTGCATATAGGTTCATGCCACTCATTAACATACATGTTTGCATTCAGAAATAGAAAGCAACAAGTACTTACAATATTGTAGCGGCGATTCACTCTACGATTCTCCATGTTCCCTAGAGGAAATAATATCAGATAGTGGTTGTTGTTGTTTACAAAGAACTAGATAGAAATTATAGTATAATCACTAGTGAACACGTAGAGCAAGGAATGGCGGAATATAAAGCAAGATTTTAATGACATAAATTTTGCCATTAACGACCAAATGGAATGTGGTTACAGTCGCTCCTTAACACGAACAAGAGAGAAATTACAATGGTTTAACTTGTGAAATAGGTCTGCAAACAAATATGTAAAGTGCCATAAAATTTTCCATGATCTACAGAGAAGGAAGTTACTATACTAACATTAGCACGAACAATATTAACATTATAATGGTATACCTCGTGAACTTATAGGTCAAGGAATGCAAATACATATACGAAGTGACTTAAAATGCCATGAAGTACATAATAGAAGGTAGTTACTGCTGCTACAAAAAGTAGAATTGAGAAAATTGAATTTTATAGAGGAGGATATGCGGATAACCATGTCCGGTCCCTTAAAACTTGCCATGCCGGAGCTATGTTGGAGCTTACTTGAAACAAGATAGAAACTATAATGGCATAACTTGCAAAGGTAATGCAAAACAAACAAGTTCAATGACATAAAATTTACGATGAACCACACAAGAGAAGGCAGTTACTATCATTGCTTAGTCCTCCCTCCATTCCAAAATATAAGATGTTCTAGCTTTTGTGAAACGAGTGCATGTATACGCCTTTTTGTGTGTAGATTTGGAATGAACTTGCACACTAAAATACGTCTAAATAATTTTGTTTCACAAAAGCTAAAACATCTTATATTTTGGAATGCAGGGAGTATAAACTAGACTAAAATTAAAATAGCATAACTTGTGAACTTGTAGAGCAGGGAATGTTTGTTGGGTCCGTAGCATAGAAAACAAAAAATTTCCTACGATGAGAACTATACACTAAGATCTATCTACTAGATACAAAGCAACGGATGGACATACATCCATGGAGAACTTACCCTCGAAGACAACGAGTTTTGTTAACGAGTAGGAACTCGTGGCTGATGTAGTCGTACACTTGCCGATCTCAAGATCGTGTGGAAGTCCGAGCGCCGCAAATCGGCAGCACATCCGTCCTCGCACACACGTTCAAGCCACCGGACAACCTCCACCTCCTCGCTCCAGCGAATCAGCGGAAGCAACAACTCCTTCCAGACGCAAGGCCACCGGGAACATGTATCTCGCTAATCCAATACCATGGGGGAATAATTCTAGAGGGGGAGAGAGATCCTTCACAAGGAGGTGTGAGGAAGAAGGAGGAAGAGGGGGGCCTTTTATAGGAGGAGGGGGTACCCCCTCCATGGCCGGCGCCTCATGGTGGTGACCCCTCACCTCCTCCATTCATGTGGTGGTAACTCCCTCCACATTAAAATGCCTCTTCACATTTCCTTTTAAAGTCTCCACTTTAAATGCATTAAAATTCTCTAAGTTTAATGACCTCTCATTTAATAAAACTCTTTTATTAAATTTATTCAGAATTTTATTAATTACTTTAATTAACAAACATTCACATAAAACCCCTTGCAACATTTCAATATGACATGCAGAACCACTTTCTGCAATTTCACCCGAAACAATTCCGGTTTCTATCGAAACAATTCCTGCGCTTTGCAATCCTTTCGTCTGAAACATATGTGCTCCAAAATGGTGTCCGGTAAATCTTAAGTGTATCACCCTACGGTTCGCGAATAATGCAGAGTTGATTGAGAATCCTCTCAGATCAATAATCAGAAGCGGGACCTGGAGATCCATACTGACTCCTGCACATTCAACGATGACTTCTATGATCCTGAGAACCTTTAACGCTAGTAATTTAATCCCTTTGTCTCATGATATAATACATGTCCGAGATTCGATCATCGGTATCCAAATACCTAGTTTGATCTCGTTACCGACATGCACTCTTTTCTCGTTCCCGTGATATAACATTCTAGTGATCACATCACTTGCTTGCAAGCTATCTTAATGTGATATCACTGAGAGGGCCCAGAGTATATCTATCCGTCATCGGGATTGACAAATTCCACTCTTGATCCATGAGCCCCAACATAACACCTTTGTAGCACTGAACCCACCTTTATAGTCACCCTGTTACGATGTGACGTTTGATGTTATCAAGATACTCTTCCGGTGTTAGCAATTAACATGATCTCATGGTCTAAGGATAAAGATTACTTCGTATGATGTTATAGCAATGTAAACATAATGACTTGATCGTAATGCTATACTTCGGATGAATGTTCATCACATCATTTCACAAATGTTGTGACCTTGTTATTAACAACATCCAATGTCCATGATCAGGAAACCTTGATCATCTTGTTAATCAACAAGCTAGTCTATAAGAGAGGCATAACTAGGAACCCTTTTTGTTTATTAAACACACATGTATTGATGTTTCCTATCAATACAATTATAGCATGCAAAATAAACATCTATCATATACGAGGAATACATAATAACAACTTTATTATTGCCTCTCAGGGCATATTTCCTTCAATGTTAACCTACATATTGAGTGGCATAAAACTACCAATGAACTCCACAATTACATGCACCTAGTGTTGTAGCAACGTATGGAGCAAATACACATTATGATGACATAACTTGCGAACTTGTAGAGCATGTAGGCAACTTTAGATGTTTAGTGAATTAACATTTTCCACGAACAACATAATACCAAAGAATTCCAATGATGCCAATTTTGTACTACCAAAATTGTTTATATATTTAGAGTAATTATTGGTCAAAGAAAAAACACGCAAAAGGAGGACGCCTTATTCCTTGAACTGAGGGAGTAGCTTAATGCCAAGATTTAACATAAAGTACACCAAATTTATTAAGGACGGGTCATATATAAATTAAGCCACTATTGAGGTAGGAATTAACCAGCAATACAAAAATGCAGTTCATTGTCGCAGGCTTAAACCTCCTATATTGAAACGAACACGCGAATCTGGTTGATCTAGGTCACGGCATCGTCTACGCATACACGACATCTTTACGGGTCACATCAATGATGCCAGGGTGCCCCGATAGTGATGAGTCACACTAAAGTAGAAAGTTCACGACAACGTCGGTGAAGCAGATCTATGGAGGTCATTGATGGGTGTGGCTTGCTTCACAAGATGGCCGGTGAAGGAGATCCGGTGTAGTGTATGGCATCGTTGGTGAAGCAGATCTCTCGTGATAGATTATGGATTCGGCGCACTACACAAGAGTGTCGGTGAAGCAGACTTGTGGAGGTCGTTGACGAGTCTGGCTTGCTGGACAAGATGGTCGGTGAAGGATATCCGGTGTAGTGCACGACATCATCATTGAAGAAGATCTGGTGAAGTGGACTATTGAGTCCGTCAAGCAGATCGATTGCAGCGCACACCAGCGTAGGTGAAGTAGGTCAGATGTTGTGGACGAGGGAATTGGGTAACAAGGTGGCGTGGAAGAGGGTGTCAGCGAACTAGGTTCGGTAAGGTGGATGTTAGTGGATCTAGTAGACTCGTGAGGAGTATATGGTATTGAGGTATGGCGTGTAGGCCAGCGAATCGCGATGCGGATGTTCCGGTGAGGTGGAGTAGGAGCCAGAGGTGGAATAGGGGGTTTGGGGTGGCGTGTAGGTTGGCGAAGTGCCGCGGGGATGTTCTACTGTAGTGGTGCAGGAGCTAGAGTTGAGATGGGAGTTGGTGGCATGTAGGCCGGCGAAGTGTGGTCGGGATGCTCCGGTGCGGTGGTAGAAGGAAGAGTCGGAGGTGAGATAGGGGTTAGGGTTTTCTGGAGGATCTATGGGAGAAATGATGTCGGTGGAAGGTGGACTACCTAGCTTCAGAGCTGTGGGGACTAGGGAGAGAAAAATTACAAATGATACCCACGCACTAACATTACTAGTTAGGCCTTTGTCAGGGGTTGAAAATGAACTTTGTACTGCTAAAACTTGGGGCATGACCACGCGAAATATTTCGGTGGAGATGAGGTGGGAGGATTTGGTGCTCTGTGATTTTGAATTTGGCTATATAGTACAAAAGATATAGAAAAATAATATCCTACCCTAGAAGTAGCCATAGTCCAAGGAGTAGAAAATATAGTTTATTGTAGGGGTTTCTATTTTCGTGCCCCTAGTTCGTTAGTTGTACTCAGTTTTCCCCAGCCGCTTAGTTTTTCCTCACTTTTACCCTCCCTATATTCCGAAACTCTTCGTAGGTGCTCGGACGGGGGGGGGGGGGGGGGGGGGGGGGGGGGGGGGGGGGGGGGGGGGCGTGCCGTCAGGTCAAAGGCTTGACCGCTACGTGCTGACAGGTGGACCACGTTGGGGTGGGTCCTGCATTGAGCATGGGGCCGATTTGTTGGGAACGCATTATGGGGACGTGGTGTGGGACCATGTGGGGCACGTTTGGTGGTTACGTGTGCCATGTCGCCTGAATTGAAAGTTCTTTTTTTGTTATTTCTAAGATTGGTCTTTTTAAGAGCGCCTTTTTTCCCCTGTCTCTCTCTCGCTAACAGCTGTGTTTTTTTTGCCCAAAAAGGTAGCGAATCTAGAGTAGCTTCACTCTTCAATCATTGTTCTTTTTGGCCCTCATTTTCCCCCAATCTGGTAGCAAATCTGGAGCAGCAAATGTAACCAGGAACATAAATAAATTCACTAAAGAAAGAAGATATAGGTAAAGCAGCTAATATAGGATATATATTACAATACTTAACGAGGTTCGACAATTAGGCTGCTCAGCAGCAGCAGCAGACAAGTTCAACACAAACAAGACAAAAGAAGCTGCTTTACAGCAGCAACAACAACACAAGATCAGTGGCCCCTCATGGCCTCCGCCTCCTCCCTCTGGCGCCTCCTCCACTTCTTGCTGCCCAGTCCCTTGACCTTGGGTGCCTTGGGCTTGATCGGGGCGCGCAACCCTCCTCGATGGCCACATTCTGGAGGTTGCGGAGGTGAAGACCGAGCGCCTGGTGCTTGGCTATGAAGTCATGGACGTTCACGAAGTCGCCGCAGGTCCTCATGTCCTCGGCATGCTTCATGAGGGAGTTGAAGTTGCTGACGCGGAGCCTCCTGGTGATGCAGAAGGGGAACCTGTAGACATCACCAGCAAATAAGTTGTCATACTTGCCGGACTTCAGCCTCCTCAGCGCATGACGAGTCTTGGTTTCCATGGACTCGTCGTCACTGCGGACGTCACTGCTATCCTCCTGTTGGAACAAACCGTAGAGTGCAATAAGGACATGATTGAGGTACCTTGATTATCAGGATTGATTATTTGCATAAATTAACGAATTGAGATCCCCTGATTATTCCCCAAATCTCAAACCAAATCGAATATTGATCCCAACTATGAACACGGGGGTTCAAATATGAATAGGGGGATTCATCAAAATATGAACATGGGGATTCATCGAAATATGAGATCTAACACAAGAGGATTAGCTACTATAAAAATACGAACAACTGAACCCTAATAACATTCGATCTAGCATCCAACAATGGGAATGGGGGAAGAACAAGGGAAGGGGAGAAAACCCTGGTTACCTCCAACCATGGGTCGGTGATGCTAGTGTCGTAGGGGTTCTCCGACCTTATGTACTCAACCTTCTTGTAGGGGTCCCAACCGAGCGCGATCTTCCCGAGACTGGTGGGGTCCTCTCATCGGCGGCTATGGTGGAAGAGGGGATGGGGGTCTGGACAGGGACGGTGGCTTCCTTTGATGCCTCAATCCTCGTTGGCGGCCTTGGAGGGGCCGATGGCCACCGCGTTGTTCTTCTCCATCACCGGCGTGGTTGGGGTTTTCTTGGGGGTTTGTAGAAGGTGATGGGATAGTGGAGACGATTGAGTGAGCGAGTGAGTGATGAGCGAGAGTAAGAAGGCCTCTATAAAGGAGAAGGGAAGAAACATTTCTTTGCACCGCCTAACCGCGTATGCTACTGCACCGTGCACGACCACACGTGTCCGCTACCACCTCGTGCACTGCACACGGGTACCGCGAGTCACGTTTTTACCTCGTGTCTAACCCTGGTGACTTAGTTGTGCTCAGTTTTGCCCTCGTGTAACATTGGCAGTTTGGCTATACTCAGTTTTGCTCTCTAGTACTAGCGCTGCCGTGTGCAATATACTTAGTTTTATCCTCCGGTGGTTGGTCAACTGAGAGTCAACGAATGGGTTTTAGCTAGCTAATTGAGTCATTTTATGCACAACAAATTCAAAAAGATCAAAACATAGTGGCATCTACCTATGGAGTCTTATTATGTGACCTGCCACCATAAGAAATGTACATAAATCAAGTTTTAACCTAAATCACCACTTCTCAAATCACCTACTATCTATGAAGGTTCATGGATTTCTACTCAAGCCTCTTCCCAAAACATCCCTCCCCAAAACATAGTGTGTCTGAATGATGCAATAATTGTCAAAATGTGTATATTTGAATTGCAAATAGTTTGATGTATGCCAAGATGTATTTTATTTTATAAAATACACATTTTCCATTTTTAAATCTCTTTCTATTTTCTATTTGAATCCCTATGTCAGTCTTGACCTTGGTTTTTAAGTTCAACTCAATTTTGCCCTTGGTTCTTAAATTCTACTAAGTTTTCCCCTTTCTTAGTCACAATCTCTCTCACATGTGCTCATCTTGGCTGCTACGCTCTGATTGGTTGAGACAGTTGTCACGGGGATCGTGCCCACCAACCATTGATCCTCTGTGATCTAGCGGACATGATAACCCCTATATCTGTCGGGGGCACCCCTCCATCCATGCAAAATAATGAGTTTGCCACCGGTACTTTAACTCCATAAACAAATGAATTTGAATATAATTTAAAGGGAAAGTGTTCAAAGGTGTATAATTTTCGTATATGCAAGTTTATGCATTAAATTCCACTCTATGAAAATGATAATCTCTCAAGATTTTCTTAGCACAACATTATCACATATTAAGTGCGATTTCAAAGAGTTCAAATGTGTATAATTTTCGTATATGCAAGTTTACGTATTAATTTCTACTCTATGAAAATGGGGGAGAAAATGATAATCTCTCAAAATTTTGTTAGCACGTCATTATCACGTATTAAGTGCCATTGCACAGTGTTCAAAGGTGTATAATTTCTGTATATGCAAGTTTATGCATTAAATTCCACTCTATGAAAATGATAATCTCTCAAGATTTTCTTAGCACAACATTATCACGTATTAAGTGCGATTTCAAAGAGTTCAAATGTGTATAATTTTTCGTATATGCAAATTTATGCATTAAATTTTACTCTATGAAAATAGGGAAGAAAATGATAATCTCTCAAAATTTTGTTAGCACGTCATTATCACGTATTAAGTGTCATTGCACAGTGTTCAAAGGTCTATAATTTTCTTATACGCAAGTTTTATGCATTACATTCCACTCTAGGAAAATGATAATCTCTCAAGATTTTCTTAGCACAACATTATCACATATTAAGTGCGATTTCAAAGAGTTCAAAGGTGTACAATTTTCATATATGCAAGTTTATGCATTAAATTCCACTCTATGAAAATGGGAAGAAAATGATAATCTCTCTTAAGTGCCACTACACAATGTTCAAATGTTTATAATTTTCGTATACGCAAGTTTATGCATTATAATTCACTCCATGGAAATTGATCAGGATTTTATTAACACAACATTATCATGTCCTAAATGTGATTTCAAAGAGTTCAAAGGTGTATAATTTTCATATAATTTTTGTATATATATTACATTTCACTATATGAAAATGAAGTTAGAGAAAGGGCCACCGTCACCGGAGAAGAAGAAGAAAGGGGATGCAATAGCATGGGCGCGGGCGTAGGGCTGGCTCAGGGTCCCATCTTGCAACGCCAACCTAGGTAAGCTGTGGGTCCGACGCTAACATGGATAAGCTGTGGGTCCGATGCTGGTCTGAATAAGTGGAGAGAGGTGTCCACTACGGTAACCGACTAAACGTGGCCCCACTCGTCAGCATGTAACGACAAGGGTCCACTACGGGACCTGACAGAATGTGGCCCTGCTTGTCAGAATGTAACGACGAGGGTCCACTACGAGACCCGACTGAACGCAGCCCCACTTGTCAGCATGTAATGGCAAGACCGATGGACAACGAGTTTTCTGATCGTGTGAGAGTTTCGTACAAGGAGATGGTAAAACGTGAGGAAAAGCTAAGCGGCTGGGGAAAACTGAGTACAACTAACGAACTGAGGGTACGAAAATAGAAATCCCTTTATTGTAATGAGTCTTTCCAGACACATTTCTGCAAAAATAGGGTCTCTGTCTTTGGCTTAATTAAGTACTAGTACCTCTCACTCTAATAATAAGGCCTTAGCATAGTACTAGTAGTATCTAGTGGTACTACTAGGTATAATGCTTAAGAGACAACCACTCTAATGGATTATCTCTTAAGTACTTCTCCTCATCGGTAACTGCAGTTTTCCTATGATACTATGCTAAGAGAGTCCCGTTGTTATGATGAAAGGCTTAAGCACGTTATGTTCAAGCACCATGCACCACTGCTTTATGTTGGAAATATGCTCTAGAGACAAATAGTAATAAGGACTATTATCATATTTCATAAAGTTTATGATTAAGTTTTATATCATGATATAACTGTATTGAGTGGAAACATCAATACACGTGTGATATATAAACAACCAGGGGTTCCCAGTGAAAATCTAGTCACTGGTTCATTGGTCAACAAATGATCAAGTTTCCTGATCATGTGGCATTTATGCCAGTTGGAAATGGAGTCAACTCATTCTGTGAATGAGATGATGAACCACTACCCAACCTAAACATCATGACCCGATCATGTCACGAAGTTCAAGTTACGATGATTAGAAATGGATCCTCGTAGACTATTCCTTAGACCGTGAGGCTATATCAATCATTGTCTCCCGAGAGTGCTTAGATAGCATCAAGCGCCACTTGGTAACACAGTGGTTATGAAGGTGTGTTCAGGTAATCAGAGGAAACGGTAGAGGAAATATATGTCAAGAGCGAGATTTGTCCGTCCACGTGACGGAAAGATACTCAAGGGCCCACTCGGAGAAATTATATCCAATAGGTGCGCAGCGTGTGATTTGATCACAGGGACATCACTTGTCGAAACGAGTCAAGTAGCATTGTTTGGTAACGATATTGAACACAACATGGTGATGTCATTGATCAGATCTCGGGCAATGCAAGTATCGAGAGACAAAGGGAATAAGACACGACCGTCCCGGTTCAAACGACGAAAGATCTTCGTGGAATGCACAGGGGTCACATGGCCATCCAGATCCCTCTATTGATCATTGGTCCGAGAGTGTCCCGACCATGTCTGGAGTGTTCCCGAACCATAGGGTATCACACTTAAGGGTTTGATGATGCTTAGAGAGTGTTTATAGGATCGAAAGAATCGCTGAAGAATAGTAGAGAGAAAAACCAGAAGGGTTTCGGTAAGTCCGGAGGATGTCCGGAGTGGAGGTGGAAGGTGTTCCATAGCCATGGAGATTGAATAATATATGAATGAATGTTAAATATTGATATAATCATTTATTCATAATTATTTAATAAAATATAAAATCAATTTAAAGGTCAAAAGGCATAAGAATTACAACAGGAAAAGCCAAGAGAAAGGGGTAACATGTCTGTTCCATGGTGGTTATCTCGAGAAGCTTTAATGGCCCGCGTGGAGTTTTGTGACAACTACTATTGTATTAAGCTGCAGCCTTACATCCTGACGTCCATTGCTAAGCGGGCAAACCACAAGTTCACCTTCAAGCAAGTATTTAGGCCCAAGAGATGGAAGAGTTATATTGGCAGAAAAGAGGAGGTGAACAGTAGAGTGGCTGCTACAGGGACACTGCTTATTTCCATAAAAAAGCAAATGGGATTCACCTTCCTAGTAACGTTTGCTCATTTCATTCATTCTCATTCAAATCTACTTCTAAGGCATGTGACGTACCAGTTGTGGACAGATCCCTTGGCAGAGTATCAACTTGAGATTCTTCTTTCACCCCTTCTCAAGTAGATACGCTTTGATACCAGACTGGTGTGCATTCTACGCTTACCCAGCGAGCGAACGAGCGAGCCAATTCCTCTGTTCCGGTAGAGCCAATTCCTTTTACCTTATAATAGGTAAACTAGGTATGGAGTGGCCAATTTCGGAGGGAAGAGGGCCCATTAGGGAAAGGTACGAGGGAGAAGGGCCAGAGGGGGTGGCCGGGCCCTAGTAGCCCAGACCCCCCGTGCGGGGCCCATGGGGGTGGCCGGCGGCGCCACCCCTCCCCCTCTCCTCTCCTTTAGTCCCACCCCGAGACTTTGAGGGAGGTAGTACCTCCCCTTCCCCTATATATAGTGGGGGTATTTGGCCAGATAAATACACACAATATTCAATAAAGGTCTTCTCACTTTTGAGAACCTCCAATTGATATTTTCTCTCTTGTCACTGTGGTCCCAAGTTCGGACTGCGTGAACGAGAGACATCTTCACCGCGGAGCGCCGTCGCGCTTCGGGATTCGGATCCAGGAGCTCTACTTCCGCAACTGCTGCTGGATCGGGGAAGTGGGAGTCATCGTTAGGCACTGGACGTGTGTAACTCCCCGCAAGGTGTCACACTTGAGGCACTCAAGTCGTTGGAGCTATAGGAGCGCAAGGACTTCATCACGACCTTGAGGTCGGCTTTGGCTCGTCTACATCAACCACACTCTCCTGAGCATTGACAACGCTTTTCGGTCTTCAAGGGTAAGTTCGCGAAAAGCCCCTCCCATTACTATATTACTAATAGATATGTCCTGGCAAAATCAGGGGTTCAGGGGCGTAGGGTAAAAATTTATTGTTTTCATACGTGGAACCCCTTTAGTGGCATCAGAGCTAGATCTACCCGTACTAATGCCAGTACGGGTAGAACACACGAGATGTAGCGTGTGGGCATTGATCTTTTAGTTGTTACCCTCCCACGTGTACTTGTGTATATCGTAGTAATGCTTGATGAAGCGGCCCCCAACTGACTTTACGCGTTCATTCACGAGACTGGTCCATGCTTGACATACGACTTGTACCGTATAAAGTGGCTTAGGGGGGTGTCTATCTCTCTTGCATTAGTTGGTATGCCATTTGCAATGGAGGGCCCCAGAAGGGGTGTAGTAGAGACAACTACTTGATCAACGTTGTGATGAAAGTTCATAGGTAAGAACGGTTCTTGTGCGAAAGCCCATTCAGCCACGTAAAACATGCAAAGATAAAGTAGAGGCGTCTAACTTTGTTTTGCAGTGGGCGTTGCTTTGTGATATGGTTGTGGCAAAGGTAAAGTGATTACCTTATGTTACGTAGTAGTAGATAGTCATGGAGGTGACAGACTACCACGCCGGAAAGACAACGGTACCCTGGTGTCTACGACGCCAGAACTCTGGTGCCGGAATCCCGGTGACGATGGATGGAGATCACGACGTGAAGGACCATATCACATCACATTTACATTCAATGTTATTGTTTGTATATCTTATTGTGTGCTAGTATTAGATACTCGACAGTAGCCTAATAAGATGATCCCTGTTAAAATTACGAATGATTGTGTTCCCCCTTAGTGTGCACCACCAAGAAAGTTCTTCGGTATGAGGCAACCTACGGTGAGTGGGTGTGAGACATATCTACGTTCTCATATAGTGGGTGTAAGCCATGTTGCACAAAGAATACACTAAGGTTGAGTTGGCGAGCCTAGCACGTTACAGATACGTGGCCTCAGAACGCGGATGGTTGAAAGATCGAGCATGAGTCACATGAATGATGTGACTGACGTTTAGCGTCCACCCTTGAACCCACATTGATGGCCGTGATGATCGGGGGAGATGTGGGGAAAAGGGGTCGTGTTATTACTAGGAACCCTTCACTGGATAGTGTTTATGAGTGGAGTTATTATTAACTCATTTAATTATAAACTTAGTCTAAATTCCTTTTGCATTTATAAATGTAGAGATGGCCCACCGTGAAGCTTACTTTGTCATTGAGGAATGGGTAATGGTGAGAAACTTAGACTTGATGGATCTAACTTCCCTAGTTGGCTTGTGCGCCTGAATGATCTCCTTACTAGGAATCATGTGGTAGAATACATACGTCGCATGATGGATTTGACTGAGCCAGACCACTATGAGACCCCACAAGAGCTGGCAAACCGCTACCATCATCAAGAGATGTCCACCTACATTCAGATAATAATGCGTTACGGGATGGTGGATGAACTCCATCTGGTCATGGGTGCTCTTGATCCATATTCGATGGTGGATCAGCTGAGAGCAGAGTTCATAAGCCATGTGCGCATGTGGAAGCACGAGCTTCTTAGAGAGTTCCTTTCCATACATATGGAGGAGCACACATGTCTGAAGGGTCACTTGGAGCGCATGCTTGATGCACACATGAGACTGGTTCACTTCATGGACTACTGGATGGATGATCTGTTTGCGATAGGCGTGCTGCTTCGATCGTTGCCTCCCAGCTATGAAGGACATGTCTGGAGTAGCATCATGAATGGTGATACAGAAACATTGGATTTCCAAGAGTTCATATTACGTTTCAGGAATGTAAAGGTTGAACCAATCACCGGTGAGGTCATCGATGACAAAGGTCCTTCTGCATGAGAGGTGCTTGCTAGAGAGGAGGTGACATTGTGTGTTGATGGCGAGCATGATGATGATGACCAACGACACACTCACTCAACATTTATCATTTAGTTTATGTTTTAGGATAATTATTGTAATCAATAGATCGTGAACTTCTTTAGTGTGTCTCACACTTTGTGAGACGGTTATTCATATTAGCTTGTAACAAACAGTTGTTCTACTTTTATGAATGATCTGTATTCGGGTTCATATCTTCTTTGATTACTTGTGAATTATCCTTGTTCTTTGAAACTAATTGATAATGCATGAACATTTGTAAAATATTGAAAAGCCTTGAAAAATACCCAACTTAATGATATATTTGTTTTGAATGAAACCATTGTTTAAATTCAAAGGTATGTTGATAATATGTGAAATACATTCGATTTATTGTCACATATAAATCATGCCTAAGTCCGGCAATATAACTTGAACACTGTGTATTACTTGAATACAAAGTGTTTTAATGAATTGTTGAAAGTAAATACATAATCGATGTATTGTGTTTTGAAAAAAATGGTAATTATCATTATATGATTGTTTAAATGTGTAAAGAAGTTTACCAAAGGAAACATAAGTATAAAACTATTTGATATGATCAAAGTGTTTCATCAACAAAGGGTATAAATATAAAAGAGAATCTAATTACTATGATTTGATCAATAATAATGAAATTCGACTTTATAAGAATGGCATAGAAGAAAATTGTGGAATGCAAAGCGTTTTGAAACGTCAAAATGCAAAGCATCACAATGTGATATTAGATATCAAAGTGGGTAAATAGATGGCGCCAAATAAATCGTTGTAGTGTAGATGTAGAGACCATTAGTTAGGAATAGTTAGCACAAGATTAGAATATATAGTGAACCATTTGAATTCGTGAAAGCGGATCCATATCTAGTATGGATAGCCATGGAAGTTTTGGGGTTATTTGATATAACCAAAACAATAGCGAATAAGTCCTTGTATAGTATTCATTGGAAAGTTTGAATACGAAATCCATAACTAAAACCAAAAGAGAAGCAAAACAAGTATTGCTTGGATTTTGGTACATTTTCGAGAAAGTTCGCATTAAGTGATATTTCTCGATTATGGAGCAAATGGAATATTGTGAAAAACGCGATGAGGATTCAAATCCGTGCATCAGAGTGTTGAGAAGCGCAACGGAAAACGTTCCTGAATGATTCTGTTCACGAAGGAAAGAATCAATGATAATGATTATTGTGTTTTCCCCACTAGTGTTTTCACTACATGAAGTAGGATTCAAAATGTAAACTCATATCTTGTATGGAGACATTTGTGAATCATTTGTCATGATTACCGGAATATGACATACCTACGAACTACTAAGGAAATAATGGTAAACTAAAATTATGAGAAATCCTAGAAGAAAAATTCCCTTGAGATTAGAAACCAATTCATTGATGAGTCTCACAAGCAAAAGGGGTTACTTGGAATTTCTCAAATGACTGCAAAGACATAGTGGAAAATTGGGTGAATGACAAAAGCACAATTTGCCAAGTATTGGATGAATTCAAATGAATTTGATTCAAGTGTGCTAAATGTCTAGTGGATTTAAAACTAGTAAAAGTACTAGTATCTCATAGTAAATTCCAAGTTGGATATTTGATCAAAGGATTTTGAAAATTTTCAAAATAGTGAGTGGATATGCAATTTGCATGAAATTGAGCGGGAGCTATGAAAGTCTTCCTGAAACAATATGTGATTGACATATTTTTGAGTGGGAGCAATATAAGTCTCAAATTCAAATATGTAGGAACATAGTTTGAGTAAGAGTAGTGACTCATACCCAAATATGTTAGGAACATATTTTGAGTGGGAGCTTAAAGGAGTGATTATTAAGTGTGTATATGACACATCAAGAATAAAAGCGCAAGTACCGATAAATAATGATTTATAAGGAGTAGAAGTTGATAATAAGTGATACTATTCCTTAAGGGATTCTAAAAAGGGTTTCAGAATAGAAGTTAATTAAGGAACTAGTCCTTAATAACTCAAGTTAGGAATAGTATTAAGTTTAACATCAATGGTTGAAAGAAAGAAAAGGATGATCATCATCCACTATGTTGAGACATAGGTTCTATTTTA
Organism: Avena eriantha; assembly: GCA_910589775.1. Lineage (NCBI taxonomy): Eukaryota > Viridiplantae > Streptophyta > Magnoliopsida > Poales > Poaceae > Avena > Avena eriantha. The sequence continues at coordinate 38,974,631 of OU342740.1, forward strand.
GAAAACAATGATGATAACTTAACATAATATATGATCCAATAAGGAACGTTTAAAAGTGATTAAGTTTGAATCACGGAACATTGATCTAAGTTTGTCCACAGTGTCTAATAGAGAACTGTAGACATGTTTTCCAGATCCATAAAGGATGGCATATCTTAAAGCATAAAGAGTTATGTTATAAGGGAATATGTTGGAAACTCCTGTAATACCGATTAAAGTCAAGTAGGAAGCGAGGTGAACAAAAACATCGAAAGTTGCACAGTGTGCACTAGTGTTTCGATGAATAAATTTATAATAATAGTTAAGGGTACCATCTAAAGTGTTGTATAATGTTATGGCGGGGCTAGTTCGCTTTTAACGTAGAATGATGTGTACCAGGGCACAGTGCCCATGAGAAAGCCCTCGAGGTTGATCTAAAGTCATTGTAGGCTCCTGGAATCAGGCCTCGTCCTGCTGCCATGGTGATGATGCATACACACAGATGTTATCATGTGATGATAAAGTATTAATGTCAATCAAGGTGACATTAGTAAGTTGCAAAGGATTTGGGACTGTAAAGTACATACCCAAGACTCAACCACTTCCATGAGCAAGCATGTTCAGGGTACCGGATATATGGTGCCAATGATTAAGAACAAATGCAGCTAGTTTATTTGTACTCTAGTGCAAGTGGGAGACTGTTGGAAATATGTCCTAGAGACAAATAGTAATAAGGACTATTATCATATTTCATAAAGTTCATGATTAAGTTTTATATCATGCTATAATTGTATTGAGTGGAAACATCAATACACGTGTGACATATAAACAACTAGGGTTCCCAGTGAAACTCTAGACACTGGTTCATTGGTCAACAAATGATCAAGTTTCCTGATCATGTGGCATTTATGCCAGTTGGAAATGGAGTCAACTCATTCTGAGAATGAGATGATGAACCAATACCCAACCTAAACATCGTGACCCGATCATGTTACAAAGTTCAAGTTACGATGATTAGAAATGGATCCTTGTAGACTATTACTTAGACCGTGAGGCTATATCAATCACTGTCTCCCGAGAGTGCTTAGATAGCATCAAGCGCCACTTGGTAATACAGTGGTTATGAAGGTGTGTTCAGGTAATTGGAGGAAACCATAGAGGCAATATATGTCAGGAGTGGGATTTGTCCATTCACGTGACGGAAAGATACTCAAGGGCCCACTTGGAGAAGTTATATCCAATAGCTGCGCAACGTGTGATTTGATCACAGGGACATCACTTGTCAGAATGAGTCAAGTAGCATTTTTCGGTAATGAGATTGAACACAACATGGTGATGTCATTGATCAGATCTCGGGCAATGCAAGTATCGAGAGACAAAGGGAATAAGACACAACTGTCCCGGTTCAAACGACGAAAGATCTTCGTGGAACACACAGGGGTCACATGGCCATCCAGGTCCCTCTGTTGATCATTGGTCCGGGAGTGTCCCGACCATGTCTGGAGTGTTCCCGAACTGTAGGGTATCACGCTTAAGGGTTTGATGATGCTTAGAGAGTGTTTATAGGATCGGAAGAATCGCTGAAGAATAGTAGAGAGCAAACCGGAAGGGTTTTAGTAAGTCCGGAGGATGTCCAGAGTGGAGGTGGAAGGCGTTCCATAGCCACGAAGATTGAATAATATATGAATGAATGTTAAATATTGATTTAATAATTTATTCATGATTATTTAATAAAATAGAAAATCAATTTAATGGTCAAAAGGCTTAATGGGCCATTTCCGGAGGGAAGAGGGCCCATTAGGGAAAGGTAAGAGGGAGAAGGGCCAGAGGGGGTGGCTGACGTGCTTGTGGGCCACCCCCCCCGCGCGGGGCCCATGGGGGTGGCTGGCGGTGCCACCCCTCCCATCTCCTCTCCTTTAGTACCACCCCGGGACTTTGAGGGAGATAGTACCTCCCCTTCCCCTATATATAGTGGGGGTATTTGGCCAGATAAATACACACAATATTCAATAAAGGTCTTCTCACTTTTGGGAAGACCTCCAATTTATATTCTCTCTCTCTCTCTTTCATTGTTTTCATACGCGGAACCCCTTCACTTTAATCCTATCACTCTTATCATACCACCACTATATAGTGTATACGAATAACTTTGAATATTGACAGTTGGATCAAGACTCACAAATCCCAATATTTCTAGCCATTGCATCTTCTTTTCCATTCTAGCATCTAGAAGATTCTATTGATAGTCTTTAGCACAATGAACGATGTGTACAAACCTCAAAACACACTTCTTTGTCAGTTTTGAATATTTTCTATCATTTCTATAGACCATGTTACCAAAATTTTCAAGTGTTAGGTAGCTAATAATCATTGACTTCTAAATGATACAGAGCATAAGAACCAAATATACACCCATACTTTATGATGTCTATCAAATTTATAATTTTTTTAAACACACATACCTTTTATAATTTTATATTGTGATGATCTGTCATACGTCTATTATCTAAGTCTCACGTGCAGGGCACGTGCAACTTACTAGTAATTATGAAAGAAAGAATATAAGATAGTGTACGTACTACTTCCATACACAACTGTACTCCCTCCATTTCGGTTTACAAGTTCAACGCGTATATCTAGGTTATCAATTTGACCACTAAAATATTAATTTTATACTACAAAAATTATATCATTAAAAATATTATATCTAAAGTTTCTAATGGTATATTTTATTTGCTATATAATTTATGTTTTATTGAGTAAATTTACAACCTAGGTACACGTGCATGACTTGTAAAGTGAAACAGAGGGAGTAAGCCATGTCCACAAAACTCATCCATAAATAAATTCTATAGGACTACATGGGCTAATTGTGTTGGCGATTTAATATGCTTCCTTCCTGGGTGGGACCGGGGGAAACTGCATGGCGTTCGTCTCCACAACCGCTCATGCATGCATGTCCCCACATCTTATTTGCAATGGTTCCTTTCATCTTCCCGATCACATTCCTTTTCTATGATTTTCTCAACCGGTCAGACCACTTCAAATCAAAAGAAGGCGCCAACGTCCATGGCGCCACCGTTCCACCAGAAGTACTCCTTCCTGGACCCATGCAACATTGCGGTGACCTAGCATACCACTACATGATATAGTACACTATAGTAGTTGATATAACACTAATGAAACACCATTCCACTAGGATTACATCCCTTAGAGTGGTACAAAAGAAACATAGCAGGTCCAAGACATGACTATAGATTACAACTCGACTCTTTACAAAAGATCCAAAGAACACTCTAGGTTGTAGAGATAAAGAAACTAGTTACCAAGAAGAACCAGAAATAACAACTCAGGAATATCATACTAATAGACTAGTATCTAAACTATCTGGCTTGCATTTGCTGCTATTGCAATGCTCTACAAAGGTAGGTTCTAGGGCTAGAGATTATACTCCTATCTAGTCGGGAACTTCGTCTTTACTTTAGTTGATGTACATATTGACTACATTGACTTTATTGAAGAACTTGAGCTTTCAGTGACAATTCCTTTGAGCATAAGTTGATGTAGACGCTTTATTATTGGCTTCATAACCTAGCAAGGGTTAAGAAGATATGGTTGAGTACGAGCGTACTCAAAAAGTTCACTAAAATGGAGTGTTTGATGCACTAACTATATCCACATACCAAAGATCATAGGCTATGCAGGTTTTCGTAAACATTTCTTTAAAGGTTGCTTTTATTCTGAAAATCTATGTCCATCAGCCTTCACTGGTTTACCAGAACTTCATGGAGTTCCTTTACTGCCGCGTTCGTAGCTCCTTCTTGGAATATGGAGTAACATATCACAATTTTATACACTCTGCAGAGGTGCATTACTTTACCCATAAGATACCTTAGCTTTGTTGCACAACCAAGTCATGATCTTGTCCACACTTCTTGGTATGGGGCCCAGTCTAAGACTCAAGCCATTCGCTGTCCTTCTCCATGACCCCACATGCCCCCTTGCTGTACGCCATGCCCACATATTGAATTACGGCAACGAGAAGTATAGATAATTATATATGCGAGAACTACCATGAGACATTGAGGGATCCCACTCATATGCTACATATCCTCTACAAATTAACCACGCTACAAGGATAACATCCACGACCTACGCATCCATTGACATGCTAAAGTAAGAAGATCTAGATGACTTTGCCATCACATTCCAAGTCTTATGGTTAACATGTATTATACATCACAATAATCACTAGCATCATTGGTTGTTAAGTCCTAGGTATTATGTTCCTTTACCACTGGAACTTCCATAGTAGGTTATTACCACTTGGTACATAACCCATAATCATATCATTATGAAAATAATGTTTTCTGACCTTTTTTAAATGCAGGTGATGACAACATTTTCTTTGCAAATACTTGATAGAAAATAACCAAAGGAGATGAGAAAGTGTGAACTTGCCTTTGTGATTATAAGATTATGCAATTGCGGTCTTTGAGACGACATAAGATTCAATATCTGAAAACAACATCATTGGTCCGGTAAGGACTAATATTTAAAGAAGCAATATTTTATTATGCATAAGTAAAGCTATGCATTTTGGAAATGGATTTCTATTTCTGTGCCCTCGGTTCCTTAGTTGTGCTCACTTTTCCCCAGCCACTTAACTTTTCCTCACTTTTGCCCATCTCCTTCTACGAAACTATCACACGGTCTGAAACTCGCTATCCATCAGCCTTGCCGTTACATGCTGACAAGTGGGGCCATGTTCATTCGGATCCCGTAGTGGACCCTCGCTGTTGCATGCTGATAAGTGGGGCCACATTCTGTCGGGTCCCGTAGTGGACCCTTGCCGTTACATGCTGACAAGTGGGGCAGCGTTTAGTCGGTTCCCGCAGTGGACACCTCTCTCCACTTATCCAGATCAGCATGGGACCCATAGCTTATCCATGTGAGCACCGGACCCACAGCTTACCCAGGTTGGCATTGCAAGATGGGACCCGAGCTAGCCCCGTGCCCGCACCCGTGCTGTTGCCTCCCCTTTCTTCTTCTTCTTCTCCGGCGTTGATAACCCTTCTCCAGCAATGGTGGCCCTTTGTCTAGCTTAACTTCGGCCTCCTGTTTGTCCTGGCCGTAGTATGGTGTCGACCCGTTGACCTATATGGAGGATGACAATGGCAACCGTGCGCTTGCTGTGGACAATCAATTGGCGCAACTCGGGATCTCAATTGAGTGTGCACTAGCTATGGAGAATGCGGGCGACGAGCCGTTACGTTGATTTAATTAGTTTATCGAGTTAATGTCTCAGCTGCAATCAAGTGAATCTATGAGGTGAAATTCAAACTCTGAGATCTAGGGAGATGGATGTATACAAAATAAGAGAATGACACAACTCTTCAACACTTTCAAATCAAAAAATTATACATATCCTAATGTAAAAGAGTGTTTATAATTGACACAACTCTTGAACACTTTCAAATTACAATTCGGACATGATAATGTTGTCCTAGGAAAATCTTGAGAGTTTACCATTTTTAGAGCATGAAAAGTGATCCTAAACTAAAATATTTATGCCTCGTGCATATATGAAAATTATACACCTTCGAACACTGTGAAATCACACTTAGGACATGATAATGTTGTGCTAAGAAAATCTTGAGAGTTTATCATTTTCATGGAGTGAAATATTATGCATAAACTTGGATATGCAAAAATTATACACCTTTGATCACTGTGAAATCACACTTAATACGTGATAATGATGTGCTAACAAAATCTTGAGAGATTATCATTTTCATATAGTGAAATGTAATGCATAAACTTGTATATACGAAAATTATACACCTTTGAACTCTTTGAAATCACACTTAGGACATGATAATGCTGTGCTAATAAAATCTTGATCATTTATCGTTTCCATGGAGTGAGATATAATGCATAAACTTGCGTATACGAAAATTAAAAACCTTTGAACACTGTGAAATCGCACTTAATACGTGATAATGATGTGCTAACAAAATTTTGAGAGATTATCATTTTCTCCCCCATTTTTATAGAGTGGAATGTAATGCATAAACTTGCATATATGAAAATTATACACATTTGAACTCTTTGAAATTGCACTTAATACTGGTGGCAAATTTGGTATTTTACATGGATAGAGGGGTGCCCCCCGAAAGATATAGGGGCTATCATGTCTGCTTGATCATAGAGGATTGACGGTTAGTGGGCACGATCCACGTGATAACTGTCTCAACCAATCAGAGCGTAGCAGCCAAGATGAGCACAAGTGTGAGAGTTTGTGACTAAGAGAGAGGGGAAAACTGAGTAGCACTTAAAAACCAAGAACAAAACTAAGTAGAACTTAAAAACCAAGGGCAAAACTGATAAAGGGATTCAAATATAAAATAGAAAGAGATTTAAAAAATGGAAAATGCGTCTTTTATACGATAAAATACATCTTGGCATACATCAAACTATTTGCAATTCAAATATACATCAGTTTGACAATTATTGCCTCATTTAGACAAACTATGTTTTGGGGAGGGATGTTTTAGGAAGAGGCTTGAGTAGAAAGCCATGAACCTTCATAGATAGTAGGTGATGTGAGAAGCGGTGATTTAGGTTAAAACTTGATTTCTATACATTTCTTATGGTGGTAGGTCACATAATAAGACTTCTGGGGTAGATGCCACTATGTTTTGATCTTTTTAAATTTGTTGTGCATAAAATGACTCAATTAGGTAGCTAAAACCCATTCATTGACTCTCTGTTGACCAGTCACCGGAGGGTAAAACTGAGTATATTGCACATGGCAGTGCTAATACTGGAGGGCAAAACTGAGTACAACCAAACTGCTAGTGTTACACTCGAGGGTATAACTGAGCACAACTAAGTCGCCAGGGTTAGACACGAGGGAAAAACTTGACGCACGGTACGCGTGTCGCGGTGTATGAGGCGGTAACAGACACGTGGCACCATGCATGATGCCGTAGCATACACGGTGCATGGTGGTGCAATGAAATGTCCCTTCCCTTAACTTTTATAGAGGCCTCCTCACTCTCACTCATCACTCACTCGCTCACTCACGCAACCGTCTCCACTGTCCCATCACCTTCTGCAAACACCCAAGAAAACCCCAACCACACCGGCGATGGAGAAGAACGGCGCGGTGGCCATCGTTGCCTCCAAGGCCGTCAGCGAGGAGGCCCCCGTCCCTGTATAGGCCCCCATCGAGGCATCGAAGGCAGTCGATGTCTAGACCCCATCCCCGCTTCCACCGTAGTCACCGATGAGGAGGCCCTCGCCGGTCTCGGGCAGATCCCGCTCGGCTAGGACCCCTACGAGGAGGAGGATTACATCAGGCCAAGGAACCCCTATGACACGAGCATCGACAAACCATGGTTAGAGGTAACTAGGGTTTTCTCCCCTTCCCTTGTTCTCCCCCCATTCCCATCATTGGATGCTAGTGTAACGACCCGATCCAATTTGAATCGAGATCACACAAGGGGGATTTGAGAATCAAAGTCTAGGTGGGAAAAGCAAGCAAGGGGGTGTGATTCAGAGTAAAGAGGGTGAGAGCCGCAATCAGCGTTTTACTCATTCGATGCCATACTTGTTCACGGGTCCTGGTACTTATACTTGCGTACCCTACTTACTCAACACGACCCAGCGGCCCACGCACCCTTACACGACCGAAGGGCCACACACCCTTGCTCTTACTTGTCACTCTGAAACCTGAAGGAGTCAACCAGGTTCTTCAGTAGTTGCAGGTGTGACAATTGCCCCCTCTTGAGATGAAGCCCCTTCCCAGATTGGTGCCGCGGGATAACGAAGGCACAACATGTCGTAATCCTCCCAAGTAGCGGCATCTGCCGACAGAGTGGACCACTGGACGAGCAACTGCACCACTGGAGCGTTGCCCTTCTTCTTCATGCGACGGTCGATGATGACCGCTGGAGTCAGAGCTACAGAAGCTAAATCAGAGGATGACCACTGGACGAGCAGCTGCACCACTGGAGTGTAATCAGGTGTGAATGGCTTCAGCTGCGACACATGGAAAACTGGGTGTACCCGAGCATCATCCGGCAGAGTGAGCTTGTAAGCGAGAGGTCCAATTTGTTGTTCCATCGAAAACGGACCAAAATACTTGTAAGCTAATTTCTTGCATGGTCGATTCGCCACAGTGGATTGTGCATATGGTTGGAGCTTGAGCAAAACTTGGTAACCCACCGCGAAAGAATGCTCAGAACGATGCTTATCAGCTTTCTTCTTGAAGCGATCCTGAGCACGAGTGAGCTGTGCAAGAAGTCTTGCTGTATGAGTTGCCTAGTCCAGGTTGTTGTCAGCAGCTGTTTGCTCAGCATCCCAAGTCAGCATTGCTCCCAAATTTGGTTCATGGCCATAGAGTGCCTTAAACGGCGAACAATTGAGAGAGGTATGATGATTAGTGTTATACCAGAATTCTGCCGCTGGCAACCAACGACGCCATTGTCGTGGAGTATCATGGACCACCGACCTGAGATACATCTCCAAGCACTGGGTTACCCTTTCCGTCTGACCGTCGGTCTGTGGGTGGTAAGCCGTGGAATAGAGTAACTTGGTACACGCGGCTGCCAAGAGTCCCTGCCACACAGCATTGGTGAAAATACTGCCACGGTCTGACACAATTGTGAGCGGCACACTATGAAGCTTGATCACATTGTCCCAAAGAGCTGTTGCCACTTGAGCTGCCGAGAATGGGTGTTTCAAGGGCACAAAATGCGCAAATTTAGTCAAGCAATCGACAATGACCATGATCACTTCAAATCCGTCAGATTTCGGCAAACCTTCAACAAAATCCATTGTGATTTCTTGCCATGGAATGTGAGGAATTGGTAAGGGTTGCAGTTTCCTGGCAGGTTTGATGTGCTCATGTTTAGATTGTTGACATACCGAACACTGACGCACATAGTCTTCGATGGTAGCCTTCAGACCGCGCCATGCAAATAGTTTCTTCATGCATTGATAAGTTGCCATAACGCCGGAGTGTCCACCCACAACACTCTGATGGAGAGCACTGATCAATTTTGTTTGCATTGCTGTGTTGGCACCAATCGACAATCTACCCTTGTAACGAATCACACCTTGATTCAAAGCATACCCATCCTCATCTGGACTGCAGAGAGCAAGTTTGGCCAGCAGTTCTTGAGCAGCTGCGTCTGTTTCATAAGAATTGGTCACCTCTTGCATCCAACGAGGTTGACAAATGGACAAGGCAGAAACTGACATCAAATGTCCCACTCGTGAAAGCGCATCTGCTGCCCCATTGTCAACACCACGCTTGTATTGAAATCTGAACTGGAGACCCACCAATTTGGACATTGCCCTGCGATGTAAATCAGTGTCAAGTTGTTGATCACCCAGGTTGCACATACTCTTGTGATTAGTAACAATCACAAATGGTCCCCTTTGCAAATAGGCCTGCCACTTATCCACGACCATCATGACTGCAAGAAATTCTTTCTCGTAGGTGGAGAGTTTCTGATTGCGCACACCCAAAGCTTTGCTAAGTAAGCAATGGGATGATTGTCTTGGACTAGCACTACGCCAATTCCCGTATCGCAAGCATCCGTCTCAATGGAGAATGGTCTATCGAAATTGGGTAAGGCCAGAACTGGGATATTCACCATGGCCAACTTGAGTTGCTCAAATGCTATTTGTGCTTGTTCATTCCATTGAAACCCCTTCTTTGATAACAGCTGAGTCAGTGGCTTGGTAATGATGCCGTAACATGGCACAAACTTGCGGTAATAGCCGGTCAGTCCCAAAAAGCCACGCAGTTTAGTTGCTGTCCTTGGTATTGGCCAGGAGTGCATTGCTTCAGTCTTGGTGCTATCAGTAGCCACTCCATCGCGGGAAATAACGTGGCCCAGATACTTAATTTTGGCTTGTGCAAAGGAACACTTAGAAGCCTTGGCAAACAGCTGGTGTTGCCGCAGAAGTGCAAGAACAAGACGCAGATGTTCTTGGTGTTCCTGTAAAGTCGTGCTATATACCAGAATATCATCCAGAAAAACAATCACAAACTTATGTGTAAATTTGGCAAAAATGGAATTCATCAAGCACTCAAAGGTTGCAGGTGCGTTCGTTAGACCAAAGGGCATGACACGAAATTGATAATGACCAAGATGTGTCTTGAACGCTGTTTTCTCCTCATCTTCTTCCCGCATACGAATCTGATGATAACCTGCCCGTAAGTCCAATTTGGAGAAGAAAGCTGCTCCCGCAAGTTCATCCAGCAGTTCATCGACAATCGGAAACGGAAACTTGTTCTTGATGGTAACCAGATTCAAACGCCTATAATCAATGCAAAAACGCCAGCTCCCATCCTTTTTCTTCACCAATAGCACCGGCGCTGCATATGGGCTCATGCTATGAACAATAACACCGGAACTGAGCATTTCCTGAACCCGTCGTTCGATTTCGTCCTTCTGTAAAGGAGAATATTGATTTTGAGTTTGGTGGCTGGGCTCCTTCTTCCAAAGTGACTACGTGATCATACTGCCGATGAGGAGGAAGCCCTTTTGGTTCAGAGAACACATCATCGAACTCCGTGAGAATTTCCCTGACAGTCGCGGGTAAAGAAGCCTCACCATTGTCAGTTTGCTGCACTTGCTCCAGCATAGCCATGGCCCAAATGTCGTGAGAGTCATGGAGTTTTTGTAACTCGGAGAAATCCATCTGCTCAAGAGGTACATCCGCCACTGTCAGTCCTTGTAACTTGACCCATATGCCTTGATGATCAAATGAGATAGCCTTCCGTTTCCAGTGGCATTTCATGGGACTGAAGGAATCTAACCAGTCCATGCCCAAAACCCCACCATAAGCACCCAATTCTAGAACTCTCAGATCAGTATGGAAAGTGCTGCCCTGACATTTCCACTCCAACTGTTTCACCATTTGATCACAACTCATAAACTGACCATTTTCTATCTTGACTGGAACAGCTGGAATTGTAGTGGTTGAAATTCCAATACTATCAGCAAAGTTCTTATTAATGAAGTTGTGTGTGCTTCCAGAATCCAGTAACAACAACATAGTGTGGGATCCCACTTGTACCGGCGGACGAATTGTGGCTGGAGATTCAGTGCCATCTGGAGCTTGAGCAGACAACATACAACATGCCGCCCCTGCTGGTTCGGGCTCATCCAACAATTCGAGCACACGCACCGCCTCATCGGACAACATCTCACCATGATCGCCAACCTGAATAGTCAAAAGCTGTACATGCTGTTTACACTGATGCTCTCGAGAGTATTTGTCACCACACTTGAAGCACAGTCCATTCACTCGACGATAATCCCGGAGCTGTCTCTCCCGTCCAAAGTCATCAGCTCCAGCTCGATGTACTGCTGGCACTCGTGGGGGAGGATGTAAGGCAGGTTGAGCTGGCGGTGGTCGGCCTGCTGGTGCTGGACGCAGTCGAGGACGGTTAACCTCCATCTCCTCATCCTGAATACGTGCTAAGACAGTGGCGCTGATCCCCTAGCTAGGCCTGGTCATCCAACCGCTTGATGATGCTCTCCAACAACCGCTGCGTCGCCGCCGCACCCTCCTCCATCTCCGTCAGCACGTGCTGGGTCTGCACCGAAGGCTTCGTCGGCACCGTCGTGGTCGCTCCGAATAGATCCGACCGAGCTCAGGATTTCGAGCGACCTCACCGAAGTGAATTCGCACCTTTCGCCAGGAATTACAGATCGATGTCCAGGAGGAGGAGAACTGGCGGTAGCAGAACGAATTGAGGGGAAAAATCGTGGCTCTGGATACCAATTTGTAACGACCCAATCCAATTTCAATCGAGATCACACAAGGCGGATTTGAGAATCAGAGTCTAGGTGGGAAAAGCAAGCAAGGGGGTGTGATTCAGAGTAAGAGGGTGAGAGCCACAATCAGCGTTTTACTCATTCAATGCCATACTTGTTCACGGGTCCTGGTACTTATACTTGCGTACCCTACTTACTCAACACGGCCCAGCGACCCACGCACCCTTACACGACCGAACGACCACGCACCCTCGCTCTTACTTGTCACTCTGAAACCTGAAGGAGTCAACCAGGTTCTTCAGTAGTTGCAGGTGTGACAGCTAGATCGTATGTTATTAGGGTTTAGCTATTTGTATTTTATAGTAGCTAATCCTCTTGTGTTAGATCTCGTATTTCGATGAATCCCCCTATTCGTATTTCAATCCTATTTTATTTGTCCTCCAAGTTGCAGTTAAGGGATTCCCTAGTTAGTACTAGCGTCGATCTGTAGTTGGGATCAGTATTCAATTTGGTTTGAGATTTGGGGATTGGGAAATAATCAGGGGATCTCAATCGGTTAATTTATGCAAATAATCAATCCCGATAATCAAGGTATCTCAATCATGTGCTTATTGCGCTCTACTGTTTTTTCCAATAGGAGGATAACATCAACGTCTGCAGCGACAACGAGTCCAAGGAAACCAAGACTCGTTAGGTACTAAGAAGGCTGAAGTCCGTCCAGTACGACAACTTGTTTGCTGGTTATGTGTACAGGTGCCCCTTCTGCACCAGGAGGCTCCACGTCACCGACTTAAACTCCCTCGTGAAGCATGCCGAGGACGTGAAGACCTACGGCGAGCCCGTGAACATCCACGGCTTCAAAGCCAAGCACCAGGTGCTCAGTTTTCATCTCTGCAACCTCCAAAAGGTGGCCATCGAGGAGGGTCGCATGCCCTCGATCAAGCCCAAGGCACCCAAGGTCAAGGGACTGGGCAGCAAGAAGTGGAGGAGGCGCCAGAGGGACGAGACAGAGGCCATGAGGGGCCACCGATCTTGTGTTGCTGCTTTTGTAAAGTAGCTTCTTTTGTATTGTCCATGTTGAACTTGTTCGCTGCTGCTACTGAGCAGCCTAATCAACGAACCTCGTTAAGTACCATACAATATATATCGTATATTAGCTGATTTATCTACATCTGCTATATATCCTATATTAGCTGCTTTATCTATATCTGCTCTGTTTACTGAATGTATTTATGGTGATGGTTAGATTTGCTTCTCTATATTTGGTACCATATTGGGAAAAATGAGGGCCAAAGGGAATAATGAATGAAGAGAGAAGCTGCTATAGATTCGCTACATTTTTTAGCAAAAAACCACAACTGTTAGCGAGAGAGAGGGGCAAAAGGCGCTCTTAAAATGGGCAATCATAAAAATAACAAAAAAGAAAACTTCCAATTTAGGCGACAGGGTGCACGTAACCACCAAACACGCCCCACATGGTCCCACACCATGTCCCTCATAACACGTTCCCACCAAACCGGCCCCACGCAGTCCCACATGGCACGACCCCACACGTCAGCATAACGCGTTCCTGACCAACCGGCCCCACATGTTCCCACACCGCGCGACCCCACACGTCAGCCAATGGTTAACCTGACGGCAGCTGCCGTTCGAGCTCTTTGATAAGTTTCCGAGAAGGAGATGGGCAAAAGTGAGGAAATGTTAAGCGGCTGGGGAAAAGTGAGTACAACTAACGAACTAGGGGCACGAAAATAGAAATACCTTTTGTAAAACCCTCGAAATAACCCCCCAACATTACAAATGAGTTGAACTTAGGTGGTTTCTTTAAGATTTGATTTATCTTCAAGTTGACTTCACAAAAGAGTATATTTTCAAAGGCTTTACGATTAACATATAAGACATAAATGGTGAAATACATTCTTAGTACAAGATTAAGGTTGAATGACATCATGTAACTATTATGAAGTCCAAATTTAAATTGTTACGACTTAAATGAAATAGCATAGTGTTTATTTTAAAGTGGCAAAAAGAATAATATTGTTTATGTTAGTTAATCTACTTTGAAATCTAATAGGATTAAAGCTATGGTTTGTTTACCAAGTATAAATAATCTTGAGTTATTAGATTCTTAGTTTATTGTCTATTAGACCAAAGTTAATTATAAAAATATAAAGGGACTTAAGGCATAATATTTGTGGCATTGCCAAATTCTACGAGGTTCCCTAAGTAAAGTCAACGATGAAATCCTATAAATATGACACATAGCTTTAAGGATTTAGATCCAACATGTTTAATACTCATAGATCATATTATAAGCTAAAGATATGGTTTTAAGTACAATGTATAGGTTGTATCTTTCTATCGGTGTTTTAACTAAATTATTAGTTAGGAAATAGTATTAAGAAGTGGAATCATTCATATCTCATCTATGAAGGACATAATGGTCTTTTACTAAAAAATAAATTCTAAATAGCTTAAACAAAGTTATAAGGAATTTATTTGAATTTATAGATGGTATATGAAAACATATTTTATTTATTTATTTAAAGGTAATAAAAAGGATTGACACCCATGTATCATAAATACCAAAATTACTTGGAATTTTATATTTAGTATTTTTCTATGGTGGTGGATGAATTTTCATCCATAAAAGTTATTTTGATTTAGTTTTAGATATTTTCTTTATTTCATTATTTTCCAGGGAAGATTTAATGGTTTTAAATTTTGGTTATATTTTATATAACCCAAACAGGTGATGTTAAAATTTTATTAGGTAGATAAAATTTTTGTGAACATTTTGATATGTCACATGTATTTTTAGGTTTGTTCTATATATTTCTAGGGCTCAAATGTTCAAAGAGGTATTTTTGTCATTTTTAATTTTGGTTATAATTTATTTTGTATAAATCTTTTTAAAAGTGACCCTAAACCAGAGGTTGGCACAAACCCAGACCCACACGATCCCCTCTCGTCCTCACCTCTCTTCTTCCTCTTGCGACACCAAGGTGTTGTCATCATCGCTGCCCGTCTCCGCCGTGTGCCGGCCACCTTGGGCACCGCCACTAGTGACAATAGACGCCCCCTACTCTGTGTCATCGATGTGTCCAAGCCAATTTGAGTTCTTAGTCCTCACTTGGTCTTGGAGGTTGCCTGTGCTGCCATGATACATTACAAATGTATCTATAATTTTTGATGTTCCATGCTTGGTTTTATCCACTTTCTTGTGTTTTGTCCACACTTTGGAGTACTTTTCATATGATTTCTTGGACTAACCTATTAACAAGAGCCACAGTGCCAGCTGTCTGTTTCTGCTGTTTTTGGTTCCAGGAAAGTCATAAAATGAATATTCTCGAAATTGGATGGGACAAAAGCCAAAGTGCCTATTTTTCCGGAAGTCATCAGATACCAGAATACGAGACGGAGAAGGGCTGGGGGCCGGCCAAACCACCTGGTCGCGCAGCCAGGCCTGGCCCGCGCCAAGGCGTGGTATGGCTGACCCTAGCACCCCCTCGGCCTCTCCTTCCGCCTATATATTTCCCTCAGGACGAAAAACCTAAGGGCCCGATCAAAAATCCATGAAAGAGTCTGTAGCCGCCATTATCTCCATCGCTAGATCGGGAGGGATCTGAAGTCCCTCGGGACGAAAACCCTAAGGGCCCGATCAAAAATCCATGAAAGAGTCTGTAGCCGCCATTATCTCCATCCCTAGATCGGGAGGGATCTGAAGCTCTTCCCGGCACCCTGCCAGAGAGGCGAATTCACCCTAGAGGCCTTCTTCATCACCATGCAAGTCTCCGGTGTGATGCATGAGTAGTTCATCCTTGGACTACGGATCCATGTAGTCGCTAGATGGCTGGTTCTCCTCCTTTGTGCTTTCATGTGTAGATCTTGTGAGCTCCATTCATGATCAAGATCATCTATTTGTAATTCTTACATGTTGTCATTGCTGGGATCCGATGGATATTCAGATGCTATTTCAGATTGATTATTGATTCTATCATGTCTTTGTTATTTGTGATCCTGCATGCTTTCCGTTGTTAGTAGCTATCTGGGCCAAGTAGATGCTAGCAACTCCAAGAGTTAGTATTTATGCTCGATAGTGGGTTCATGCCTCTGGTAATCTGGGGAAGTGACAGAAATCTCTAGGGTACTAGAGGTGCTGTTGCTACTAGGGAGAAAACAACAATCCTTTGTTCATAGAACAATCGTATTGTTTACTTTACACGGAGTTCGTAAAGCAATAATATGTTGCTTGCAACTTAATACTGGAGGAGGTTCGGATGATAACCTGAAGGTGCATTATTAGTCATAGATGTAGTTGGATGGCGGTCTATGTATAATGTTGTAATGCCCAATCGAATCTCAAAGGAGTCAAGATGATTAGTATATGCATGTATTGCTTTCTTGATGTTTGTCAATTGCCCCGCCGTAATTTGTTCACCCAACATGTTATCTATCTAAGGAGAGCCACCGCTAGTGAACTATGGATCTCGGTCCTTTTCTTTTGCATACAATCTACAATCTTTTACTGTTTTGTGTTTACTTTCTGCAAACTTTTACTTCTTTGTTTTCCGCAAAACACGGTGATATTGACAACCTCATCGCAAGTTGGGGACAAAGTTCCGTGGTTGTGTTGTGCAGGTCTCCATGTTGCTACTAGCACCGGTAGTGCACCCTGCCAAGGCTCAGCTAGCAACACCTTTGGGGTGTTTCCTTGCTCCTACTGGTTCGATTAAACCTTGGTTTCATAATTGGGGGAAACTTGCTGCTGTGCTCATCATACCTTCCTCTTGGGGTTCCCAACGAGCTCTACATCAACACCGCACCGACACTTTTCTGGCGCCGTACATTGAGCCATCAAGCATTTTTCTGGCGCCGTTGCCAGGGAGTCAACGACATCTTCACAAGGGGAGTCCCTCATAACCAATCTCTTTACTTTGTTATTTTTGTTTTTCTTAGTTTCTTTTTGCTTTGTTTGCTTGTTTCATATTCAAAAACACAAAAAAAATAGTTTTACTAGTTTGCTTTCTTATTTGAAAACACAAAAAAAAATGACTACTCTTGAAAACACTAAGTTGTGTGACTTCACTAGCACCAACAACAATGATTTTATGAGCACACCTATTGCTCCACCTGTGCCTGAAGATACTTTCTTTGAGATAAAACGCGCTTTACTCAATCTTGTTATGAGAGAATAATTTTCTGGTATTGGTAATGAAGATGCTGCTTCCCATCTAAATAACTTTGTTCAACTTTGTGAGATGCAAAAGCATAGGGATATAGATGGTGATATTATTAAGCTGAAATTGTTTCCTTTCTCTTTGAGAGGAAAAGCTAAAGAATGGTTAAATTCCTTAACTAGGAATAGTATTGATTCTTGGACTAAATGCAAAGATGCTTTGATTGGAAAATACTATCCTCCTGCTAAGATTATATCTATGAGAAGTGAAATAATGAAGTTTAAACAATTTGATAATGAACATGTTTCTCAAGCCTGGGAAAGAATGAAATCTTTGGTAAAGAATTGTCCCACTCATGGACTGACTGCTTGGATGATCATCCAAACTTTTTATGCAGGATTGAACTACTCTTAAAGGAACATATTGGACTCTGCTGCTGGAGGTACCTTTATGACCATTACTTTGGGTGCTGCAACGAAACTTCTGGATAGTATGATGGTTAATTATTCTGAATGGCATACTGAGAGAGCTCCACAAGGTAGGTAAATTCTATTGAGGAAACCTCCGCCTTAAGTGATAAGATTGATATTATTATGTCTATGCTTGTGAATGGGAAACCCCATATTGATCCAAATAATGTTCCTTTAGCCTCTTTGGTTGCTCAAGAAGAGCAAGTTGATATGAACTTCATAAGAAATAACAACTTTGACAATAATGCTTATAGGAACAATTTTGGTAACAACAAGTATAAGCCATATCCTCCCAACAATGGTAATGCTTATGGAAATTCCTACAACAATAATAGGAGTGCACCCTCTGAACTTGAATTTATGCTTAAAGACTTTATTAGTAAACAAACTGCTTTCAGTAAAACTATTGAGGAAAAACTCTCTAATGCTGAAAGAAATATAGCATCTTTGGCTGAAGCTCAATCTTCTTTGAATAAAATGGCTGCTAAACCTGAAACTAATGATAATCCCTTTGCAGCTACTAATGCTATACAAGTAAGAATTGATGAAAATGTTAGACGATTAGCTGAATTACATACTAAGTGGGAAAGAGAAGATGAAATTGCTAGAAACATTAGTGTTTCACTATCACCACCACTAGTGTTGAGGCTAGTAATAGTTCTACTATTATAGATGATAAATTTGATTTTGATCTTGATGGTTGCAATATCTCTGAAGTTATTAAGTTCCTAGAAAATCTTGCTAAAAGTCCAAATGCTAGTGCTATGAACATGGCCTTTACAAAACATTACTGATGCTCTCATAAAGATTAAAGAAGAAAAGATGAAACATAAAGCTTCTATTCCTATAAAACAAGAAGATGGTTGGGAACCCATCATTAATATGAAAGTGAATGACTTTGATTTCAAAGCTTTATGTGATCTTGATAGTAGTGTTTCCATTATGCCTAGAAGGATTTATGATATGCTTGATTTGCCTCCACTTGAAGATTGTTATTTGAATGTCCCACTTGATGATAATGCTAAAAAGAAACTCATGGGGAGTCTTAATGATGTTCTTATTATGGTTAACAATTCCTATGTCCCCGTTGATTTCTATGTTTTCGATGTTGAACACAATGCGTCTTGTCCTATTACTTTGGGAAGACCTTTTCTTAGAACTGTTGGTGCCATTATTGATATGAAAGAAGGCACCATTAAATATCAACTCCCACTCAAGAAAGGTATAGAACACTTCCCTAAGAAGAGAGAGAAGATTTCTTTTGATTCTCCTATGAAAACAAAATTTGGTCTTAATGCTTCTTCATTTGAGAACACTTGATTCTTTCTTGCTTCTTATGCCTAACTTAAAGGCGTTAAAGAAAAGTACTTATTGGGAGATAACCCAAAAGTTTTATATGAGTCTTGGAAGTTATTACCTATATAATAACCTCTCCTTATCCCTTTTATTTGCCTTTTGTGCCAAGATTAACCTCTAATGAGAGAGAAGTAATGATTGGGAAAGTTGCTGTCCCGAAACAGATTTCTGTGCTTCACCGTAAAAATTCGTGTAAAATCTCTGGACGTATTTTTGAGGCATTAATTTTTGTGATTCTGCCCCAGGTTGTTATATAACTTTCGTTAGTTCAACACGTTTCGATTTGAGCAACAGTAGGTCTTCGAAAAAATTCGTCTTTACCTGCTGGTCTGTTTTGACAGATTTCTGCCATTTTCTGCATTTGCTTCTTATTGGTTCCTTTTGAGTTCTTTTGGGTAATTGAGCTTTTTAAGGGAAGTTCTACAGTAGATAGTGTTCTAATCTAAGTTTATTGGTGTTAGAACTGAACCTTAAGACTTATTTATCTTGAGTGCACTAATGTTGCTAATAAAGATTGTGTGAAGTTTTGTATGAACGAAAATTTTCAGGTGTATGGAAGGAATGAGTAATGAGATGAAGGATGGACGAAATCTCAAGCTTGGGGATGCCACGCATGTCGCCCCAACAAATATCCAAGAAGTACAAGCGTCAAAGCTTGGGGATGCCCAAGGCATCCCCTTCTTCATCAATAAAAATCCCAGGTTTCTTCCAAATGCTTCATTTTTATTGTTTCATGCACAGTTGTGTTGTTCTTGGAGCATCTTCTTTTTCGTTTTCGTTTTGGTTTTTCATTTTCTTTGGTTTTCTTAGTTTGCGGAATAAATTGGTTGGACCCCCTCTTTCATACATTGGTTTGCAAATAGTTTGGTTTGGTTTGGAAAAGAGTAGGAAAGTTCATGCTTATGTGGTAAAAAGAGCTCGTTTTTGACTGTGGCCTATGCTTTGTCATGCCATGCTTGATATTGTTTTGGCTTTATGCTTAGTATTCTTTGCTGTAGCATGCCTTGTTATAAACAATTGAGATTGCTTAATGTGCCTTGGATGAATCATGCATTGTTTTAGCATATTAAAGCATAGTATAGTGGTATTCTCCTTTGATGCTTTATTTGGGTTGACTTGGCGCATGCTCACACCATGTTATGACTATCTCAAGTCACCATAGCCTTTATGATTCTTTAGTTTTCAACTTGTAGTATCACTTTATGCTTTGATCAATGATGTTTTGTCACTCTGCATGATTATGGCCATTATTTCTCTCTTAGTTTGTCGCTCCCAGTCTTTTGCTAGCCTCCACAACCAAGTATGAGTTCCACTCATGCATCCAACTCCCTAAACCAAGTTATTAAAAAGAGTCCACCATACCTACCTACTAGCTTATGCTATTCCAAGTATATTCATGCTTTTGTTTACCTTCCAAATTAAACTTGTTATGAGAAAACTAGTGATTAAAGCTCTCACGAACTTGATGGCACACTTTACTTTTCTTGCCCTTAATAAACTTGAACCATTGTGTCGTCTATGTTGTATATGCTTGCACTTATTTGTTGGGAATTAGCAGAACCATGCTTTCATGGGGAACGCTTTCAACATTGCACTTGGTACTTGTACCTAGTTGATATCATGCTCTTTTGTATATGGATGTCATCGATGTGAAATGAAAGGGGAGCTTGTAAGTCCATGGAGTTATGTATATGTGTTAGAGAAACGCTTGGGCCGCTGGTCTAATCCATGCAGACAGGGTGGAAACCTGCAGCGTAACCACAATGAGCTGTCTATGAAGTATTCTTCTTATGAAATAAAAGAGTCCTATATTGAGAAAAAAGAGAAAAGAGAAAAAAAGAGATTATGAAAAGAGGAAAGAGAGAAAAAAGCACCATATTCCCATGGTAAATAAGAAGATTGCTGAGATGCTCGTTGTCTGCTTGCCTTGTCATTTTGATATGGGGATTCTTCCGTACCATCGGGCAAGGGGTACCCCGTTGGCGGTTCTCTATGATACACATGTACTTACGATGACAAGAACTTACTGGTGACTAAACTTGAGTAGCATGAGGAGCGGCCCTCGTATACAAGGGACATGAGATTTCTAACTTATACTTCGTCAAGCATGTACACCATAGTTTGTTCACTTTAACCTTAATCACTTCGAGATGCTTATGATAGGGGCAATCACAGCTGAAAGCTATAAGTACCATAATTTTTGGAAGCTCTTTATGAGACTTGAATCCCTACTTCCTTTTATAAAGGCCTTTCTTCCACCATTATATTGAGTCTCCACCTTCTACCTTTATGCACCTACTTTGAGAGCATAGTGGCCATTCTTAGTTCTATGTGCATTGTCCCAAGACTACTTGATTGATGTATAACTTGATTTTGCTTGTTTTAAACTATTTGTATCTAGTCACTCTTATGGACTTTGAAGGTGTCCTATGCATTTATATTTGCTACTCTATGAGGGAAAAGTTGAATGCTATTATGCTATGTTTTCTTTATGTGAAATAAACAAACGTCTTACAAAGCATTGTTATTCATGAATCTTTTGTTTGTGCCTTTTCATGTTGCATCATAGTTTCTTTGTCTTATTGCTAGAACCTTGTATTTCACGTTATGATTGAAGTACTTTGATCCTAGATTTGAATGTTTTACAAATACTTTGATCAAGTCTTTGATGGTGCATGTCACCTCAACAATTATTCTTTCTTTTTATCACTTACCTACTCGAGGACGAGGAGGAGTTAAGCTTGAGGATGTTGATACATTGCAAATGTATCTATAAATTTTGATGTTCCATGCTTGGTTTTATCCACTTTCTTGTGTTTTGTCCACACTTTGGAGTACTTTTCATATGATTTGTTGAACTAACCTATTAACAAGAGCCATAGTGCCAGCTGCCTTTTTTCTGCTATTTTTGGTTCTAGGAAAGTCAAAAAATGAATATTCTCGGAATTGGACGGGACAAAAGCCAAAGTGCCTATTTTTCTAGAAGTCATTAGATGCCAGAATATGAGACGGAGAAGGGCTGGGGGCCGGCCACACCACCTGGCCACGTGGCCAGGCCTGGCCCGCGCTAGGGGGTGGTCTGGCCGACCCCAACACCCCCTCGACCTCTCCTTCCGCCTATATATTGCCCTCGGGACGAAAACCCTAAGGGCCCGATCAAAAATCCACGAAAGAGTCTATAGCCGCCATCATCTCCATCCCTAGATCGGGAGGGATCTGAAGCTCTTCCCGGCACCCTGCCGGAGAGGGGAATTCACCCTGGAGGCCTTCTTCATCACCATGCAAGCCTCCGGTGTGATGCGTGAGTAGTTCATCCTTGGACTACGGATCCATGTAGTAGCTAGATGGCTGGTTCTCCTCCTTTATGCTTTCATGTCGAGATCTTGTGAGATCCGTTCATGATCAAGATCATCTATTTGTAATTCTTACATGTTGTGTTTGCGGGGATCCGGTGGATATTGAGATGCTATTTCAGATTGATTATTGATTCTATCATGTTTTTGTTATTGTTGATCTTGCATGCTTTCCATTGTTAGTAGCTATCTTGGCCAAGTTAGTATTTATGCTTGATAGTTGTAGCACCCTGGTAAAACTACAACTAGAAAATCGCTTGGTGTTTTTCTTTTGTGCATCATCATGACCGCATGCTCATGTCATCATGCCACATTGCATTTGAGCATCGTCATATCAGCATGCATGATTTGCCTAAAACTATTTTCTAAAAGCCTAGTTTTGTTTTATAAAATATCCCTTGTCTTTATTCAAAACATAACCCCGGTGTCTTCTGGATATTTTTTTTGTCTAAAAATAATTTACAAAAGGTCTTTTAAATAAAACAAAACAAATATATAAATAAAACTATTTTTCTGGGGGAGGCAGCCCGCCAGACCCAAAAACCCGGCTCGCCACCTACTACCCCAAACCTTAAATCTAGTCCTAGCCCTAACCACCACCCCACCTACTCCCCACAGCTGCTGCCGCGCCAGCGCTGATTCAGCCCCGACCCACCTCGTTAGTGTCCCACGTGCGCGTCGCTCCTGCCACGCTCCACCCCGTGTCGCACCCACCTGCGCAGTACATGCAACCCTGCACGCCCCAGCTTTGCTAGCAACCACCCCACCGACACGCTCCCGAGACCTCTTCTGCACGACCCAGTCACCACTAACCCCGCCCTAGATCCCACCGTGCCTAGACCCACCCCGACGCGGACCCCTGGTCCTCCATGCGCGATTCCCTCCTCCCTTTTCTTTCCAAAGCGCCAACCACCGCCACCTGCAGGCTCCTCCCTGCGCCGTTTCCACAGATTCCCGCCCCGGCGCTCTTCTCCCCGGCACCGTCGCTTGAGGCCGGCGGACGAACCCCTCTGTCGTGCCCCCTTTGCCAGGAGCATCTCCGGCCGCCTCTGTCATCTGCGGCCAAGGAAACCTTCAGCGAGTCGTCATCCCCGCCGTCGGCCTCCCCAGCGCGGTCCCGCCGCCACAACCTGCCGTCGACTCGTGCCGAGGCCGCGCCCGTCTTGCCGCGCACGCCACACCTCCTCCCTCTAGCAAGCTCGCCGACACCGCCCCTGCTCCAGCTGCTTCGGACCACCGCGCCGCCACCAAGTCTGTCCCCGGCGAGCCCTTCACCGAGATCTCCTATGAGCCCGCCCTATAGCGACCCGGGAACCGCCGCATCTGGCCACCTCTGCGAGCCCCTCTCCGGCTGCCACGCCTCGTCGCCCTCCTACGAGTTCTACGTCGCTTGCATCTGCCGTTTGTGCGCCATCCCTGCATGGTTTGACTCGTGCGCAGCCAAGGCCTCCCATCGGCCGTGCCTGCTCCGTTGGTGAAAAGTGGTGATGGCGGTGTAAGCATGTTTGGGGTTGCATCTGTGTCCAGATGTGCTGAGGAGAGGTGATGTTGACTCAAATGTTTGAGACCCTCCCGATGGACAAGGTTGACCGGAATTTCGACAAGATCTTCGCGACAAACATGATGTGACCCAAAGCTGCGCAACACCGTTTGATGCCGCCGATGGAACCTTGTGTGGCTATTTGAAGATTGTACTGGGAACACCGACCACATGGAGTTCTTCCCCGAGGAACGTCATGATCTTCTTCACGGATCATCAAGACCTCCTTTAGGAACTCTGATCCCGGCGCCCGAACCCCTTCGAAAACAAGACCTTTGCCCCTAATGTGATCCCCTATTCGACACCCTATTTTATAATATGATATCCATATTGTTGCATATTAAACTATTCATGACCGCACACATGTTAGACTTGGGGGTATTTGTCAATTCATCTCCTAATTAAGTATGGAGACCATATGTGGGCGAATCTAGTCTTATATTGGCTCCATTTAAATTTGTATAGCGAACCGATGCCATGTTTCTCCTTGTTAAACCAACATTTAAATTGCGGGGTAGCTAAATAACATGAACCCTCTAATTAATTGTCGGGACCCGGTTCCGCTTAATATTGCCTAATTGCATCACATCTTTGTCATGTCATGCATCATACATGCATCATGCCCGGTCTTCTGTCGTAGTATTAAATAGTGCATCCGGTGTTTCTTTTAGTGCTTTGCTTCTTCGTGGGTTAGGACGATGAGTTGAAGCGAGTATCGGCAAGTCCTTTGGATAATGTATCTTCGGTAGTGTTTCCCAGGCGAGCATCTCCCCCTTTCTACCTATTTTGCATTTATAGTCTTTACATCCTCCTGTTGATCTATTGCTATCCGTATTGCGATGCTTTAGTTTCCGTGCACCATTTGTATTCCTTGCAGCCTCTATATTGCCTTGGACACATCCTATTGCCTGCTGTTTGATAGGTAGTCGGCCTTGCGAGTCGTAGTTGCTTGGTCAGGTGCTGCTTCGCGTCGTTGTCGTTCCACCGTTATTGTAAGGTTGGCAAATGCTTAATGGTGGAGATGCTTAATGGTGGATATGATCATGGGTTTAATCACAACTTGATATTAAATTGGTAGATATAACTAATGCAGAGGCATTGGTGGGCAATAGATGTTATTTGGTTCTTCCACGCTCACTTGTGTCCCGTAGGACCCCGAGTACTTGATACCTGTTCCTTGACTATCGCACTATCCGCATGTGGGACCATGAATCCCCTTAGCCAGAACTTGATTCATTTCTTATTTCTTGGGGCCACAAACTAGTTTGCGGCTTTATTACTATCCTGTACTTATGCCATGCTTTACTGCTTTATTTAAGATTGTGCGTGGAGCACCTGTACTGTTTTGGATCGTGACACGTTTTCACTGTATCGACAAGCCCAGTCACACTTTTGGGTTCCCAGTCGTTTACCACCGTCTACACAAACCCTGGGTCCGTCTCGGAGCCGTCCAACTTCGTCGCGGGTAGCTTAGTGGGGTGGCCCCCTGAAATATTTTATGAATCCTGTGATTGCTTTGTCATGAAAGCCTCGTTGGGTTTTGATTTGGTTTTTCCGAGGTTGATCGTGTGTGTGTTGCTATTTGTGCACCCCTGCAGGGTAAATCTTTCTGAAAGCCGTGTTCGTGGTTATGGACGACTTGGAGCACAGTATCTCAATCATAGACAAGCATAACTAAAGTAGTGCTATAAATTTGACTTAATATGTGACTAGTAATCAGCTTCATTAGAATGGAATGGATAATAAAAGTGCCAACAACTGGTGGAACTGGGGTGTATCGTGTCATGTTATACCTGCCTAGTAAATATCGCAACTCCAATGGAATGATAAAAGTGCCAACAGCTGCTGGGTTTGGGATGTCACATGCTAATTGTATCTAACTAGTAAGTACTGCAACTACAACTGAATGGTTAACTAAAACTGCCCACTACTTATGCTATCAGGATGACTCATGCTATCTATATCTGACTAGTAAGTGCTTGAACTATAATGGAATGAATAAAACTGCCAAATGTGTGAGTTCCTCGGTTTGACTTCCTCGTTTGGTCTCGAGGGGGAATACCGGGATGGGTATGATTGATGTTAGTATCAGGTTGGTCCCGAATAGGTCTTTCTTATCCCTCTCTAATAGTCGATAGTGGTTTTGAGTCTCTATAGGTTGTTTAGTGCATGCTGCGCTGCCGCTTCAGTCCACCATACCTATGTAGGCGAGAGCCGCCGAATTCTAGCCTCGCCGTGTACTGGCCTCAGTACTGACGCTCCTCTTTTTCCTTTGCCCTTTGTCGGCACCCCCATTTGTTTTAGCAGGTTTGAGATCGACGTCGTTAGCAGGGTTACCCTTCCGGCTTGGCCTGGGCAGGGTTATGGACGCCATTGGTTATTCTTCAGGGCTCTTAGCCCCATTTGCATCTTATCCGTATACGGATGTTGTAACGTTTTCAAGGTGATTTGGATCTTTGTATTGTATATATGTATTCTTGACTCATGGAGTCATTGTTGTATATATATGTTCTGTGGGTTCCATCATGGACTAATGTGTAATGGTATTACTTCGTTTTCCACCTGCACGCAAGTGCCTGGTGGGAGTCCTTGAATCGTTTCTAAGAGGGTTTAGCGGGAATCGCTAAAACTTGCATAGGGCCGATTCGAGGGTGTTACAATAGTGGGTTCATGCCTCTGGTAATCTGGGGAAGTGAAAGAAATCTCTAAGGTACTAGATGTGATGTTGCTATTAGGGATAAAACAACAATCCTTTGTTCATAGAACAATCATATTGTTTACTTTACACGCAGTTCGTAAAGCAATAATCTGTTGCTTGCAACTTAATACTGGAGGGGGTTCGGATGATAACCTGAAGGTGGATTATTAGTCATAGATGCAGTTGGATGGCGGTCTATGTATAATGTTGTAATGCCCAATCGAATCTCAAAGGAGTCAAGATGATTAGTATATGCATGTATTGCTTTCTTGATGTTTGTCAATTGCCCCGCTGTAATTCATGTTATCTATCTAAGGAGAGCCACCTCTAGTGAACTATGGATCCCAGTCCTTTTCTTTTACATACAATCTACAATCTTTTACTGTTTTGTGTTTACTTTCTGTAAACTTTTACTTCCTTCCATTCGATACGTTTAATCCTTTGTTTTCTGCAAAACACGGTGAGATTGAAAACCTCATCGCAAGTTGGGGACAAAGTTCTGTGGTTGTGTTGTGCAGGTCTCCATGTTTTTACTAGCACCGGTAGTGCGCCCTGCCAAGGCTCAGCTAGCAACACCTTTGGGGTGTTTCCTTGCTCCTACTGGTTCGATTAAACCTTGGTTTCATAACTGAGGGAAACTTGCTGCTGTGCTCATCATACCTTCCTCTTGGGGTTCCCAACGAGCTCTACATCAACACCGCCTTCAAGCACTTTTCTAGGCGCCGTGCATTGAGCCATGAAGCGAGTTTCTGGCGCCGTTGCCGGGGATTCAAGGACATCTTCACAAGGGGAGTCCCTCATAACCAATCTCTTTACTTTGTTGTTTTTGTTTTGCTTAGTTTCTTTTTTTCTTTGTTTTCTTGTTTTCTTTATTCCAAAACACAAAAAAATTAGTTTTATAAGTTTGCTTTCTTATTTGAAAACCCCAAAAAAATGACTACTCTTGAAAACACTAAGTTGTGTGACTTCACTAGCACCAACAACAATGATTTTATGAGCACACCTATTGCTCCACCTATGGCTGAAAATACTTTCTTTGAGATAAAACCTGCTTTGCTCAATCTTGTTATGAGAGAACAATTTTCTAGTATTGGTAATGAAGATGCTACTTCCCATCTAAATAACTTTGTTGAACTTTGTGAGATGCAAAAGCATAGGATATAGATGGTGATATTATTAAGCTGAAATTGTTTCCTTTCTCTTTGAGAGAAAAAGCTAAAGAATGGTTGAATTCCTTAACTAGGAATAGTATTGATTCTTGGACTAAGTGCAAAGATGCTTTTATTGGAAAATACTATCCTCCTGCTAAGATTATATCCATGAGAAGTGAAATAATGAAGTTTAAACAACTTGATAATGAGCATGTTGCTCAAGCTTGGGAAAGAATGAAATCTTTGGTTAAGAATTGTCCCACTCATGGACTGACTGCTTGGATGATCATCCAAACTTTTTATACAGGATTGAACTATTCTTCAAGGAACCTATTGGATTCTGCTGCTGGAGGTACCTTTATGACCATAACTTTGGGTGCTGCAACAAAACGTTTGGACAATATGATGGTAAATTATTCTGAATGGCATACTGAGAGAGATCCACAAGGTAAGAAGGTAAATTATGTTGAGGAAACCTCCTCCTTGAGTGATAAGATTGATATTATTATGTCTATGCTTGCTAATGGGAAAGCCCATATTGATCCAAATAATGTTCCTTTAGCCTCTGTGGTTTCTCAATAAGAGCAAGTTGATGTGAACTTCATAAGAAATAACAATTTTGGCAACAATGCTTATGGTAATAATGCTTATAGGAGTAATTTTGGTAACAACAATTATAAGCCATATCCTCCCAACAATGGTAATCCTTATGGAAATTCTTACAACAATAATAGGAGTGCTCCCTCTGAACTTGAAGTTATGCTTAAAGAGTTTATTAGTAAACAAACTGCTTTCAATAAAACTATTGCGGAAAAACTCTCTAATGCTGAAAGGAATATAGCATCTTTAGCTGAACTCAATCTACTTTGAATAAAATGGCTGCTAAACCTGAAACTAATGATAATCCCTTTGCAGCTACTAATGCTATACAAGTAAGAATTGATGAAAATGTTAGACTATTAGCTGAATTACATGCTAAGTGGGAAAGAGAAGATGAAATCGCTAGAAACATTAGTGTTTCTACTATTACCACCACTAGTGTTGAGGCTAGTAATAGTTCTACTACTTTAGATGATAAGTTTGATTTTGATCTTGATGGTTGCAACATCTCTGAAGTTATTAAGTTCCTACAAAAGCTTGCTAAAAGTCCTAATGCTAGTGCTATGAACATGGCTTTTACAAAACACATTACTGATGCTCTCATAAAGATTAAAGAAGAAAAGATGAAACATAAAGCTTCTATTCCTATAAAACAAGAGGATGCTTGGGAACCCATAATTAATATGAAAGTGAATGACTTTGATTTCAAAGCTTTGTGTGATCTTGATAGTAGTGTTTCTATTATGCCTAGAAGGATTTATGATATGCTTGATTTGCCTCCTCTTGAAGATTGCTATTTGAATGTCCCACTTGATGATAATGTTAAAACGAAACTCATGGGGAGTCTTAATGATGTTCTTATTATGGTTAACAATTCCTATGTCCCCGTTGATTTCTATGTTTTGTATGTTGAACACAATGCGTCTTGTCTTATTACTTTGGGAAGACCTTTTCTTAGAACTGTTGGTGCCATCATTGATATGAAAGAAGGCACCATTAAATATCAACTCCCACTCAAGAAAGGTATAGAACACTTCCCTAAAAAGAGAGAAAAGATTTCTTTTGCTTCTCCTATGAAAACAAAATTTGGTCTTAATGCTTCTTCATTTGAGAACACTTGATTCTTTCTTTGCTTCTTATGCCTAGCTTAAAGGCGTTAAAGAAAAGTACTTATTGGGAGATAACCCAAAAGTTTTAGATGAGTCTTGGAACTTATTACCTCTGTAATAATCTCTCCTTATCCTTTTTATTTTTCTTTTTGTGCCAAGAGTAACCTCTAATGAGAGAGAAGTAATGATTGGGAAATTTGCTGTCCCGAAACAGATTTCTGTGCTTCACCGTAAAAATTCGTGCGAGAGCTCTCTATGTCGGATTGAGCTGTAATGTTTTGTGCTTCTGCCCCCGGTTGTTATATAACTTTCGTTAGTTCAACACTTTTTGATTTGAGCAACACAGGGTCTTCGAAAAAATTCGTCTTTACCTGCTGGTCTGTTTTGATTGATTTCTGCCATTTTCTGCATTTGCTTCTTGTTAGTTCCTTCTTCAGTTCTTTTGGGGAATTGAGCTTTCTGAGGGAAGTGCTACAGTAGCTAGTTCTCTAATGGAAGTTTATTTGGTGTTAGAACTGAACCTTAAGACTTATTTATCTTAAGTGCACTAATGTTGCTAATGAGATTGTGTGAAGTTTTGTCTGAAGGAAAAATTTCAGGTGTGTGGAAGGAATGAGTAATGAGATGAAGGATGGACTGAAGCTCAAGCTTGGGGATGCCACGCGTGTCACCCCAAGAAATATCCAAGAAGTACAAGCGTCAAAGCTTGGGGATGCCCAAGGCATCCCCTTCTTCATAAATAAAAATCCCAGGTTTCTTCCAAACGCTTCATTTTTATTGTTTCATGCACAGTTGTGTTCTTCTTGGAGCGTATTCTTTTTCATTTTCATTTTGGTTTTTAGTTTGCTTGGTTTGCTTAGTTTTGTGAATAAATTGGTTGGACCCCCTCTTTCATACATTGGTTTGCAAATAGTTTGGATTGGTTTGGAAAAGAGTAGGAAAGTGCATGATTATGTGGTAAAAGAGCTTGTTTTGACTATGGCCTATGCTTTGTCATGCTATGCTTGATATTGTTTTGGCTTTATGCTTAGTATTCTTTGCTCTAGCATGACTTTTTATAAACAATTGAGATTTCTTAATGTGCCTTGGATGAATTATGTGTTGTTTTAGCATATTAAAGCATAGTAGTGGTATTCTCCTTTGATGCTTTATTTGGGTTGACTTGGCACATGCTCACACCATGTTATGACTATCCAAAGTCACCATAGCCTTTATGATCCTTTAGTTTTCAACTTGTAGTATCACTTTATGCTTTGATCAATGATGTTTTGTCTCTCTGCATGATTATGGCCATTATTGCTCTCTTAGTTTGTCGCTCCCAGTGTTTTGCTAGCCTCCACAACCAAGTATGAGTTCCACTCATGCATCCAACTCCCTAAACCAAGTTATTCCAAAGATTCCACCATACCTACCTACTAGCTTATGCTATTCCAAGTATATTCTTACTTTTGTTTACCTTTCGAATTAAACTTGTCATGAGAAAACTAGTGATAAAGCTCTCACGAACTTGATGGCACACTTTACTTTTCTTGCCCTTTATAAACTTGAACCATTGGGTCCTTCTTTGTTGCGTATATTCTTGCACTTTATAAGTTGAAATTAGCAGAACCATGTTTCATGGGGAACGCTTTCAACATTGCACTTGTACTTTGTACCCTGTTGATATCATGTTCTTTTGCTTACGGATCCCGGCGGTGTGAAATAAAAGTGGAACTTGTAAGATCATGGAGTTTGTATGTGTGTTAGAGAAATGCCTGGACCGCTAGCCTAAGCCATGCCTAATCATGGTGGAAACTTGTAGCATCACCATAATGAGCACTCTATGAAGCATCCTCAATAAAAACCTATGCAAATAGCAAATAAAAAGATCGTTGAGATGCTCATTGTCTGCTTGCCTTGTCATTTTGATTATGGGAAAGCTCCCGTATCATGTGCAAGGGGTACCCCGTTGGCGGTTCTTAATGATACGCACATACTTACGATGACAAGAGCTTACTCGTGACTGAAGTTGAGTAGCATGAGGATCGGTCTTCGTAAGTAAGGGGCATGAGATTTCGGTTTATAACTTGTCAAGGATATCCTCTTAGTTGTGTCACTTTAACCTTAACTACTTCAAGATGCTTATGATAGGGGCAATGAGAGCTGAAAGCTATAAGTACCATAATTTTTGGAAGCTCTTTATGAGACTTGAATCCATACTTCCTTTTACAAAGTCCTTTCTTCCACCATTATATTAAGTCTCCACCTTCTATCTTTATGCACCTACTTTGAGAGCATAGTGGCCATTCTTAGTTCTATGTGCATTGTCCCAAGATTAGTTGATTGATGCATAACTTGTTATTGCTTGTTTTAAACTATTGTATCTAGTCATTCTTATGAACTTTGAAGGTGTCCTATGCATTTATATTTGCTACTCTATTGAGGGACAAGCTAAATACTATTATGCTATGTTTTCTTTATGTGAAACAAACAAACGTCTTGCAAAGAATTGTTATTCATGAATCTTTTGTTTGTGCATTTTCATGTTGCATCATAGTTTCTTTGCTTATTGCTAGAACTTTGCCTTTCATGTTATGCTTGAAGTACTATGATCCCAGCGTTTTACAAATACTTTGATCAAGTCTTTGATGGTGCATGTCACCTCAAAAATTATTCTTTCTTTTTATCACTTACCTACTCGAGGACGAGCAGGAGTTAAGCTTGGGGATGTTGATACATTGCAAATGTATCTATAATTTTTGATGTTCCATGCTTGGTTTTATCCACTTTCTTGTGTTTTGTTCCAACTTTGGAGTACTTTTCATATGATTTCTTGGACTAACCTATTAAGAAGAGCCACAGTGCCAGCTGCCTGTTTTCTGTTGGTTTTGGTTCCAGGAAAGTTAGAAAATGAATATTCTCAGAATTGGACGGGACAAAAGCCAAAGTGCCTATTTTTCCGGAAGTGATCAAGTGCCAGAATACGAGACGGAGAGGGACCAGGGGGCCACCACACCACCTGGCCGCGTGGCCCATCCTGGCCCGCGCCAGGGGGTGGTGAGGCCAGCCCTGGCACCCCCTCGGCCTCCCCTTCCGACTATAAGATGACCTTGGGACGAAAACCCTAAGTACCTGATCAAAAATCCACGAAAGAGTCTGTAGCTGCCGTCATCTCCATCCCTAGATCGGGAGGGATCTGAAGCTCTTCCCGGCACCCTGCCGGAGAGGGGAATTCACCCTAGAGGCCTTCTTCATCACCATGCAAGCCTCCGGTGTGATGCGTGAGTAGTTCATCCTTAGACTACGGATCCATGTAGTAGCTAGATGGCTGGTTCTCCTCCTTTGTGCTTTCAGGTCTAGATCTTCTAAGCTCCATTCATGATCAAGATCATCTATTTGTAATTCTGCATGTTGTGTTTGCGGGGATCCGATGGATATTGAGATGCTATTTCAGATTGATTATTGATTCTATCATGTCTTTGTTATTTGAGATCTTGCATGCTTTCCGTTGTTAGTAGCTATCTTGGCCAAGTAGATGCTAGCAACTCCAAGAGTTAGTATTTATGCTCGATAGTGGGTTCATGCCTCTGGTAATCTGGGGAAGTGACAGAAATCTCTAAGGTACTAGATGTGCTATTGCTACTAGGGAGAAAACAACAATCCTTTGTTCATAGAACAATCGTATTGTTTACTTTACACGTAGTTCGTTAAGCAATAATCTATTGCTTGCAACTTAATACTGGAGGGGGTTTGGATGATAACCTGAAGGTGGATTATTAGTCATAGATGCAGTTGGATGGCGGTCTATGTATAATGTTGTAATGCCCAATCAAGTCTCAGTGGAGTCAAGTTGATTACTATATGCATGTATTGCTTTCTCGGTGTTTGTCAATTGTCCCGCTGTAATTTGTTCACCCAGCATGTTATCTATCTTAAGGAGAGCCAC
Organism: Avena eriantha; assembly: GCA_910589775.1. Taxonomy (NCBI): domain Eukaryota; kingdom Viridiplantae; phylum Streptophyta; class Magnoliopsida; order Poales; family Poaceae; genus Avena; species Avena eriantha. The sequence goes on from OU342740.1 coordinate 39,007,796, forward strand.
CTCTAGTGAACTATGGATCCGGTCCTATTTATTTACATACAATCTACAATCTTTTACTACTTTGTGTTTACTTTCTGCAAACTTTTACTTCTTTCCATTCGATACGTTTAATCCTTTGTTTTCCGCAAAACACGGTGAGATTGACAACCTCATCGCAAGTTGGGGACAAAGTTCTATGGTTGTCTTGTGCAGGTATCCACGTTGCTACTAGCACCGGTAGTGCGCCCTGCCAAAGCTCAGCTAGTGACACCTTTGAGGTGTTTCCTTGCTCCTACTGGTTCGATTAAACCCTGGTTTCATAACTGAGGGAAACTTGCTGCTGTGATCATCATACCTTCCTCTTGGGGTTCCCAACAAGCTCTACATCAACACCGCCTTCAAGCACTTTTCTGGGCGCCGTGCATTGAGCCATCAGGGTCCACCGGTCAGCGGCTCTTTACACTCGAAGCGGTACGGGGCAATGTGGGCCGTTAGATTAGAACTAGGATCTATGGCTGGGGTTTGTCGTCGACGACGGACAGGTCGCGGCTCGGTGGGGTGCTCAAGGGGCATACCAGGGCTCCAGCGACGACGGCGAGGCGGGCAAACGAACTGGTGGACGACGGCGAACTCAGGGGTGGTCGAGGCAGCTCCGGGGGTAGTCGCAATCAGCGGGGCCCTTCTCCTCTAGTAGCGGCTAGCTCCGGTGGAATTCCAGTGACTATGAGCTCGAGTGGCTCCAAGAGAAGTGGGGAAGGACCAATGATGAGAGGGGAGGTGAGTGGTTGATACATTGCAAATGTATCTATAATTTTTGATGTTCCATGCTTAGTTTTATCTACTTTCTTATGTTTTGTCCAGACTTTGGAGTACTTTTCATATGATTTCTTGGACTAACCTATTAACGAGAGCCACAGTGCCAGTTGCCTGTTTTCTGCTGTTTTTGGTTCTAGGAAAGTCAGAAAATCAATATTCTCGGAATTGGACCGGACAGAAGCCAAAGTTGATATTTTACCGGAAGACTCACGGAGCCAGAAGACGAGACGGAGAGGGGCCACAGGGCGGCCACACCATGTGGTGGCGCGGGCTAGCCCTGGCCGCGCCACCAGGTGGTGTGGGCCCCCTGGCCACCCATCGACCTTGCCCTCTGGCCTATAAGAAGCCTCCCGAGGCATAAACCCTAGGGAGTCAATCAGAAATCCACGAAAAGTTCCGCTGCGCCGCCGCCACCGAAGGGAAGATTCGGGGGACATAAAGTCTCTGTTCCGGCACCCTGCTGGGATGGGGAAGTGCCCCACAGCCATCTCCATCGATCTCCACCACCATCTCCATCACCATTGATGATTCCCATGATGAGGAGGGAGTAGTTCTCTCTCGAGGCTAAGGGTTCTGCCGGTAGCTATATGTTCATCTCTCTCTCTCTCTCTATGCATGATCATATTGTGATCATGAGCTTGTAATCAAATAGATCTACCTTGCTACTCAAGTGCTTTATTAGATCTCTGCTCTCCCCATGTGTGTGAAAGTGACAGCGTGCACACCATGGTGGCACTTAGGCTAGAGATTACAAATACTTGTTATGAGTTATATTTGGAGTTGGATGTCTTTATGAAATTGTGATGTTTGTTGGACTCATCTAGTACTCAAGGTGACAGTGTGGGGTTTTCTAGATGGGAAAGACTTACTTTGAGGTGTGCTGTTATAGCCCTACCTCGATTAGAGTGTCCGACCGTAGAGTAGTTAAGAGTAGTATCATAAAGAGAATATATTTATATGAGAGTGTTCACTAGTGAAAGTATGATCCCTAGGCCTTGTTTCTAAGCATTGATACACCGTTTTCAATTAGATATGTTACATGTTTGCTTGTTGCCATCTTTATTTCAGTTTTCTTTTAGTCTTTTCCACACCATCAAGTTATCCTCTATCACCGTTACCACTTATAATTATCCATACCACTTGTATTTCACTATCTCTTCGCCGAACTAGTGCACCTATATACCTAACAAGTGTATTGGGTGTGTTGGGGACTCAAGAGACTTCTTGTATCTTTATTGCAGGGTTGCTTGAGAGGGGATACCTTTGACCACTTCCTCCCTGAGTTCAATAAACCTTGGGTGATCCACTTAAGGGAAAACTTGCTGCTGTTCTACAAACCTCTGCACTTGGAGGCCCAACAACTGTCTACAAGAATAGAAGTGTGTAGACATCAAGCTATTTTCTGGCGCCGTTGCCGGGGAGGTAAGGTAAAAGGTATTCATACCAAAGGATTAAAGAAGAAGAACCTCCCACGGCAAACACCTATTTTCTGGCGCCGTTGCCGGGGAGGTAAGGTAAAAGTTACTCACATCCTCCGGTGTGAGTGCTCGAAGTTATTTCCTTTAGATTCTGCAATTTTGTCTTTTTGTTTCTTGTTTTCACTAGTTAGGCTTAATGGAAAACAACAACAAAATTAGAGAGCTTTATAGTATTTATCTTGAGTTAGGACATGAAGTGTTTGAAGAGACAATTAAAAAACCTATGGAACTTTATTTGCGTGCTAATAGCAATGTTGTTAGTATGAATTCTTTGGACACCATTATTGCTCATGCTATGGAAAAGTCTAAGCTTGGGGAAGTTAGTTTTTATGGAAATGATCTTTTTAATCCCCCATCTTTAGAGGAGAAAATTTACTTTGATGATACTATGCCTCCAATATATGATGATTACAATGATGAATCTGATATTTTCAGTCCACCTACTATTGAGGAGAAAATTAATTATGATTACAATATGCCTCCTATATTTGATGATTATGGTGATGAGAATAATAATGATAGCTATTTTGTTGAATTTGCTCCCACTACAATCAATAAGAATGAATATGCTTATAGGAAGAGTAATAATTATTTTATGCATGTGGCTCATGATAAGAATGTTTTATGTGATAGTTATATTGTTAATTTTATTCATGATGCTACTGAAAGTTATTATGAGAGAGGGAAACATGGTTTTATGCATCTCAATAATATTAAGTTTCCCCTCTTTATGTTGAAAGTCTTGAAGTTGCACTTGTTTTGCTTTCCTATGCTCGTTGATTTGTGCTTTCATGACTTGTTTCTTTACAAGATTCCTATGCATAGGAAGTGCGTTAGACTTAAATGTGCTTTGAATTTGCTTCTTGATGCTCTCTATTACTTCAATTCATATTTCTTATGTGAGCATCTTCTCAAACTATCATGCCTAACTTAAAGGCATTAAAGAAAAGTAATTATTGGGAGATAACCCAAAAGTTTTAGATGATTCTTGGAAGTTATTACCTCTGTAATAACCTCTCCTTATCCTTTTTATTTTGCTTTTTGTGCCAAGAGTAACCTCTAATGAGAGAGAAGTAATGATTGGGAAAGTTGCTGCCCTGAAACAGATTTTTGTGCTTCCCCGTAAAAATTCGTGAGAGATCTCTGTATGTCGGATTGAGCTGTAGGTTTTGGTGCTTCTGCCCCAGGTTGTTATCTAACTTTAGTTAGTTCAACACTTTTTGATTTGAGCAACACAGGGTTTTCGAAAAAATTCGTCTTTACCTGCTGGTCTGTTTTGACAGATTTCTGCCATTTTCTGCATTGCTTCTTGTTGGTTCCTTTTTGAGTTCTTTTGGCGAATTGAGAATTTTTAGGGAATTTCTACATTATATAGTGTTCTAATGGAAGTTTATTTGGTGTTATAACTGAACCTTAAGACTTATTTATCTTGAGTGCACTAATGTTGCTAATAAAGATTGTGTGAAGTTTTGTATGAAGGAAAAATTTCAGGTGTATGGAAGGAATGATTAATGAGATGAAGGATGGACTAAAGCTCAAGATTGGGGATGCCACGCGTGTCACCCCAAGAAATATCCAAGAACTACAAGCGTCAAAGCTTGGGGATGCCCAAGGCATCCCCTTCTTCATCAATAAAAATCCCAGGTTTCTTCCAAACGCTTCATTTTTATTGTTTCATGCACAGTTGTGTTGTTCTTGGAGCGTCTTATTTTTCGTTTTCGTTTTGGTTTTAGTTTGATTTTGTTTTATTAGTTTTCTGAATAAATTGGTTGGACCCCCTCTTTCATACATTGGTTTGTAAATAGTTTGGTTTGGTTTGGAAAAGAGTAGGAAAGTTCATGCTTATGTGGCAAAAAGAGCTCGTTTTTGACTGTGGCCTATGCTTTGTCATGCCATGCTTGAAATTATTTTGGATTTATGCTTAGTATTCTTTCCTGTAGCATGACTTGTTATAAACAATTGATATTTCTTAATGTGCCTTGGATGAATCATGCGTTGTTTTAGCATATTAAAGCATAGTATTGTGATATTCTCCTTTGATGCTTTATTTGGGTTGACTTGGCACATGCTCACACCATGTTATGACTATCTCAAGTCACCATAGCCTTTATGATCCTTTAGTTTTCAACTTGTAGTATCACTTTATGCTTTGATCAATGATGTTTTGTCACTCTGCATGATTATGGCCATTATTGCTCTCTTAGTTTGTCGCTCCCAGTCTTTTGCTAGCCTCCACAACAAAGTATGAGTTCCACTCATGCATCCAACTCCCTAAACCAAGTTATTCCAAAGAGTCCACCATACCTACCTACTAGCTTATGCTATTCCAAGTATATTCATGCTTTTGTTTATCTTCCAAATTAAACTTGTTATGAGAAAACTAGTGATTAAAGCTCTCACGAACTTGATGGCACACTTTACTTTTTTGCATCTAATAAACTTGAACCATTGGGTCCTTCTTTGTTGCATATATGTTTGCGCTTTATAAGTTGAAATTAGTAGAACCATGTTTCATGGGGAACGCTTTCAACATTGCACTTGTACTTTGTACCCCGTTGATATCATGTTCTTTTTCTTACGGATCCCGGTGATGTGAAATAAAAGTGGAACTTGTAAGATCATGGAGTTTGTATGTGTGTTAGAGAAACGTCTGGGCTGCTAGGCTAAGCCATTCCTAATCATGGTGGAAACTTTCAGCATCACCATAATGAGCACTCTATGAAGCATCCTCAATAAAAACCTATGCAAATAGCAAATAAAAAGATCGCCGAGATGCTCATTGTATGCTTGCCTTGTCATTTTTATTATGGGAAAGCTCCCGTATGATGTGCAAGGGGTACCCCATTGGCGGTTCTTAATGATACACATGTACTTACACTGACAAGTGCTTACTCGTGACTGAAGTTGAGTAGCATGAGGATCGGTCTTCGTAAGTAAGGGGCATGATATTTCGGTTTATAACTTGTCAATCATATCCTCTTAGTTGTGTCACTTTAACCTTAATCACCTTAAAGATTCTTATGATAGGGGCAATGAGAGCTGAAAGCTATAAGTACGATAATTTTTGGAAGCTCTTTATGAGACTTGAATCCCTACTTCCTTTTACAAAGGGATTTCTTCCACCATTACATTGAGTCTCCACCTTCTATCTTTATGCACCTACTTTGAGAGCATAGTGGCCATTCTTAGTTCTATGTGCATTGTCCCAAGACTAGTTGATTGATGCATAACTTGTTATTGCTTGTTTTAAACTATTGTATCTAGTCACTCTTATGAACTTTGAAGGTGTCCTATGCATTTATATTTGCTACTCTATGAGGGACAAGCTGAATACTATTATGCTATGTTTTCTTTATGTGAAACAAAGAAACGTCTTGCAAAGCATTGTTATTCATGAATCTTTTGTTTGTGCCTTTTCATGTTGCATCATAGTTTCTTTGTCTTATTGCTAGAACTTTGTCTTTCATGTTATGATTGAAGTACTATGATCCCAGCTTTGAATGTTTTGCAAATACTTTGATCAAGTCTTTGATGGTGCATGCCACCTCAAAAATTATTCTTTCTTTTTATCACTTACCTACTCGGGGACGAGCAGGAGTTAAGCTTGGGGATGTTGATACATTGCAAATGTATCTATAATTTTTGATGTTCCATGCTTAGTTTTATCTACTTTCTTATGTTTTGTCCACGCTTTGGAGTACTTTTCATATGATTTCTTGGACTAACCTATTAACGAGAGCCACAGTGCCAATTGCCTGTTTTCTGCTGTTTTTGGTTCTAGGAAAGTCATAAAATCAATATTCTCAGAATTGGACCAGACAAAAGCCAAAGTTGATATTTTACCGAAAGAATCACGGAGCCAGAAGACGAGACGGAGAGGGGCCACAGGGCGGCCACACCATGTGGTGGCACGAGCTAGCCCTGGCCGCGCCACCAGGTGGTGTTGGCCCCCTGGCCGCCCACCGACCTTGCCCTCTGGCCTATAAGAAGCCTCCCGAGGCATAAACCCTAGGGAGTCAATCAGAAATCCACGAAAAGTTCCGCTGCGCCGCCGCCACCAAAGGGGAGATTTGGGGGACAGAAAGTCTCTGTTCTGGCACCCTGCTGGGACAAGGAAGTGCCCCCGGAGCCATGTCCATCGATCTCCACCACCATCTCCATCACCATTGCTGATTCCCCTGATGAGGAGGGAGTAGTTCTCTGTCTAGGCTAAGGGTTCTACCGGTAGCTACGTGTTCATCTCTCTCTCTATGCATGATCATATTGTGATCATGAGCTTGTAATCAAATAGATCTACCTTGCTACTCAAGTGCTTTATTAAATCTCTACTCTCCCCATGTGTGTGAAAGTGACAGCGTGCATACCATGGTGGCACTTAGGCTAGAGATTACAAATACTTGTTATGAGATATATTTGGAGTTGGATGTCTTTATGAAATTGTGGTGTTTGTTGGACTCATCTAGTACTCAAGGTGACAGTGTGGGGTTTTCTAGATGGGAAAGACTTACTTTGAGGTGTGCAGTTATAGCCCTACCTCGATTAGAGTGTCCGACCGGAGAGTAGTTAATAGTAGTATCATAAAGAGAATATATTTATATGAGAGTGTTCACTAGTGAAAGTATGATCCCTAGGCCTTGTTTCTAAGCATTGATACACCGTTTGCAATTAGATATGTTACATGTTTGCTTGTTGCCATCTTTATTTCAGTTTGCTTTTAGTCTTTTCCACGCCATCAAGTTATCTTCTATCACCGTTACCACTTATAATTATCCATACCACTTGTATTTCACTATCTCTTCACCGAACTAGTGCACCTATACACCTGACAAGTGTATTGGGTGTGTTGGGGACACAAGAGACTTCTTGTATCTTGATTGCAGGGTTGCTTGAGAGGGGTACCTTTGACCACTTCCTCCCTGAGTTCGATAAACCTCGGGTGATTCACTTAAGGGAAAACTTGCTGCTGTTCTACAAACCTCTGCACTTGGAGGCCCAACAACTGTCTACAAGAATATAAGTGCATAGACATTAGTGGTGTGAGTGGATTGTGCTGGGGTGGCCTCTATTTATAGCCCAACGAGGCGACCGAGAGGGATGGATGGGCGGCTCTGGTGAGGGCTGCACAGCGGGCTAGCGGCGTGGCTCGAGGTAGGGGACGGTGGCCTGCCTCCTGGCGGTGCGCTATGGCTTAAATGCGGGACTAGGGCGGTGGCAAACGGTCGGGCGGTGCTCACGCTCTGAGCGGCAGAGGCGGCGTTCGACACGGCGGGCGGTGGCTGTGGTTCAAATGGCGGCAAACGGGCATGTCTGGGTGGTTCCATGGGTCGTGGCGACTGTAGCACCCCGCTAAAATCACTACTAGAAAATCGCGGTGTTTTTGTGCATTGCGTCATCATGACCACATGCTCATGTTATCATGCCACATTGCATTTGAGCATTGTCATCATCATGCATGTTTTGTCTAACACTATTTTCTAAAAGCCTAGTTTTGTTTTCTAAAATATTCCCCCCCGTCTTTATTCAAATCAAAACCCCGGTCTCTCCCGGATATTTTGTTTGTCTAAAAACTATTTACAAAAGTCTATTTAAAAATAAAATAAAACTTCTATTATTTTTGGGAGGTAGCCAGCTAGGCCCAAAAGCCCAGCCGGCCACCTCCAGATAAAAATCTATCCTATCCTATCTAAACCCTAACCACCCATCTACCCTAACCCTCTACCTACCCCAGCCGCACCCAGCTCCCTCCTGCCGCCGCCACGCCTCTGTGCCCAGCCGCGTCGCACGATGTGGCCTGCACTGCCGCGATACACGGCCAGCTCACCTCCTCACGTACGCTCCCCGGACCCCACCCCGCTCCCTTCGTGCCTTTTTCCACACGCGCGCGTTCCCCCGCCCCGACGCCAACCACCCCGCTTGGCCCACCGCCCAGCGTGAGCCAGCCCCACACCGTCTTCCCTGTGCGTCACCCTCGAATCCATCTCTTCCAACCCCGCACCTTCTCCTTCCGCCTGCATCCGCTGCCGCCAGGATCCCCTTCTCCCCTACCAACGGCACCTCCGCCGCCCTCTGCTAGGGCCCTCCCTGCTGTTCCCCGAGGTCGCCGCCTCCACGCCGCGAGGTCCGGCCCGTCCCCCTGCAGCCGCGAGCCCTGCCTTCCCGCCCTTTGGCACGCCCCCTCCCACAACAAGACGGTCGCGCCTCCTTCGTCGCCAGTGAGCCTCTCCGGCGCAGCCATGTTCGTGAGGCCTCCGTCGTCCTGCCAGTTCGCCGGCCGTCTCCCTACCTCGACCGCTGCCTTGAACCGTCCCCACCTCGAGCCGATGTCCTGCCGCACATCCTCAGCTCCGACACTACCGCATCCCCGGCCTCATTCGTCTCCGTCACAGTCGGTAGGGCCCTGCTGCCTCTGTTTCCTGGAGATGTACATCGACGGCTGCCAGATGTGTTTAGGCCACATGCTATCCTCCTAGCTCATGCCTCTGGAACTCGAGGTCTACAGCGGCTGCACGGGCATGGTGAGACCCTGATGGTGTTTGTATGTCTGTTTTGGTGTTGTGGTAGCTTTTTGGGCCACTCACGCCGATCCGTTTGACCCAAGCGCTCTATGTGGATATTCTCGGCTTCACATCACCAACCTAGGATACGATGGCATCGAGGAGTATTGTCGCGGTGGATCGACTACCATCGACTCCAACAACATGAACAACTACCCCACGAGTGTCAAGACATGCCTCAAGATCTTCCGAAGACCGAGCCTCGTCACGCCAAGACCTCCGTCAGGGAACGCCAAGACTGTCTACCCCGAAGACCACGGACCCAATGCCCGAGGCCCGGACGCCAAGTTCGCCGAGAACCCGGACGCCAAGTTCACCGACACGAAACACCAAGTTCTTCCTCCCGGACGCCATGACCGTCTACACGAACCCGAAGACCACCGGTACCCGATCCATTCAAGTTCGCCATCGACGACAAGGTCGACCGCTTGGAACCCAAGATCTCCGTCACGTCACGACAAGTTCTCCATCGTGTATCCGAACCTCGCCGTTCCCGTCAAACCCTGAGACCGGACCCCGAACCCCCAGGACCCAAGATCTTCCGAACCCAGATGTGTGCCCCTAAGCCCCTATTTTTATAATATGACATTATCAACTATCGCGTATTAAGTTGTTCATCTCGCATGCATATCATGTGGATTGGGGGCATTATGCCGATTCACCTCATAATTAAATATGGAGTGTTTATGCGGGATACTTTTGTCTTATTCCGGACTCCATTTAAATTGGTGTAGCGAACCGATGCCATGTTAACATTTAAATTGCAGGGTATCTAAATAACTTGAACCCTATAATTAATTGTCGGGACCCCGGTTCCGTTTAATGTTGCCTAATTGCACCGCATCTGTGCCATGCCATGCATCATATCATAAGCATGCCGGATCTTCTGCCGTAGTATTAAATATTGCATCCGGTGTTTCTTCTATTGTTTGCTTTTTCACGGATTAGGCCGATGAGTTGATGCGAGTATCGACAAGTTCTCCGGATATGAACCTTCGGCTCTGTTTCCCAGGCAAGCATTCTCCCCCTTTCTACCTATTTTGCATTTATAGTCTTTATTTCCTCCTGTTGATCTATTGCTATCCGTGTCGCGATGCTTTAGTTTCCGTGCACCAGTTATATCCCGTGCAGCCTCTATATTGCCATGGACACCTCCTATTACCTGTGTTTGGTAGATAGCCGGCCTTGCGAGTCTTAGTTGCTTGCTCAGGTGCGATCTCGTGTTGTCAAGTACCACAGTTGTCGGAATGCTGGCAGATGCTTTATGGTGCAGTTGATCATGACTTTAAATACAACTATTAAATTGCTGGGACAACTAATGAAAGAGGCACCGGTGGGCAATATATGCTATTTGGTTTTTATGCCCACTTCTGTCCCGTAGGCCCCGAGTACTTGATACCTGTTCTTTGACTATTCGCACTACCCACATCCGGGAGGCGTTATGGACCCCCCGAGCCAGAGCTCGATTCATTTCTATTTCTTGGGGCCACAAACTAGTTTGGGGCTTTATTACTATCCTGTACTTATGCCATGCTATACTGCTTTATTTATGATTGTGTGTGGAGCACCTGTACTATTCAGGATCGTGACACGTTTTCGTTGTATCGACAAGCCCAGTCACACTTTCGGGTTCCTAGTCGTTTACAGACGTCCACACAAACCTTGGGTCCGTCTCAGAGCCGGCCAACTTCGTTGCGGGTAGCTTAATGGGGTGGCCCCCTGAAATATTTTATGAATCCTGTGATTGCTTTGTCATGAAAGCCTCGTTGGGTTTTGAGTTGGTTTTTCTGAGGTTGATCGTGTGTGTGTTGCTATTTGTGCACCCCTGCAGGGTAAATCTTTCTGAAAGCCGTGTCCGCAGTTATGGACGACTTGGAGCACAGTATCTCGATCATAGACAAGCATAACTAAAGTAGTATTATAAATTTGACTTAATACATGACTAGTAATCAGCTTCACTACAATGGAATGGTTAATAAAAATGCCAACAACTGGTGGATCTGTGGTGATTTGTGTCTTACTATACCTGCCTAGTAAGTATTGCAACTCCAATGGAATGTGATAAAAGTGCCAACAATTGCTAGGTTTTGGGAATTCCTCAGGACAATTATATCTGACTAGTAAATGTTCCAACTACAACTTCTTGGTTAACTAAAACTGCCCACTACTTTTGCTTCAGGATGACTCATGCTATCTATATCTGACTAGTAAGTGCTGCAACTATAATGGAATGAGTAAAACTGCCAACTGTGTGAGTTTCCTCGGTTTGACTTCCTCGTTTGGTCTCGAGGGGGAAATGCCAGGATGGGTATGATTGGTGTTAGTATCAGGTTGGTCCCGAATAGGTCTTTCTTATCCCTCTCTTATAGCCGACAGTTGTACTGAGTCTCTATAGGTTGTTTAGTGCTACTGCGCTGCCGCTTTAGTCCACCATACCTATGTAGGCGAGAGCCGCCGAATTCTAGCCTCGCCGTGTACTGGCCTCAGTACTGACGCTCCTCTTTTTCCGTTGTCCTTTGTCGGCACCCCTTTTGTTTTAGCAGGTTTGAGATCGACGTCGTTAGCAGGGTTACCCTTCCGGCTTGGCCTGGGCAGGGTTATGGACGCCATTGGTTATTTTTCAGGGCTCATAGCCCCATTTGCTTCTTTTCCGTACTCGGATGTAATATCGATTTCAAGGTGATTTGGATCTTTGTACTGTATATCGGTATTCTTGACTCATGGAGTCGTGTTGTATATATATCTGTCCTATGGGTCCCATCGAGGACTGTTGTGTAATGGTATTACTTCGTTTTCCACCCGCACAAAAGTGCCTGGTGGGCGTCCTTGAATCATTTCTGTGCGGGTTTGGCGAAAAAGGGCTAAAACTTGCATAGGGCCGATTTGAGGGTGTTACAGCGACGCAGTGTGCGCGGGCTGCGGTCGAGGCGTGGCGTGTGCACGCTTGTCGGGCGCGGCACTCTGGCGCGTGCTCGGCACGGCGCAAACGCTCCGGGCACGACGCTCTGTTGGTGGTGCACGGCTCGGCTCTGCTCGGGGAGGGGACAGAGGGTGGTGGGGTGGTCTGGGCTAGCTCCTAGACATGGCGAGAGAGAGAGGGGCGGTCTGCTGCTGCGATGGCAAGGTTGGCCGGCGGGCATGGTGCTCGGGGTGGCGCGGCACTGCTGCTAGGGGATAGGGGATGGGGTGTTTATTGCTTGGTTAGATCAAGTGGAGACAGAGGGAGTAAATTGAGGTCAATTGGGTGGCAAAACCCTGTAGAAACTGTGGGCGAGGATTAGAGTTTGATTCCTGCCTGCCAAGTGTTTGTGGAAATGGCCACAAGAAATTTAGTTTTGAATTTTGAAAAGATTTTTGGTAGATGTGTTAGTCATAAGCTTGAGACTCTGTGGTTTCTTGGGTTTTGAAAATGGAGCTCCTTTGAGTGGTTTTTGAAATAGGGTGATCTTGATACCTACACTAGATTCAATTTTCAAATATCATTTAAAAATTAGTGTTTGAAAGTTTTTGGCAGATCACAAAGTGGGCCTTGGTACATCATTACATGTACTAGCAAGGGGTGCAAAGATCCACATTGGTCTCTTTTAAGAATTGAGTCCTAGGAATAGCCAAAGTAGGCATGTTGATTAAAATGGCACAAATGACCATTCTCTTCTTTTATTCATTTGGATTTGTGTTTCTTTGGGATTTGTTTGGGAATGATCTAGATGATGTTTATTTTACCTAAGAATCATTTTACAAGCAATGGATCACTTAAACAAGGCAATTCAAATCAACTCCTATTTTAAATGCACACACATATGAATGTTTTAATACTTTTAATTGGAAAAGTTTTTGTTAACCCTAATTTTGATGATTTGGATCTTAATAACCTTGGATTAAAGTTTTGGGATGTTACATTCTAGTATGGAGTAGTAATTTTGAAGTAGTTTGAGGTTGAAGAAACTCACCGGTTACATTTATACTAGTTTATAAGCACATGCAATACATGTCTTAACATTATAGATATGTTTTATTAATGGTAAAAGCGGAAAGTGTCTTTGACTCCCGAGCTCCAGTGCTCTATTTATTTAAACTAGTAAAAGGCATGTGTCACACACGTATATACTGTATGAAATGTGATTTAAAAAATATTAAGTTTTTATTAACCAATAGTTTTGTTAGAGAAAAAGGCATACATTAAGTCTATTAATAATAACTATCTACATATATTGAGAATACAACCTATAGTGCTATAGAATTTTTTTGGGGAGGGTGTGACATGCTGGTTCTAAAACATGGTTGAGTTTGCTTTAGATACTATTCAACATGAATTCAGATGCTCTGAACCATTGGATCTAACAACCTAACGGTCAGGATTGCTGCTATGTATCCAATTCAAAACTACTCTATTATGGTAGTAGAGATATGGTTATTTAAAAATCATATTTACAAGTTTTAAAATGAAAATAGTTCTGAATGTAATCAAGGTTGTACTCTATAAGTATGGAAAATCGCAACATGAAATTCTTTTTATTGGGGGATACATAAGAACCACAAAATTGGATAAAGTTTTGTATTTGAAAAATACATGGACAGATCTAGACTTTTGTTATTTTTTGTGTAGCTCACGATACAAAAAATTTAAAATTGATACTTTGCACTTCGTGAGATAATCATTAACTACTCCCTCTATTTCAAAATATAAGATATTTCAGCCTTTTTTGAAACCCCTTTAACTAAACAACTTTTAGTTTGTAGGTTTGGAACAAAATGGGTGAATCTATACACTAAAATGCATCTAGATACATGTGTTTTAGAAAAAGCTAAATCATCGGATATTTTGAATCAAAGGGAGTACATCTGGGTATATTTAAAAAACTCACAAATAAGACTTTCGAGTTTTTAAAAGGTGCTCCGGAGACAAAATCTGCAGATGATATAGATCCAAGGAAAAATAATATTATCAATGTCCAATGTAGAAGGATTATAGAAGTAGAAAAATAATAACAAATCCCATTGTTCGGTGATAGAGAGAGAAAATTGAAAAAAGACTACATATGTGCATCCAGTGAGATCCCTATAATTAGTTGTTTAATCTACCCATTTATCCCTTGGTCCTCATGCCAGGTAATCTCCCTTGTAATGAATACGCGCTCGCTATGCTGCAGCATGGCCCACATGCATCAACCTCGTTTTTGGAGAAGGGCTACACAAATAATTGAGACGGTTCTAGAACATCGGAAGACAACTCCGATGTACTATTCACATCAAATCCCATTGTTTTTAGCCGTTGTATTTAGAAGACCAAGGGCTGAAATTGATGCATTCGGCTCAATTCAAAACTAGCACATTATATAGTGGCATAGATAAGAAAAAACAATGTCTAGCTAGTTACATATATATAGTCATGCATACATGTTTGAAAGCAGAAAAATGAAAATAACTTCATGCAAAATCAGTCTTCATAACTAAGGGCTTGTAGATATCTTAGAGCTTGTGATCGAGAGATAGGATATGTACATCCATATCCCCCTCAAATTCAAGTCCCGTGCACATCTTTTTTTAAAACAAATAGATAAAATTTTATTTACAAAATCGATGACATCTACAAGCAGATCCAAATCTAATGCGTTGGGGTAGCGCCTCGGCTGGTTGCCGTCGCTCCTTCGTTGGGCATAATAGCCTCCTGGGCAATAGTCACCACGAACTGGTCCCTTTCGGCGGCATCTCTCTGCTCGGCTATCGCTGCTACTTCCGCGATACTGCCTCATGTGTGCTTCTTATAAAGAGGACCATGTCACTCTCCAACATCGTTAAAGTGAGTCTGCCTGCTGACCCCTACTGCTAGGCTTCGCTGCCATAAACGAGGACCCCCCGCCTGGGCTGCTCGTCGTGCATTGGGAGAATCAACACCCGCCTGGCTTGGTTTAACCGGCAGGTTGTAGGGGCCATGGGGTTCGTTGGATCATGGAGCTAGATTGTTAGTGTTTCCCCTTATATAAAGAGTCGATGTCAAAGAGGTCACAAATTGTAGGACACACATGTTAGAGAGACTTTACTGGCTAGTCAGTGGGGTGTGCTTGACCATTCACCCACATTTAAGGTCGCTGAGATGGTATGCCATAAACTTGGACAACACTGAATGCTACTCCCTAATCAATTTATTAGTCTTGCACGTCTATCTATATCGACAATTTGGCGTATGCTACCATAACAAAAATCAAATCATTAGAAAGTATAACATCTAAAGTTTCTAATGATATATATTTTAAATTTATACCTCATTATCTGTTGGTCAAATTGTCAATCTAAATTGACGTGCAAGCCTAATAATTGAGAAGGAGGGAGTATATAAATAGTGTGTAGTACAAAACTTGTAGGGTTCCAAAATATTGGTCAACACAGAATAAATAAATAGTGGCAGTACTTCCAAAATATTGGAGTATTATTCTTTTAGGTCTTAATTTTTGACACTAGTGCCATATGATTCTATTTTGAGCCAAAACTTTATGGATGCACACGATATGACTTAACTAATCTCTATTACCCGCAAAAAATGTTTAAGATATATTTCCCATTTTTCGAAAACTTGGATGTATGATAAATAATAGAATGGTGCGGCGCAACAAGTTGCAGGATATTCGTGCCAACTAGTCCAAAGTCTCGTGATTAAAGTGTACTAGACTGGAACCAGAGAGTTTGCCATGGAATTCAAGAAATCACCGTATTTTATTTTGTTTTCACTACGAAGTGATTGGAGTGTAGGTCTAGGTATCATAGGACGCCACCCCCATTGAATTGTCTTGCCAATCAACAGTCATGGACATTTCATTTTACTAGTGCTAGAAATTTATTTTTAATTCTATTTAAACTGTGGAAGGATAGAGGATGAATCCGCACCTAAAAAAATAGAAGCACTAGAAATTAGAGGGGGAGACTCATACAAAATCATCTTGTAACTATAGAAAGGATATGCTTTTTTTCAGCCAAACTAGTACTAAAACCGAAGAGTACATCCATCGGATTATCATCAGAAGTTAAGATTTCATACAAAATCCATCCTTCCGGGTATGAAAACAATATTTCTGCAACTAAACCAATTAACAATAGCTTATCTCATTCGAAGTTAACGCGAATGAAGAAACACAATTGCTTTAACATTGCAGGACTAACCAGGTACTTCGGCGGCACCGCTAGATAAGAAGTGAGCTTCTCAAACGCGATGTCGCCTGGCTTAGCAGAGGTCAACACTTCGAGATGCACCATTTTGGTGTTAGTCCTCTTGCGGTCCGCCCACAAGGATGGCAACAGGCCATCCACCCACATCCTCACACTGTATTGCAGCCAGTCGGACGTCACAGACCTAAGGCACACTACAAACCCTAGCACGCCAATGGTCAGGACGAACACGATGTCATCCTACTACCCAACGAGGATGAGCAAGTGGGATGCTTCACCTGACAGTGGCACCAGCTCTTGGAGCACTTTGGTGGTGGCATACTGGATCTTGTGCACTTGGATCGAGTGGATCGATGTGAGGTGGGCGACGAGCGCTAGTGGCCAGGAGGCAAGGTTGTAGCTGGTCTCCATGCAAGTGCAAGCGGTGTAACAGCAAGTGAATTCATGCTCGTGGAGTTCGTAGTAGGGCAGCAAGCTCGTGTAGCCTTCGTGGGAGCACTCGACCCTAGTCGCTGATAGAACGACGTGCATCGTAGGATCGAGGGTGAATCCACCGCTAGGGTGCTCGCACTTCTAGCATTAGGTAATCTTGCGGGCGCAAGATTGGTAGACTAGATGAACACCCACACATTAGAGAAATGGAAGTTCGAAAAATAAAATAGTTGCACGGACGAACTAGCAAAAGAAAAATCAATGGATTTTGAGGGAGAAAAGGAGCGACCTTGTAGACCCACCGGGGCTTGAGGGATTGGGAGCAAGAGGAACAATGGAGCTTGGTGGCTTCCATCTTGTGACCATTCCAAGCATTGTGATTTGGGAGGGGCAAATGTGGACTCTTTGATCTGGCATCGAGCTGTGCCTTTTTTATAGTGCCACCATTGATAATCAATGAAGCTCTACCTGATTGCTTTTTACCTTTCTATACTAGGGTCCTTTTTGCATATTTTGAGGCCATATCTTGAAATTCCTGGTTTAGTTGGGCAAGATTAGTTAGGGGCCTCTTTGTATTTGTGTACCATCCTTTTATATTAAGGTGCACATGCCTTGAACATGAGACTCGCATAATAATAGAAGTATGACATATCATCACTATATAAAATTATACTTTGTAATAGGTAAAGCTCAAAAATTTGTAAAAGAGCCAAATGTATAAAGTAAGGTGTATATTTGGTTCTTGTACTTATATCATGTAGAAATAAACTTTTTGTGATGACCTTGGATCGATAAAGATCCTAAGTCCCTATGATTAACATGCTAGTCTCCGGATCAATAGCTAGCACTAACAGTCGATCAATATCATGTAAAATACAAGTCATTATTACAAGAATAATCTAGAGTATAATTATTACATCTGTGCATAGCTTATAGCTAGCTCAAGTAAAACATCAGAAACTTAATAAAAACTTAAGACCATCAACGCCTCAGACTAGTTGAGTGAAGACCCGCGATCCCTATACACCTTTCAATCTTCCGATTCTGCACATAAAACATGCAACCAACAAGTTGGGTCAATACTTTGAATGTATTGGCAAATTACACCAAGGAAAGAATAAGCCTAACTCTACATGCAAGGCTAGGAGTAGGCTTTGGAGTTCATTTGCATAAAGCCAATTTTCTCTAAGTAAGATGAAAAGAGGGAGAGTTTTACCCTACTTTGTAAACATTTGTTTAAGTAGTATAGGGTCGAGTGTAACACGAGGATATTACACACCAAGTGTCCAATCAGCCTAACACTTGGATATTACACACCAAATGGCACTTGGATATTACGCACCAAGTTACTTGGATATTACACACCAAGTCCCCAAAATCCCACCCATTAGCGATATTACGCACGCCATGGGGTTTTAGAAAACCTTAAGTTTGGAAAGAGAGAGGAAGATCCTTCAGAGGCTCCATCCTTTAGATGCCCAAAGTGTTCTTTTCCGCGAACTCGGCTGATCAGATTGCAATACTCTCGAGAGGTTGTGCACTTTACCCACAATCCATGATCAAGTCCTTTTACAAACAAGACCATGGCGAAGCCTTCACTTAGTAGCCCCTCTACCTTCCGGATCCGCCCGTGCCAAAATAATATCCAAATGACGGTACCCAGGTGAGGTTTCCCACTAAGTACTAAGCTAAGACAGATCCCATATCTATTGTGGTTGCACTTGAAGCTTCTGAATTCTAAAACATGGTAGACTTCTTTGATTCCTAGGCGACCGTCTTCCACCAAATCTCCACTCATTGACCCGACAACCATTCCACCCAGAAGAAAACTTAGTTTTATTTTGAAGGGGATTTTTGAGAGGAAAAGGTTCATCAAGAGAGCTTTTATACTTAGAAAATTTTCAGTCTTTTGAACCTCCCAATGGTACTTTATATATATATATCATAGCAATAGTACTTAGCAAAAACAAGGGTAACCTACTAGGAAGGAAAATCATAAGTACAAAACTATCATGGCATACTACAAAATCACCGCACTTGCAAAATATTTCCAAGTAGATCTACCAAAACAATCCTACACATGCATACTACTGTTTTGAAGAGCAAAACATGCATAGTATTCAAAACTGGGACAACATATGAACAAGAGGTGTAACTTTCCTTGATCTGAACAGCACTCTACGCAAGAATAATCCTTGGCACACTCTGAACAATCTAACGAAGGCATAAACATAGATCCAATCAATACTCACACAAAAATATTGTCACAAGGGTAATATGCATGCATGCAACATGATAATATTCAAGGGTGATTTCAGATTTGACCAAGAATATTATTCAGGGGTGGTAATATGTTGGGATGTCATTAGTATCTATTTCCCACAGATTTCAAGGGATTTGGATTATTTCTTTATTAAATATGCCCATAAAGAGATCTATCCTTCAAATCTACCACAAAACAGATCCAAAACCTCTAAGCAAAATATTCCTAGATCTCGTAATTACGAAGCAAACGCGACAAGAATCAACTAAAACGGAGTTACGGTTATTTTACTAGAATTAAAATGCTCCAATGTAAAGTTTAATTCCTACCACAATACTACTTCAGTAAACTAACAATTTTATTAATGATCTGTTATCTACATAATTTTATGAATTCAACGGTATATTGTATGCAATTTTCGGCCAAGTATTCGAATTACTATGAATTTTACAAGATTAAAGTATTTTCTGCCTATTTAGTACTATTTCTAGTCAGCACGACCACGCGGGTGACAAGTGGAAGTGTCGGATTGGCCCGGCTAGGCGACGCAGTGCGCTGACATGGAGCGTGCCACGCAGCGTGTTGCTATTGGTCCGTACCGGTTCGTGGTGTACATCTAATCTATGGTGACGATCTATGATCTAATGGGCGGGAACAGATGTGACTCACCTGGCGGTGATGGTGACTTGATGACGACGGTGAACAGCGGCGGCGCGTTAGGCGGTGGTGCTCGACAGCGGTCTAGTGGCTTCCTGAGGCAGCGGTGTAGATGATGGTGTGCGGCTCCTCCTCGCGGTTCCGTTCACGAGATCATCGTCGATCTTCTCTTCCTCTCCTTGCTATAGTACCCAGCTGTCCTTCGCGAGCTCTGGCAACTCAACAACGATGAATTCCCAGCACTTCGACCATCTACTGAGAAAAAAGGTAAGGCCACACGGTGACAGTCGAGGGAAGGTAGAGAGGGAGAGAAACATAGAGGGGAGCCACGGAGTATCGGTTACCAAGCTTGGCGGTGACGGAACTCTAGCGAGATCGGAGTTGATTTCGAAGGCAACAACCCAGTGGTGGTTTTGGTCGATTGAGCTAGGGTTTAGGTTGGTGGGGGCGTGGAGTTTATATGGGGAAATTTCTTGGCGCGGGGGTTGCAGAATCGGTTCCGATTCTGCCAGGGTTCAGTTCAGACACAGCGGCGGTCATTCGTGCTCGACATGGACACCGCAGGGAGGGCGATGACATGCAGGACCGTGGCATCATCGACTACAAAACGGAGGGCTGCACTGTGCAGTGCTGCGGCTCGCTCCTGGGTCGGCCCAGCTAGTGGCTGGCGCCTGGTGTAGTAGATTAGGTGCGGGCTGGCTTTGGCTGGCCCGCATAGGTTAGGTTAGATAGTTTTTTGTATTATTCTTTTTATTATTTCTGTTTTGCATTTCCTTTAAAATTTTTTGCATCTTATATCCAAATTCAATGAAATTAGTCTCTAAAATTTTATAAAAAATAAGGTGATCAACATAGGATCATAAAATACTCCTTTTGCATAGCATTTAGAAGGTTAGGTTTATAAAACCCCTTCTTGTCTTTATATGACTATATGGGAAAATCAAAATAGGGTTTAGGGAAAAGGGTTTTGATGCAATTTTTATTGTATGATGCCATGATGCAAATTCTATGATGCATGCTTCTAGTAACATCTGGAATTTTAAATTTTTGGATGTTACAAACCTACCCCCTTAAGAAGAATCTCATCCTCGATATTTAGGTTAGCTAGCAAATAGGTGCGGGTGTTCCGTCTTCAAATCATCTTCGCGTTCCCACGTGGCTTCTTCCTCAGAATGGTGATTCCATTGCACCTTGCAAAACCTGATAGTCTTGGTACAAGTAATCCTCTCGTCTATTTCCCTCTTGATGGGTTTTTCCTCATAAGTGAGATTGTTTTCCAACTAAACCTCATCCAGGGGAACTGTATCTCTTAACGGTGTTTTAGCCATCTTCGGGTGACACTTCTTTAGTTGTGACACATGGAATACATCATGGATGGTCAATACTTTCGGTAATGCCAACTGATAGGCAACCTCCCCTCTACGAGACCGAATCTTATATGGCCCTATAAAGCGAGGCATCAGCTTACCCTTGATTCCAAATCTCTTAACTCCATGTATTGGTGAAACTCGGAGATATGCACGGTCTCCTACTTCATAAGTCACATCCCTGCGCTTGGAATCATCATAGCTCTTTTGCCTAGATTGGGCTACCTTTAGCCTGTCTTGAATCCGCCTTACTTTTTCTTCGGCGTCCTTAATCAACCCAGGACCAAACAAACTATATTCTCCAACTCGACTCCATAACAGCGGAGTTCTACACTTCCTGCCATATAGAACTTCAAATGGAGCCATCTTGATACTAGTTTGATAACTTGTACTAGAACTCCGCGTATGGCAAGTTGTCATCCCAACTAGACCCATAGTCTAAGGCACACGCTCTCAACATATCTTCCAGGATCTGATTAACTCTTTCTATTTGACCATCTATTTGCAAGTGGAAAGCAGTACTGAACTCCAGTCAGGTCTCTAGGGATTTGTTTAACTGTCACCAAAACTTCAAGGTGAACTGGGTACCTCTGTCAGAGACAATTCCCTTAGGAACATAGTGCAAACTTACAATCCTTGACATATAAATCTTGGCAAGTTTAGCAGTTTACAGGTGGTCTTTACGGGGATAAAGTGGGCCACTTTGGTGAAGTAATTGACCACTACCCAGATAGAATCATACCTTGAATGAGTCTGGGGCAATCCCGTGATAAAGTCCATGCCTACCTTGTTCCACTTCCAATTGGGTACATGCAATGGTTGCAGCAGCCCTGCTGGTTTTTGATGTTCGGCCTTGACTCTATTGCATACATCACATAAAGAAATATACTCGTCAATTTCTCTTTTCAAATTATTCCACCAGAATCTATCCTTCACATACATGTACATTTTTGTGATACTGGGATGAATTGAGTACGGAGAATCGTGAGACTCCTGAAGAATTAACTTCCTGATATCAGGGTCATTGGGAATGCACAAATGCTTCTCACACCAAAGTGTTCCTTGTTCATCCAGATGAAAACCTTTTTCTTTACCCTTGCTTATATTAGCCTTTATTTCTTCTAGCTCCTTGTCTCCCTTCCGGGCTTCTTTGATTTTGTCCAGAAGCATAGGTATTATCTCCATAGACGCTAAGTATCCTTCCGGAACTATCTCCAACCTGAGATCCTTGAACTTCTCGCACAAATCCTTTGGAAGTTCTCCCACGGTAAGTCCATTTACATAGACTTTACGGCTTAAGGCATCAGCTACAACATCAGCCTTCCCAGGATGGTACTGCAGTTCTAGGTCATAGTCCTTGATGAGTTCAAGCCATCTCCTTTGCCTCATATTTAACTCCTTTTGGGTGAAGATATATTTCAGACTCTTGTGATCCGTGAACACATCACAAGTTTGCCCATGGGGTAATGTCTCCATACCTTGAGCGCATGCACAACTGATGCTAGTTCCAAGTCATGTGTAGGGTAGTTATTCTCATGGTTCTTAAGCTGACGTGAGGCATATGATACTACCTTCCCATCTTGCATCAGTATGCTACCAAGTCCTTGCTGAGAAGCATCACAATAGACTTGGAAATCCTTATGGATATTAGGCAGACACAAAACTAGCAATGTTACTAGACGTTTCTTCAATTCTTGAAAACTCGCTTCACATGCCTTGGTCCATTGGAACTTATTTTCTTTCTACAAGTATTCAGTCATAGGTTTTGCTATCTTGGAGAAGTTTGTAATGAACCTTCAGTAATATCCTGCAAGGCCCAAGAAACTCCTGATATCTCCCACATTCTTAGGAGAGTCCCATTCTGTCATGAAAGCCACCTTACTTGGGTCCACGACAACTCCTTTTGCTAACACAATATGACCAAGGAATCCTAGTTTATTCAACCAGAACTCACACTTGCTGAACTTGTCATATAACTTGTGTTCCCTTAACTTTTCCATAATTAGGCGCAGATGCCTTTCATGTTCCTTCTCATCCTTGTAGTATATGAGTATATCATCAATGAACACCACAATAAACTTATCCAAGTATTCCATGTGTTCATCATAGTCATGAAGCACGCCGGGGCATTTCTTAGACCAAAAGACATCATGGTGTACTCCTACAATAATATATTGTTGTGAAGGTAGTCTTGGGTACATCCTGCTCCTGAATCTTCAGCTAGAAGTAATCTGACTGGAGATCAATTTTAGAGAACACACTAGCTCCCTTTAATTGGTCAAACAGGTCATTGATATTGGGTAGAGGGAACTTGTTCTTGATTGTCACTTCATTCAATGATCGGTAGTCTACAACTAGCCTCTTCGTGTTATCCTTCTTCTCCACGAATAAGATAGGTGCTCCCCAAGATGACACACTTGGTTGAATGAATCCTTTCTCCAATTGCTCTTTAAGCTGTTTCTTGAGTTCCTTCAACTCTTCGACATCCATCTTGTATGGTCTTTTGGATATTGGTCCAGTGTCAGGCATCAAGTCTATGAGAAACTTGATATCTCGGTCAGGAGGCATCCCTGGTAATTCTTCCGGAAAGACATCTGGATATTCCTTCACAATAGGTACATCCTCCAAGCTAACCCCCTTAAGAGAGTTCACCATACTTCCCTTAAGTGCAAAGGCTGACTTAAAGCGGATTCTTTTCTTTTCCGGAGCTGTGAGTGCGACAGTCCTTTTGGCACAATCTATGACTCCCTCATATTTGGTCATCCAATTCATGCCCAAAATTATGTCTAAGGCTTGTGACTCCAGAACGACTAGACTTGTGGGAAATATGTGTGTCCCAATCCTTAGTTCTAACCCACGGCATGCAGAGTT
Organism: Avena eriantha; assembly: GCA_910589775.1. Classification (NCBI taxonomy): domain Eukaryota; kingdom Viridiplantae; phylum Streptophyta; class Magnoliopsida; order Poales; family Poaceae; genus Avena; species Avena eriantha. The sequence goes on from OU342740.1 coordinate 39,031,374, forward strand.
TGCCACTAATTCTCCTCCAGGAGAACTTACCCTTTGAGGAGTACTAATAGTCTCCATAGATATCTTGCCTCTATCCACAAAAACCCTTGATATGAATGAATGCGATGCACTAGTATCAAAAACAACAATTGCAGGGATGGAATTAATCTTGAACTTACCAATCGCGGAGTCTGGTGCCTCACAAGCATCTTCCACAGAGACATGATTCATCGTGGCTTTGACGAACGGATTCGGCTTCTTTCCATTCCCATTACCATGGTTATGTCTATTGCTACTCCCATTGCCATTTCCATTTTTCATCCTCTTAGGGCAATTAGTTGCATAATGCCCTGTCTTGTTACATTTGAAGCAAGTCACCTCACTCAGATCCTTCCCATTGCCATTTCCATTATCATTGTGGTGCTTATGGCCATTGTGGTTATGTCCACCATGACAATGACGATTGTGGTTGTGGACATTGTGGTTATGGGGTGGCGGTGATGAAGTGTGTTGCTTATGGTATGGAGCTGAGTTGTGCTTGTGTGAGGTGGACTTTCTCTTGCGGTTCTCTATACTCCTTTATTTTGATTCAACCACAACTGCCTTGTCCAAGAGTTCATGATAGTTATCAAACTTCAGAGCCATAAGCTGAATGCATATCTCATCGTTAAGTCCCCTCAGGAACTCTTCCTGCCTCTTTGCATCAGTGGAAACATCATCAGGTGCATAGCGTGCCAGCTTGTTGAAAAGGTCCCCATACTCGAAGACAGAGCGGTGTTGTTGCTTCAAGTTGTGAAACTCACGTGTCTTCAGTGACATGACACCAACAGCTACATGATGAGTACAAAAGGCTCCCTCAAACTGGTTCCAGGTGATAGCATCAATATTTGGGTGGGTGACTGAAGGGAATATGCCCTGAGAGGCAATGATAAAGTTGTTATTATCATATTCCAAGTATATGGTAGATGTTTATTTTACATGCTATAATTGTATTCATAGGAAACGTTAATACATGTGTTTTTAATAAACAAATAAAGAGTTCCTATTTATGCCTCTCTTATAAACTAGCTTGTTGATTAACAAGATGATCAAGGTTTCATGATCATGGACATTGGATGTTGTTAATAACGAGCTCACAACATTGGTGAATGATGTGATGAACATTCATCCAAAGTATAGCATTACAATCAAAGTCATTGTGTTTATATTGCTATAACATCATAGGAAGTAATCTTAGTCCTTAGACCATGAGATCATGTTAATTGCTAACACCGGAAGAATGACTTGATAACATCAAACGTCACACCGTAAAAGGGTGACTATAAAGGTGGGTTTCGATACTCTGAAGGTGTTATGTTGAGGCTCATGGATCAAGAGTGGAATTTGTCCATCTCGATGATGGATAGATATACGCTGGGCTCTCTCGGTGATATCACATTAAGATAGCTTGCAAGCAAGTGATGTGATCAGTAGAATGTTATATCACGGGAACAAGAAAAGAGTGCATGTCGCTAACGAGATCAAACTAGGTACTGAGATATCGATGATTAAATCTCGGACATGTAATATATCATGAGACAAAGGGATTTGGTTACTAGCGTTAATGGTTCTCACGATCATAGAAGTCATCGTTGAATGTGTGCGAGTCAGTATGGATCATAGAATGGTCTCAATCATGTCTGCATTATTCACGAACCGTAGGGTGATACTTAAGGGTTACCAACACCATTTGGATCAAATATGTTCGAGACGAAAGAATTGCGAAGCGCTGGAATTATTTCAATGGACACTAGAATTGTTCTGGGTGAAATTGCTGAAATTGCTTCTGCATGTGATATTGAAATGTTGTAGGGGGTTTTATGTGAATGTAATTAAAGTAATTAACAAAATTCTGAATAAAATAAATAAAAAAGTTTTATTAAATGAGAGTTGCATTAAATTTGGTGGAAATTTAATGCATTTTGAGTGGGATTTTGAGTGGAGAAAATGGAGGGCCAAATTTATATGAGTGGAGCTTCCACCACATGAATGAGGAAGAGGTGGGGGCACCCCCATGGGCGTCGGCCATGGGGAGGGGCTGCCCCCCTCTCCTATGAAAGGCCCCCTCTCCCTCCTTCTCACTCACAGCTCCTCGTGAACGATCTCTCCCCCTCTAGAATTATTCCCCCATGGTCTTCGATTAGCGAGATACATGTTTGTGGTGGCATTTTGTCTGGAAGGAGTTGCTGCTTCTACTGCATCATTGGAGCGAGGAGGTGGAGGTTGTTCGGTGGCCTGAACGTGTGTGCGATCACGGATGCGCTGCTGAGTTCGGCGCTGGACTTCTTCTCGATCCTAAGATCAGCAGGCGTTCGACTACATCATCCACGAGTTCAACATTGTTACACTTTGTCAGTCTTCAAGGGTATGTTCTCTATGGATGTATATCCACCCATTGCTTGTATCTAGTAGATAGATCTTGGCGTATAATAGTTCCCATCGTAGGAATTTTTTTTCTATGTTGCGAACCCAACAGTGGTATCAGAGCCTGATCTATGTGTAGATGCTTTGCACGGGTAGTACACATATACTATGTGTGCGATGATGATCATGCTATTGCATCTTATATGTATTTTGGATATTGGTGGCATAGTGGGATGAAGCGGTCCGTACTAACTTTACATGTCCGCACACATGAGACATGTTCCACGCTTGACATGCAACTAGTTTTGCATAAGTGGCTAGCGGGTGTCTGTCTCTCCTATTATAGTCAATATCTGATTTACAACGAGTGACTAATAATTTGGTTATCATCGTTGTGGTTCCATGTTCGTAGTAAATAACACGTCTATCTTCGAAAGCCCTCAGCCACGTAAAAACTTACAATTGATAAATTATAAGCGTCTAGTTTAGATTGTTGCTAGGCTAGAGTTATGATATGGTAATGTTATAATTTGAAGTATAGTTGATGCTCGTGGAAATTATAACATGCCCATCGTGTAAGTTCCATTGACCTTGGCCTTACACACAAAGGAATGATAAAGATCGTACCACGATGCACATGATAGTGATCAAGTGCAAGAACCATATCATTTCACTTTACACATATGATGTTTGCATCTTATATTGCTTGTTTGGAGTTTTAGTAGCATTATAAGATGATCCCTATTTTAGATATCAAGATAAAAATGTGTTCTCCCTTAAGTACGTATCGTTTTATGTTTCGCCACTTCAAGACATCACATGATGATCGGGTGTACTTGAATCCACGATCATAAACGGGCGTAAGACAATTTTATACAAGCGAGTACTAAGGTTCTTACTTGGCGAGCCTAGCATGTACAAACATGGCCTCGGAACACGGACCGAAAGGTTAAGCATGAGTCATATAGTTGATACGATGCCCATATAGATGCTCGTCTTTGAAGCTGCACCAACTCACGTGATGATCGGACTTGGTGCAGTGGATCTGGTTCATGTAATCACCAAGAATACACGAGGGATGTTGTTTTTGAGTGGGAGTTCATTTGTAATTTGGATTAGTTGAACTCGATCTATCATAAACTTAGTCTAAACTTTACAAATTCTATTGTAGATGGCACCACCTGCTTTTAATTTAATGTGTTCATGGAGGAAAAGAAACTTGTGGAAAATGGTAGAAACTTTACCAACTAGGCCATGAATTTGAGGATTCTCCTCACTACTGTACAAAAGCAATATGTGCTAGAAGCGCAGCTAGGACCCCCACCAACTCCCGATGCCCCTATTGAGGAAAAGAACGTCTATTTGACTCATCGGGAGGACCACAACTTAGTTCATTCTGGCATATTGTATAGGCTAGAGCCAGAACTTCGAAAGCGTTTCGAAAATGTCAATACCTTTGATACCATGGGTGAATTTAAAATGATTTTCAATACCCATGCTGCCGTAGAGAGTTATAATGCTCCTGAAAAGTTCTTTAGCTGCATGATGGAAGAGAACAACTCCGTTAGTGAGCACGTACTCAAAATGTCTGGGTACGCCGATAAGCTTGTGTCCTTGGGAATAATGATTCCCATTGACGTAGGCGTACATCATGTTCTCCAATATCTTCCACCTAGCTACAAGACCTTCATGATCAACTATAACATGCAGGGCATGAAGAATTCTCTCCCCGAGCTTCTGTAAATACTTAAAACTACAGAAGTGGAGATCAGGAAAGAGCATCAAGTGTTGATGATCAATAAGACCGCCGGTTTCAAGAAAGACAAGAAGGGCAAACAGAAGGGAAAGAAGGGCGAAAAATCTGTTGCCGCATCGGAAAAGAAACCCTGAGTTGGCCCTAAGTCTGATATCGAGTGCTATTACTGTAAGGGGACTGACCATTGGAAGCACAACTGCCCCAAGTATTTGGCGGACAATAAGGCCGACAAGGCAAACAAAGGTATATGTGATATACATGTTATTGATGTGTACTTTCCTAGTACTCACAGTAGCACCTAGGTATTTAATACTAGATCGGTTGCTAATACTCGAATTAGGGGCTGCGGAATAAGCGACCGCTAGCAAGGGTGAGGTCAAGATGCGTGTCGGCAATGGATCAAGAGTTGATGTGATCGCCGTTGGAACGCTACCTCTCCACCTACCATCGGGATTAGTGATAAATCTAAATAATTGTTATTTGGTGGCTGCACTGAGCATGAACATTGTATCCGAATCGTGTTTGATGCAATGGTTATTCATTTAAGTCTAAAAACAATGGTTGTGCGATTTATATGAATGATATCTTTTATGGTCATGCACCTATGATGAATGGTTTATTTCTGTTGGATCTCGAAAATAGTATTATGCATATTCATAATGTTGATGCTAAAAGGGTTAAACTGGATGATGATATATCTGCATATGTGGCACTCCCGTCTAGGTCATATTGGCGTTGAACACTTGAAGAAACTCCATTCTGATGGACTTTTGGAATCACTTGCTTTTGAACCATTTGATACATGTGAGCCATGCCTTATGGGCAAGATGACTAGAACGTCGTTTTCTAGTTCAATGGAACGGGCTACAGATTTATTGGAACTCATACATACTAATGTACGTGGTCCAATGAGTGTGTCGGTGCGAGGTGGATATCTTTATTTTGTTACTTTCATGGATGATTTGACTAGATACGGGTATATCTATTTGATGAAACACAAGTCTGAAACCTTTGAAAAGGTCAAGGAATTTCAGAGTGAAGTGGAAAATCATCGTAATAGAAAGATTAAATTTCTGCGGTCTAACCGTGGAGGTGAGTATCTTAGTTACGAGTTTAGCACACACATGAGAGATTGCGGAATAGTTTCACAACTCACGCCTGCCGGAACACCACAACGTAATGGTGTGTTGGAACATCGTAATCATACTTTATTGGATATGGTTCGATCTATGATGTCTTAGACAGGCTTGCCACTGTCATTTTGGGGCTATGCACTAGAAACTGCTGCATTCACTTTAAATAGGGCACCATCTAAATCCGCTGAAATGACACCGTATGAATTGTGGTTTGGAAACAAACATAAGCTATCATTTCTTAAATTTTGGGGTTGCGATGTTTATGTAAAGAAACTTCAACCTGATAAACTCGAACCTAAAGCGGAAAAATGCGTCTTCATAGGATACCCTAAAGAAACAATCGGGTATTCCTTCTATCACAGATCCAAGGGCAAGGTTTTCATTGCCAAGAATGGATCCTTTCTAGAGAAAGAGTTTCTCGCAAAAGGTGTGTGTAGTCAGAAGGTAGAACTCGAAGAGGTTACTGAACCTTCTCTTCATGAAACGGCGAGTGGCGCAGCACCAGAAATTGTTCCAGAGTTCACTTCACCGAATGAAGAGGGAACTAATGATAATGATCATGAAACTCCGAAAGAGCACACTACTAAACCTCCCAGCTCAAGCAGGACACGTACAATTCCTAAACTGTATGGAAATCCTATTATGAACTTCATGGTTGATGAAATAGATGACCCTGCGATGTATGAAGAAGCGACGATGAGCCCAGATTCCAACAAATGGCTAGAATCCATGAAATCAGAGATGGAATCCATGTATGAAAACCAGGTTTGGATCTTGGTGGACTTACCTCACGACCGAAAGGCCATTGAGAATAACTGGATTTTCAAAAGAAAAACTGATGCTGATGGTATTGTGACCATCTATAAATCTCGACTTGTCACAAAGGGGTTTCGGTTAATTCAAGGAGTTGACTACGATGAGACATTCTCACCCGTAGTGATGCTAAAGTCGGTTAGGATTATGTTAGCAATTGCTGCATATTTCGATTATGAAATATGGTAGATGAATGTCAAGACTACGTTCCTCAATGGTAATATTGAAGAAGAGTTATATATGATAAAACCTAAGGGTTTTGTCGATCCTAAGGATGCTGATGAGGTATGCAAGCTTTAGCGATCCATCTATGGGCTAAAGAAAGCATCCCATAGTTGGAATCTCCGCTTTCATGAGGTGATCAAAGAGTTTGGATTTGTCCAAACTTATGGAAAGGCCTGTATTTAGAAGAAAGCGAGTGGGAGTAATGTGGAATTTCTGATATTATATGTGGATGACATATTATTGATTAGAAATGATATAGATCTTTTAAACAATGTTAAAAGTTATCTAAACAACAAATTTTCGATGAAGGACCTTGGTGAAGCATCATATATATTAGGCATTAAGATCAATAGAGATAGATCAAGGCGCCTGATTGGGCTATCGCAAATTACATACCTTGATAAGATATTAAAGAAGTTTAATATGGACAGAAGTAAGAAGGGGTTCTTACCTATGTTGCAAGGCAAGACATTGAGTAAGACTCAAAGTCCAGCTACGACGGAGGAAAGAGAGATAATGGATAAGATCCCCTATGCTTCAACCATAGGCTCTATAATGTATGCCATGCTATGTACAAGACCGAATGTGGCACATGCTATTAGTTTGACTAGTAGGTACCAATCTGATTTGGATAGTGGTCAAGAATATCCTTAAGTACTTAAGAAGAACTAAGGATATGTTTCTTGTATATGGAGGTGAAGAAGAGCTGGTCGTTAAGTGTTATGTCGACGCTGGCTTTGAAACCGATCCGGATGACTCTAAGCATCAATCCGGATACATATTTCTCTTGAATGGAGCAATAGTTAGTTGGAGGAGTTCCAAACAACCTGTGGTGGCTAGATCAACAACGGAGGCGGAATATGTTGCTGCTTCAGAAGCGGCACAGGAAGCGGTTTGGATGAAGGAGTTCATAAAGAAACTAGGTGTGGTTCCTAGTGTGTTGGACCCAATGGTGATTTATTGTGACAATAATGGAGCCCTAGCCAATGCCAAGGAACCAAGGTCACACAAGAATTCCAAGCATATTAAGCGCCGGTTTCACTCCATCCACGAGCATGTCAAAGATGGAGATATAAAGATTTGTAAAGTACACACGGACCTAAATGTAGTAGATCCATTGACTAAAGTTCACCCTAAGGCAAAACATGATCAACACCATAACTCATGGGTGTTAGATTTATCACTATGTAAACTAGATTATTGTCTCTAGTGCAAGTCGGAGACTGAAGGGAATATGCCCTAAGAGGAAATAATAGACTTGTTATTATTGTATTCCAAGTATATGATATATGCTTATTTTACATGCTATAATTGTATTAATAAGAAACGTCAATAAATGCGTGTTAGTAAACAAATAAAGAGTTCCTAGTTATGCCTCTATTATAAACTAGCTCATTGATTAACAAGATGATCAAGGTTTCCTAATCATGGACATTGGATGTTGTTAATAACGAGGTCACAACATTGGTGAATGATGCGATGAACATTCATCCGAAGTATAGAATTATTATCAAAGTTGCTATAACATCATACGAAGTAATCTTAGTCCTTAGACCATGAGATCATGTTAATTGCTAACACCGGAAGAGTGACTTGATAACATCAAACGTCACACCGTAAAAGGGTGACTATAAAGGTGGGTTTAGATACGCCGAAAGTGTTATGTTGAGGCTCATGGATCAAGAGTGGAATTTGTCCATCCTGATGACGGATAGATATACTCTGGGTCCTCTCGGTGATATCACATTAAGATAGCGTGCAAGCAAGTGATGTGATCACTAGAATGTTATATCACGGGAACAAGAAAAGAGTGCATGTCGGTAACGAGATCAAACTAGGTATTGAGATACCGATGATCGAATATCGGACATGTAATATATCGTGAGATAAATGGATTTGGTTACTAGCATTAATGGTTCTCACGATCATAGAAGTCATTGTTTAATGTGTGGGAGTTAGTATGGATCTCTAGGTCCCACTTCAGATTATTGATCAGAAAATGGTCTCGATCAAGTATGCATTATTCACGAACCCAATGGTTCAAGTTTATTAAATGCAAAAAGTAAAGTGTGCCATCAAGTTCGTGAGAGCTTTAATCACTAATTTTCACATAACAAGTTTAATTTGGAAGGTAGATAAAAACATGAATATACTTGGAATAGCATAAGCTAGTAGGTAGGTATGGTGGACTCTTTGGAATAACTTGGTTTAGGGAGTTGGATGCATGAGTGGAACTCATACTTGGTTGTGGAGGCTAGCAAAAGACTGAGAGCGACAAACTAAGAGAGCAATAATGGCCATAATCATGCAGAAAGACAAAACATCATTGATCAAAGCATAAAGTGATACTACAAGTTGAAAACTAAAGGATCATAAAGGCTATGGTGACTTGAGATAGTCATAACATGGCGTGAGCATGTGCCAAGTCAACCCAAATAATGCATCAAAGGAGAATACCACCATACTATGCTTTAATATGCTAAAACAACGCATGATTCATCCAAGGCACATTAAGCAATCTCAATTGTTTATACATGCTATAGAAAAGAATACTAAGCCTAAAGACAAAACAATATCAAGCATGGCATGACAAAGCATAGGCCACAGTCAAAAACAAGCTCTCTTTAACACTTAAGCATGAACTTTCCTACTCTTTTCCAATCCAAACCAAACTATTTGAAAACCAATGTATGAAAGAGGGGGTCTAACTAATTTATTCAGAAAACTAAGCAAACCAAGCAAACAGAAAACCAAAACGAAAACGAAAAAGACGACGCTCCAAGAACAACACAATTGTGCATGAAACAAAAAAATGAAGTGTTTGGAAGAAACCTGGGATTTTTATTGATGAAGAAAGGGATGCCTTGGGCATCCCTAAGCTTTGGCGCTTGTACTTGTTGGATAATTCTTGGGGTGACACGGGGTGGCATCCCCAAGCTTGAGCTTTAGTCCATTCTTCATCTCATTACTCATTCCTTCCATACACCTGAAATTTTTCCTTCATACAAAACTTCACACAATCTTTATTAGCAACATTAGTGCACTCAAGATAATAAGTCTTTGAGCTCAGTTACAACACTAATAAAACTTCTATTAAAACACAAGCTACTGTAGCACTTCCCTCAAAAAGCTCAATTCCCCAAAAGAACTCAAAAAGGAACCAACAAGAAGCAAATGCAAATAATGGCAGAAATCTGTCAAAACAGACCAGCAGGTAAAGACAATTTTTTTCGAAGACCTTCCGTTGCTCAAATCGAAAAGTGTTAAACTAACTAAAGTTAGATAACAATCTGGGGCAGAAGCACAAAAAATCACGCCTCAAAAGGACGTACAGAGATTTTACACGATTTTTTACGGTGAAGCACAAAAATCTGTTTCGGGATAGCAACTTTCCCAATCATTACTTCTCTCTCATTAAAGGTTACTCTTGGCACAAAAAGCAAAAAAGGATAAGGAGCGGTTATTACAGAGGTTATAACTTCCAAGACTCATCTAAAACTTTTGGGTTATCTCCCAATAAGTACTTTTCTTTAACGCCATTAAGTTAGGCATGACAGTTTGAGAAGATGCTCACATAAGAAATATGAATTTAGAGTAAAAGAGAGCATCAAGAAGCAAATATAAAACACATTTGAGTCTAACCCACTTTCTATGCATAGGAATATTGTAAAGAAACAAGTCATGAAAGCACAAAGCAACAAGCATAGGAAAGCAAAACAAGTGCAACTTCAAGACTTTCAACATAAAGAGGGAAAACTTAATATTATTGAGATGCATAAAACCATGTTTCCCTCTCTCATAATAACTTTCAGTAGCATCATGAATAAAATTAACAATATAACTACCACATAAAACATTCTTATCATGAGCCACATGCATAAAAGAATTATTACTCTCCACATAAGCATAGCCATTCTTATTAATTGTAGTGGGAGCAAATTCAACAAAATAGCTATCATTATTATTATCATCACCATAATCATCAAATATAGGAGGCATATTGTAGTCATAATTAATTTTCTCCTCAATAATAGGTGGACTGAAAATATCATAATCATCATATATTGGAGGTTTGATATCATCATAAGCAATAGAATAGCTATCTTCCCAAGCTAGGGAACTAACAAGATCATTTTTATAAAAACTAGCTTCCCCAAGCTTAGACTTTTCCACAGCATTAGCAATAATGGTGTCCAAAGAATTCATACTAACAACATTGCTATTAGCATGCAAATACAGTTCTATAGGTTTTTTAATTTTCTCTTCAAACACTTCATGTCCTAACTCAAGATAAATACTATAAAGCTCTCTAATTTTTTATTGTTTTCCATTAAGCCTAACTAATGAAAACAAGAAACCAAAATACAAAATTGCAGAATCTAAAGGAAATAACTTCGAGCACTCACACCGGAGGATGTGAGTACCTTTTACCTTACCTCCCCGGCAACGGCGCCAGAAAATAGCTTGATGTCTACGCACTTATATTCTTGTACACAGTTGTTGGGCCTCCATGTGCAGACGTTTGTAGAACAGCAGCAAGTTTTCCCTTAAGTGGATCACCCGAGGTTTATCGAACTCAGGGAGGAAGTGGTCAAAGGTATTCCCTCTCAAGCAATCCTGCAATCAAGATAGAAGAAGTCTCTTGTGTCCCCAACACACCCAATACACTTGTCAGGTGTATAGGTGCACTAGTTAGGCGAAGAGATAGTGAAATACAAGTGGTATGGATATTTATAAGTGGTAACGGTGCTAAAAAATATCTTGATGGCGTGTGGTTGATGTGGGAAAAGACTAAAGGAAAACTGAAATAAAGATGGAAGCAAGCAAACATGTAACAGATCTAATTTGCAAGCGGTGTATCAATGCTTAGAAACAAGGCCTAGGGATCATACTTTCACTAGTGAACACTCTCTCATAAATATATTATCTTCATGATACTACTCTTAACTACTCTCCAGTTGGACACTCTAATCAACAGTAGGCTATAACAGCACACCAAAGTCCGCTTTTCCCATCTAGAAAACCCCACACTTTCACCTTGAGTACTAGATGAGTCCAACAAACACCACAATTTCATAAAGACATCCAACTCCAAATATAACTCATAACAAGTAGTTGTAATCTCTAGCCTAAGTGCCACCATGGTGAGCACGCTGTCACTTTCACACACATGGGGAGAGCAGAGATTCATTAAAGCACTTGAGTAGCAGAATAGATCTATAGATTACAAGCTCATGATCTCAATAAGGTCATGCATAGAGAGAGAGATGAACACATAGCTACCGGTAAAACCCTTAGCCTCGAGAGAGAACTACTCCCTCCTCATCATGGGAATCAGCAATGGTGATGGAGATGGTGGTGGAGATCGATGGAGATGGCTCCGGGGCACTTCCCCGTCCCGGCAGGGTGCCAGGACAGAGACTTTCTGTCCCCCGAATCTCCCCTTCGGTGGTGGTGGCGCAGCGGAACTTTTCGTGGATTTTTGATTGACGATTTAGGGTTTATGCCTCGGGAGGCTTCTTATAGGCCAGAGGGCAAGGTCGGTGGGCGGCCAGGGGGCCCACACCATGCCCTGGCGCGGCCTGGGGGACCCACTCCATGGGGTGGTGTGGCCACCCTATGGCCCCTCTCTGACTCTCCTTCTGGCTCCGTGAGTCTTCCAGGAAAATATCAACTTTGGCTTTTGTCCGGTCCAATCCTGAGAATATTGATTTTCTGACTTTCCTGGAACCAAAAACAGCAGAAAACAAGCAACTGGCACTATGGCATCTTATTAATAGGTTAGTCCAAGAAATCATATGAAAAGTACTCCAAAGTGTGGACAAAACATAAGAAAGTAGATAAAACCAAGCATGGAACATCAAAAATTATAGATACATTTGCAATGTATCAAGCTTCCACCACATGAATGAGGAAGAGGTGGGGGGCACCCCCCATGGGAGCCGGGCATGGGGAGAGGGCTGCCCCCTCTCCTATAAAAGGCCCCCCTCTCCCTCCTTCTCACTCACACCTCCTCGTGAACGATCTCTCTCCCCCTCTAGAATTATTCCCCCATGGTCTCGGATTAGCGAGATACATGTTCCTGGTGGCATTTTGTCTGGAAGGAGTTGCTTCTTCGGTGGCATCACTGGAGCGAGGAGGTGGAGGTTGTTCAGTGGCCTGAACGTGTGTGTGATCACGGATGCACTGCTGAGTTGTGGCGCTGGACTTCTTCTCGATTCTGAGATCGGCAAGCATTCGACTACATCATCCATGAGTTCAACCTTGTTACACTTCGTCGGTCTTTAAGGGTATGTTCTCTATGCATGTATATCCACCCGTTGCTTGTATCTAGTAGATAGATCTTGGCGTATAATAGTTCCCATCATAGGAATTTTTTTGTTTTCTATGCTGCGAACCCAATAGTGACTTGGTAGTTGTCCCACCATTCAGCAGCAGGACCTTCAAGTTGGTGCGTGATAAAGTGCACCCTATCAGCTCCAACAACTTGGACGATGTCTAACTTTTTGTTGATGGTGCGGAGCTAGTCATCCGCCATGATTTACTCAGGGCTACTTGAGAAGGTAGGAGGGTTCAACCTCAAAAACCGAGTCAAGCGATCTTGTTGGGGTGACGGAGGTGGCGGAGGCGACAGATTGTTGTTGTTGTTTTGCATGTTCTAGGTGAGGAGTTGGATCAGCTGATTCTGAGAATTCAGAAGTTGAGCAATCTCCAAAGGGAGATCATTGCTCGCACGTCTTGGCGGCATCTATGGGGTTGGGGCAACAAGTTAAGAGATAGATAGAAAGACTAAGAAATAAACACCGAACCTTGTGAAAACAAACGCAAAAAACACAAGAAAAACACACAAGAAACACAAAAAGGCACACTTAGCACAACATGTTTAACACATAACTCATCCAAGTTTACCTAAACCAATCATGTTTTGCTATTATTATTACAATTCACGAATAACGTTTAACTATAAAATTAAGGTGGTCCAACTATCTACCATACTCTTCCAAGTCTTCCGCTTCCTCGTCCTCAAACGAGTAGCCTTCCTTCACCAGAGCTGACTTGCATAACTCCATCTCCGTTGTTGCGGCTTCTAGCTTCTCTTGGAGGTCCTTCGCCTAATGCAGCTCCTTTGTAGCAGCTTCGAGCTTCTCTTGAAGTTCCTTATTCTCCTCTTGCATCTCCTCAATCAGGTTTGACTCCTTTGTCATAGGCGTGATCTTCTCTTCCAGGTTCCTCTTGGTGGCTCGCACATCCTTAACCAAGTCACAAAGGGTCTTGAACTCCATCTCGTTGCGCTTGAGTAGTTCATTTTGTTCTCTAATCTTCTTATTCTTCTCCTGCACTCTCTTCTCTTGTTTGGTGAACCTCTTCTCTTGGGCTTGGAACTTCTCTTCTAGGGACTCGATCACCTCTACTTGCTCTTGGATCTTCTCGTCCTTCTCCGTGACTAGAGCACATAACTCATCATTCCTTAGGATCTCAAAGTAGCAACCCTTCTAAAGATCGTTGATGTGGTAGTCTAAGTCGTGGTATTGGATCCTTCGGTGCTTGGCGATCGCCCTTTCCTTCGTGGTTAACTCAATTGGAACGCTTCCTCATCACACTTTCCTAGGAGTTGGGCATAATTTCCATCAAGTTCTTTGAAGTGATGTCCACATAGGCGTCCAATGAGTTCTTGCATGCAGGAGCTAAGTCCCTTGTCCTTGGAGTCGCTGACGAAGTTGAACACAATGGACCCAGTCTTGGGCACAACTTCACTTCGCCCTGGTTGGATGATCTTGACTGCCCAACATCCTTCTTTGTGGAATTTCCTCAACGAGTTTCCTTTGATTGATGGCATGAGCAGCTCCAATGTCGTGACAAGGTCAAGAGGCATTCCCTGAAGCGCAGGTACTTGATGTCTTCGGCTGTATCGTAGTGGAAGCTCGTCATCTTTAAGTTAGAAGAATGAATATTAGATACGTAAAATAAGTGATAAGGAAAAGTAATTACTAGAAGTGCATAAATAACTTGGAATATAAATAGCAAAAGCACACAATGTTAAATGTGGTTTCTAGTCCTAGGGGTCACATCCTACATGCACTTTGTGCTTTGATACCATTTGTGATGACCTTGGATCGATAAAGATCCTAAGTCCCTGTGATTAACATGCTAGTCCCTAGATCAATAGCTAGCACTCACAGTTGATGAATATCATGTAAAATACAAGTTATTATTACACGAATAATCCATAGTATAATTATTACATCTTTGCATAGCTTATAGCTAGCTCAAGTAAAACAGCGGAAACTTAATAAGAACTTGAGTCCATCAACGTCTCAGGCTAGTTGAGTGAAGACCTGTGATCCATACACACCTTTCAATCTTCAGATTTCTGCAAATAAAACGTGCAACCAACAAGTTGGGTCAATACTTTGAATGTATTGGCAAATTACACCAAGGAAAGAATAAGCCTAACTCTACATGCAAGGCTAGGAGTAGGCTTTGGAGTTCATTTGCATAAAGCTAATTTTCTCTAAGTAAGAAGAAAAGAGGGAGATTTTTACTCTACTTTGTAAACATTTTTTAAAGTAGTATAGGGTTGAGTGGAACACGAGGATATTATGCGCCAAGTGTGCAATCAGCCTAACACTTGGATATTACACATGAAGTGACACTTAGATATTACACACCAAGTTACTTGGATATGACACACGAAGTCTCCAAAATCCAACCCATTGGCGATATTACGCATGCCGTGGGGTTTTAGAAAACTTTAAGTTTGGAAAGAGAGAGGAAGATCCTTTAGAGGCTCCATCCTTCAAAAATTTATAAAAGAGCCAAATGTTTAAAGTAAGGGTGTATACTTGGTTTTTGTACTTTATATCATGTAGAAATAAACTTTTTAGCTACCTAATACTTGAAAATTTTGGGAAAATTATCTAGAGAAATGACAAAGAAGATTCTAGAATGATGGAGATGTGTGTTTTAAGGCTTGAAGCATAGTCATTCCGCTAAACAGTGTCAGCAGAATCTTGTAGATGCAATAATGGAAAAGAAGATCCAGCAGTTGGCAATTTTGGGATTTCCTAGTCTTGATCCAATGGTGAATATTTAAAGTTATTTGTACACTATATATATAGTGATAATATAAGTTAAGATAAGATCTATACTACTATATAATGTGTAAGTTTTGAATTGGGTCTAATGCATCAATTTCAGCCCTTGGTCAAAATCCAACGGTTGAAAACAATGGGATTTGATGTGAATAGTACATCAGAGCTGTCTCCTAATGTTGTATAACTGTCTCACTTATTCGCGTAACCCTTCTCCAGAAAAGAGGCTAATGCATGTGGGCCATGCCGTAGCATAGCGAGCATGTATTCATCACAAGGGAAATGACCTAACAGGAGGAACGATGGATAAATGGGTAGATTAAACAACTAATTATATGTATCCCACCAGGTGCACATATGTAGTCTTTTTTTCAATTTTCTCTCTTTATCACCGAACCACCGAACAATGGAATTTGTTACTAATTTTCTACTTTTATAATCCTTCTTGCATTGGACATTGATAATATTCTTTTTTCCTCGGATCTATATCATCTGCGCTATTTTGCATATTTTTTTTGGCTCTAGAGCATCTTTAAACCGAATATCATATTATGAGTTTTGGTTTTTAATATACACAGATGTACTTCCTTCGTTTCAAAATATACGATGATTTAGCTTTTTTCTAAAACATATATATCTAGACGCAGTTCATTGTATAGGTTTAATGCAGCTCATGTGATGTTCTATGCGATCTTATTCGAGAGAAAAATAAAACATGAGGAATAGGAGGTAAATTTGCGGATCATGCTAGTAGATTTTATCTCATAAAAAATCACGGCTCACACGATGGCCCCCTGCTTCTCTATACTACTACACGACATAGTAGTGTACTCTGGGAACTATATAATCAAGCCTGAAAGCACTACATGTACCTATTGGGTGTTGCAAAGATTTCCAAGTCGGGACGGACAAAGAAGAGAGGGAAGAGCAGGATTGATCATGATTTTCCTTTAAGCTCTCATGGACAGTAGCAAGGACACAGGTATAATGATTGTACGGAGGAATGATGAAATTTGTGTCCATGGACATTGCAAGAAGGTGATTTTTCAAACATGTCAATGGTTTTTGATATATTTAGTTCTTGGATACCTTAAACAATTTTTGGAACCTATCACACACTCGTCGTTCAAATTTCACATATATAATTATGGTCAATCGATATAAAATAGTTTCAATGACAGTAATTAGCTAGATAGATTGGAAACTCATGTAGCTTGAAATAGCACATAAACAACATGGTCTGCTATGTGCGAATAATGGGTAATAGGATTATGGGCCTTACATTCTCCGTGTACTAGATTAAAAAATAAATATTGTCTATCACTTACATAAATGAAAACTAAATTTTGTTTGTGAAAGTTGGGAATAGTGGTTGTAAACACCTTTTCCCATGCCAATATGGGAACCAACTCCTCTAACATGCAAGAGGCAAGTTGGGGAAAAGAAAGAAGGAAAGTTAGGACACTGTAGCGTATAAGTACCCAATGCTGCACTTCAATTAATTAATGTAGGTAACTACTGTACATATAAAAAATTAAACTAAATTTTATTATGCCATGATTTTTTACGGGTAGTGACTCTAAATGCATAACATAAAATAAGATTATACAAGTTAATTTAAGTCATTTTGGCCTTAATCGTATGATTTGGAAGAAGTGAAGTTAGGGTACTATGGCTTATCTAACTTTCCTTGTGCAAGATAGAGGATGCAGTTCCGATGCACTCATCCAAAAAATATGGGCACACTATTGATATAGCGCAGTGTTGATATGGTCATGACCCTCGTCATTTGGCTTGAAAGCTAAGCATGTTCCCCGCATGCATGGTACGCCATGCATTCTGCGAAGCAAGTTTTTGAAAGTAAGTAAAACTCATATTTGTCATTTTGCACACCAGCTAGTATGATCAAGAGAACTCTAAGCACACGTTTAAATTATTTTGATCTTTCTTTATTTTCTTGAAAAATCTAAACTCGTTCAAATTAATCAGCCATTGTGAAATTCTTTGGAAGAACTTAATTGTTTCAAACCTCTAGTTGTTTAATATATATTGACTACTCGAGTACCTCTTAAAGATATTTTCACAAAATTAGAGATCTAGCAACCTATCATGCAGTCATAGGTAAAATACAATCTGATTTTGATAAATCAAATCAAGTAGTTTAAGTGGTCGAAATGGGCTAGAAAATTCAAAAGTTCATGTAATTTGAGAATTGTCCATAAAACATGGTCCACTTTGTGTGAAAAATGGAAGGATGGCTATATGATCCTTAATTATTCATTGTGTACTTGCTAAATAATCTACAAATATGTAAGCATTCTTTACCATGGCCGGATGCGCATCTACCAGATACGGGCATATTATCATATAAACATGGTCATTTGTTTGAAATCCAAACATGTTCGTACATGGTATGCCATATTGCAAAGAGATATTTTGATAAGTTATCCAAACTAATGCTTGTCATTTTGCATGGTAAACAAGTACACACATCAGGAAGGCATGCTTAAGTCTTAGTACCTTTTTTGTTTTCTTGTGTTTTCAGAACTCACCGAAATTTGTTGTCTCTTTGCAAGTTGAATCTTTCAAACCTCTTAGTGCTTTTCAATATAGTACTGAGTAACTTGGGTACCTTAAAACAATTTCGCTGATCTAGCTCAACATGTCAGGGTGGTCCAATAGTGCAAATTTTCATTTAGTAAGTTTTTTATTTTTTATATAATATATAGGCTATGTAGAAATCACAGGGTACAATGGTCCATTCACCGCCCTGGCCACACTCTTGATCCGCCACTTTTTAGGAAAATCTTAGGACCGAGCTGCCTATCATGCAATCGTACTTCAAGTTTGACATATTTTGGTAAATCAACACAGGGAGTTAAAAGTGGCAAAATTAGCGAGCACACAAGTTCATGTAACATGAGAAATGCCTAGAAAATTGTGTGCACTATGCGTGAAAATGGCAAAATTAGCTAGATCACAAATTCATGTAACATGAGAAATTCCAAAAAAATGTGTGTAGTATGTGTGAAAATAGGGTTGTCATATGGGACTTATTCCGCGTGTGCTTACTTACAAAAACAGTTACTTGGAAAATTGTAAATTATTTTTCTAGTCATAAAAGTTGGAAAATAAGCATTGTTTACCATGCCAAGATGGGCCCATCTACCGAATATGGGGACCTTATCATAAAGTACGATGTAAACATGGCCATGACCTTGGCTCTTTGGCTTGAAAACGAGGTATATTCCTACATGGTAGGCCATATTGCGAAGGAAGTTCTTTCTATAAGTTATCAAAACTCATGTTTATCATTTCTCATGGCAACCAAGGTATGTTGCTACATGGTAGGCCATATTGGTCCTAAGCACTTTGTGAGTATTCATGTTGGGCCATTTACACATAACATTGTACTCCATAGGTAACTATAGTACAAGACAGATGCTGGCTATACTATTGGAATTGCTCTATGGGCGTGTGAAGTGTGTGAAAAAAGGTGTGTCTAAGAGCACCTTTTCCCCCTTAAAATTGAGTCTAGTACGATGGAGAGGGTTGTGTTAGCTATATATTTTGTACGGAGTACTATACTACTAGACACATGTACTAAGGTGGACCCACATGGCAAACATGGTAGTGTATGACTAGAATATAAAACAATCTGCAAATTTGCAATTTTCCTGTTAAATGGGACCCACGAAATGGGGTAAATGCTGGAGTGAACTTTGCAACTCAAGTCTTACTTCTGCTTAGCTATAGCTAAATGGTATAGGCCTAGTTACTATCCTATAAGTAATAAAATAATACCACTACTTTAATTTTGCTTAGGGTGTCAACGAAACCAAGTTCAGAGTATCTCCACCATTTAGACTCAGCTCGTGGGACCCGGTAAGAAGAGCACACGGTACTTTTCTTGCACTTCTCCTACCGAACCACTTCCCCTCCCATGGAGGAGAGAGTAGAAGAGAGTGAAGAGGAGTGGAGTCTCATCATGCAAGAGCGCACTCTGTGAGTATGTGCGATGGGCCATGTCATAATAAATTTATTTTTTTATAGTTAGGTATTATAAGCTGGCTATATTAGTAGTACTTGTAGTACATGAAAAATAGTTAACTTAATATCCAACATGTTAGTTCTACTGAATTTGCTATAATATGGGAAGAAAAACATCTAGAGCTCATTTTTGGGTGGAAGCACGAGGAAAACTGAAGGAAAGTTGGGCTAGACCAACACGGGTCCCAACTTTCTCTGCACCATTGCGCCTGCACGGTTGTACTCCATTGTGGGGAAGCTACATGGGAAGGAAGATGTGACTGTTGCGATGTTCTCCACTGAACATGTGCCATTGAGTGGAGCAGCGCATGTAATGTCGCATTGAAGAGGAGAGAGGAAGGATGATTCTCCTTCATCCAGGACCCTTTGCTCTCACAAGAGGCATCAATGAGAAAGAATTTTGGGTGGAGGAGCCTATGCTCGCCTTACGAGCAGTACGAGATCGACTAGGCAACAAAAGTTGGGACCTACATGTAAGAGCTAACAATACATGTTCTTGTGATTGAAATTAGTAATATTGCTATGTGTAGTACTTGTAGACACCTATGTATGTTGCCAAACTACACCACAAGCTGGGGCCCACTGAGTAGTCTTATGGCAAAGGGAGTACTCCACTATGTCTATTGCACAAGCATACCTTAAGATAGGCTCCACCTATTAGAAAAGTAGTCAAAAAGTGAACCTGATGGCCAATAGTACATAGGGAAGCTTTAAAAGTAGTATTTATATATTCCTTATGGTAGTCCACAAGCTTGTGGATATCTTGTATATGTATGTGGAAGTCCTTAAGGTGCACTGACAAGGGGTTAACTCATAAATGCCCATCGTTGATGGATTTAGGTTCGAAGAATTTGGGAGCTCTAGAGGCATCGATCGGCTAGCAAATAAGCACATAGGTGACACGAGGTTTTACCCAGGTTTAGGCCTCGAAGAGGACCCTACTCCTGCTTGTCCGCTCTTAATTATCGGGGGAGTCAAAAGTTACAAGGGGTGCGCAAATGCAATCTGGCGAGGTGTATGCAGGGGTTATGGATTGTCCTCCTCGCCGCCCCTTCTAGCCTTTATGTAGGGAGGCTAGGTCCCGGGATAGCAGGCCGAGTCGGTTACAAATTAGTGTTTTCCCTTTAAATTTCTTTCTACACTTTGCCGTGTTCTTCAAGAAGTCATACTCCTATGGGCCACCGGAATCCTTACTGGGCTTCGTTCGTACCGTGGAATCTTCTTGGGCTGAACCGTATAGGTGAGTACCTATAAGGTATACCCATGTTAGTAGCCCCCGAGTGTCTAGCCGAATCATAGATTCGGGTGGAGACTTATAAGTCTTTGAGTGCATGGAATACAGGATCATCCAAAGTTCTTTCGGGTGTCGCAGTTTGTGTCATAGGGATTGTGATATGCGTTCCTGAGTCATCCGACGGATCAGGACCAGTTAACTGCCTTAGGGCAAAACAATGTTATCTACTCAAACTCGAGTCTTGGACTCAAATTCGGAACATTGCTGGCGTAATTTGACTCCTGCTGCGGAGGTATTATAGAGTCGAATTCCAGTATTTTGGTGTGAGCACGCGACGCGTACGTCGAGGCCTTTTCATCGTGCCTATAGGCACAGATTATTTCTGGTAGAGCACATCAGGTGCGTTTCCAAGCCTATTGCAGGTCTTACCTTCATGTTGTTAACACGACATCCAAAAGTTTATTCACCACGGAGGTGATTCGGGTGACCCAGGAGACGTTGTCTCATTGTAGGGTATGTTAAGCAGTTGTGAGGTGGAGTCGCCAAATGTCGAATGCCCATGGTGTGGATGTGATCAACGCTTTTTTCCATGTACAAATATCTTTTCTTTTTCATAGCGTGCACGACCATCGCTCCCTATGGGAGTAGCCCCCCGAGTGCCTATTCGAGTCGCAGACTCGAGTGGGGACATTGAACAATTGTCGTCTGCTGTCGTTATTTTGTATTTTGTCGATTGTGCTTTTAGCGCTCCCTATGGGTTGATCCCACGAGTCCACAATCGAATCGTTAATTTGATAGAGGGGGTGTAGATGTAAATGTCATGTATGTTTGTCATGACGGTTCTATGCCACATTTAAAATTTTCGGGTGTGCGGCCAGCGCTCCTGTTAGGAGTAGCCTCTGAGTGCTTGGTCGAGTCGCAGAGTTGTCCAAGGACTAGATCAGTCGAGGAGAAACTCTGATGGAGTGGTTTTCTTGATGAAGTCAGTGCTGGCGACCTGATGAGATCAGTTTCCCGCATAATCGGTGTTGATGGGACGTGATAGAGGTGGGACCCGAAGTTTGACTGGGATTTGACCAGTCATGTGTAATCTTTGGTTTTAACTACACCTCCTTGATTCTCACGCGTAGTGGGGAACGTGCAACGACAGTTTGATGTTACCACTGCTGTTGATGTGCGCCATGCGTAGGAGTGAGGTTCTACGAGCCGTTCGATGGCATTCCCTGGTGCTTAAGTAGGGTTTTGTGTGCAGTAATTTTTGCACTGATCTTCTTCCTCCTTTGCGCACTGCCGCCATTTCCATTCTCCTCTACTTGTTCAAACCCACCGTCCACACTGCGCTGGACATTCTCAAATCTTTTCCAAGCTACTTCCTCTGATTGCTCCGCCGCCAGAAGATGGGGAAAAAGAAGGGAGGTGCTGCCGCTGGATCTGCCGCAGGGAAGAAGAAGGGCACCGTCGCCACTGGGTTCGACACCGCCACCGCCACCAAGAAGATGGGCCCAAGGACCAGCGTGACCAGTGGGTCATGGTAGCGCTCCTCCTTGAAGGAGCACGAGCTCCAAACACATCGCCAAGACGGTCTGCTTCCCGCCAAGGAAGCATATTGCAAAATGCCTGGACCAGAGGTAATCCCCGACCCCCCTGCTAGATTTCGGGTGATGTTTCTAGCTTTTATCCTCCACGGTCTTTCTCCCCCCTCCACAAATTTGTGTGAGAGTTTCTTTGTTTCTATGGGCTCCAGCTGCATCAGCTAACCCCAAACTCCATCTTGCACATCACATGCTACATCACCCTCTGCGAGTGCTGGCTCAGAATCGAGCCACACTTTGGTCTCTTTAAGAAACTTTTCAAGTTGAAGAGGAAGTCGGGTTCAGGTTCTATAGTGTATGATTTTGGCGACTGTGGTATCAATGTGGACCCCAATGTCCAGTACTTCAGCCTCAATATTGCCGAGTCCATCCAAGGTTGGAGGGGGAAATGGTTCTACATCTAGGACCAGCATGTTGAAGGCGAATGATTTGGACTTTCTCCTTACGACCCTAAGGCTGAGCTAAGGACGAAGAGGTCCTAGAAGAATGTTGTGATGCCCGACGAAGCTGATGAAGTCGAAGTCTTGTATAAGCGTGTCTGCGACCTACAACTTATCCGAGGCCAAGAAATCACTGGCGTCGACCTCATTCGCACTTTTTTCCAATAGTGGGTGTAGCCTCTACAGGCTAGGGCACACCCAATGTCGTGCTAGACCAACGTGGATGACATCACTCGCATCTCCCCAGATAACCTGTCATCGGTGGAGGTGGACAGGAAAGTTCAGGCGCTGACAAAATACACGGCCAAAGATGTCCTTCTTGAAGACTCAGCCGTGTTGCCCTTCCGCGCGAGTAACTCCCCTCCTGAGGTAAGTTTGCCATCGAATCCTTATTGTTTTACTTTTCTTTGTTAGTGGGACATTTCGTAATTTTAGTTTGATGCTTGCACTAGGATTGGAAAGTAGCGAGTTCACTACCACCTCAGCCAGAGGGCTCCTGCTTTTTGAGGCCGAATAAGATGATGAATCAGGGTCGATGGTGCCCGTCTTCGGTGAGGAGGAGATCCCTGATTCGAGCGAGGATGGCACTCGCAAATGCTCCCGGAGTGAAGAGTCTGATGCGTCTACGCCGGAGGCACTGGAGGATACTTTGTCGGAGGTGGGTACCACTAGTCCTATTCCAGTTGTTCCTGTTCGCAGCGTGGCTCCGCCACCACTGAAGAAGCCGAATAAATTGAAGGAGCCACTGGACGAGGATTTTGACCTTAAAATTTTTGACGGGCAAGTCTTCTACTTGAAGATTCTGGCTTGCAATTTTCTTTGTGTTGAATAGATTCCTAAAGTTTGCTGTAGTAGGACTGCATCATCATCGTTCGGCGATTTCCGCCTCATGTAGGACACTGTTGTCGTAGACTCCAAGAATAAGGACGCGGAGGGGTCTTCGCCTTCCCCGAAGATAGCGGCCACCTCCGGCGCAAATTCCTTGAGTTCACCCAACGCGGTGGAGCACCTGGTTATTGCCCAGACATCAATTCAGAAGGAAACTTTGGAGTCTTTGGGTGACCATGTAAGTCTTCATGAACTCTTCACTTGAAATAGTTGGTTCGAGGTCGAACTTTGTTGGTGATAGAAGTTGTCTTTTCCAACCCGTTCTATAGGAGTGTGTTCGTCTTGGCAAGCAGATCGCAACCTTGGGCCGGTAGCATGCGCGGCTAGATACTGACAACTGCCAGCTACAAAGTAAGCATGTCGACTTATATTGTACTACTAAGTAGTTGCTTTTTTAATATGCTTGATGTATTCCCGTTGTTCTGTAGAGGAGAACAATGATCTTCTCCGTCGAGTGAACTCCCTTGAAAAGGGCGCGGCGGAGACCAAGCAGGATGAGGCACTCGAAGCCCTCGAGTGTCTCAAACAAGAGTTGAAAAAGCGCGAGGAAGACCTGATGGATGCCGTAGCCGACAGAGAAAAGGGGTTCACAGAATAACTTTTCTCTATGGCCCAAGCATCTCTGGTATTTGTTTGTCATTTCTTTTTGCTATGTTCGTATTTTCTTATTTTTGACCATGCTTGCTGATTGGCGAGGGTGCAATTCTAGATGCCACCGGTATAGACTTCAACCGAAAGGCTCTGGTCAGTGTGGATGCTTTGGTTGGTGTTGTGACAGCGATCGAAGATCGTGGCGCCTCCGCTCAAGACACCCTCAAGAAGGCCAGAACCGTTCTGGGATGCCTACATGAAGAGATGCTCCCTAAGGCCAAGCTAGTTGAAGATCTTGATGGCCTAGTCAAGACCTTCGCGGGTAGCATTCCTGCAGACTTCAAGAACACACAGAAGGGAGTTGTTGCATCCTTGGGGTTGGCGATGGTGCATGCCTGCGGTGCCAATCTAGATGTCAGCCAGATTACTTCGAAGATGCCAATGACTGCGGAGGGCCAAGAGGTAGCTTTCGCTCCCTTTGCTACTCGCTGTCATAAATATGGGCCATGGCTCATCGAGGCCGACCGTGCCATGGCTATCCACACATCCACACCTTCCTCTCTCACAACAATGGACACCGCATACTGGGCGAATCTGACACTTGAGGAGACCGAGGCGCTGTGCGCCTCCAGCTACCCATGCCCGCCGGGCTACCGGCTGCCCGCTGACTGGATGCTGAGCCTTGGAGGGATTCCTGTCCCTCCTGTGCCTCAAGGTTCTGCCCTCCAGGCGGCCATCACAAACCACTTCTACCTAGAGCTCACGCCGGAGAATCGGATGGATCCCCATTGGGATCCCGACAACTATGACACCTGGAATTTCTTTTTCCCTAACCGGCGGGAAAGGGAGTGGGCCAGGTACGAGGGTGATGACCCGCCCCCGGTGCACCACAATGAAGCCATTCATCGCCTATGGTGGGTGAATCGGACTACACTGGTGTGATGCGCTATATCACCGAGGGAGATCATCCTCGCCTGCGGTACCCGCACTTTCACCCGTCGCAAAGCCACAAGAAGGGTGGCGGTGATGAAGGCCACGGGCATATCGGTGTCGTCATCCAGGAGCCCCCCTTCCCCTCCCATCATGAATCCGAGGCTGGAGTGGAATATTCCCCTGGAATATGCCATGGTTGATGGTCCCCGGTTCCCCCGTGCACAAGCCGGGGAAGGGCTGAGGATCCCCAGAATATGTCATAGCGACGACGACGAAGATGATTCAGAAGATGACCCTGAAGCTGTGTACTATTGGGCTAGACATGATTATGAATAAGCCATTGGCTAGGACGAATGGTTCTTCTCTATACCCAAGATTATCGAGATCCACTATTGTCATTATGTACTGCTCGTCTACCTTTACCCCGCCTCCTGTAAACTTAACCCATTTATACCGAAACAAAGTGAAAACAGAAAATGGTTTTGGATTAGTTATTCAAATTAAAACACTTCATGTTGAAAGTTTTGTCAGATTCCAAAGTATGCAAAAATATTAGTTAATGCATTTTTAATTGAAAATGGAAAAAATGGTTAATAATTTGAAAAGTTAGAATAATTATTTTAAATATAAAACGGTTTTTTGATTAGTTATTCAAATTCAAACACTTTTCATGTTCAAAGTTTTTTCAAATTCCAAAGTATTAAAAATATATTAGATAATGCATTTTTAATTGAAAATGGCAAAATGGTTAATAGTTTGAATAGTTAAAATAATTATTTTAGAAAACAGAAAATGGTTTTGTATTATTTATTCAAATTCAAACACTTCTCATGTTGAAAGTTTTTTCAAATTCAAAATGATTTACCATTTAAAAACCATTTCAAATTAAAACACCTAAATAAAAAATAAGGCGGGAATCTAGACTAAATTTGGAAAAACAACATAGGTCAGCCATACGGTGATGAATCCATTTCCGGGCCTTGTACACACCGCCCGTCACACTATAGGAGCTGGCCATGTTGAAGTCATTACCCTTAACCGTAAGGAGGGGGATGCCTAAGGCTAGGCTTGCGACTGGAGTGAAGTCGTAACAAGGTAGCCGTACTGGAAGGTGCGGCTGGATCACCTCCTTTTCAGGGAGAGGTAATGCTTATGCTTATTCGGTATTTTGGTTTGACACTTCTTCACGCCCTGCCTCCCATAGGAGTCTGGGCCATGTCTCAATCCCAGTGTGGCTGATCATCCTCTCGGACCAGCTACTGATCATCGCCTTGGTAAGCTATTGCCTCACCAACTAGCTAACCAGACGCGCTGTGACACCAACTTGTGGAGACAAAGCAACAAATGAAAGGAAGGTCAAGTATTCCTTTGGTCGGCGGGCATGAACTGTCCTGGTTGGTGGCTCCAACCGGGATGAATGACCAGAGAATTTATCCCGGTTGGAACCACTAACCGAGCCTAATGACCAGAGCATTTGTCCCGGTTGGTGGCTCCAACCAGGGCGTATGACCTTTTCGTCTCGGTTGGAGCCACCAACCGGGACGAATGATCTCCAGGTACTTAACCGCGTGCCCCTTTATCTTCTTCCCCATTCTTCTTTCATGCAAGAAACATATCATCGACTCAGACGACGCCATCAGGCTGCCCAACCGTCACCCTGCTACTCCGTCGATGTCCGCCGCACCCTCGGGTAGGTACACCCCTCCCCCACCCCTCCTTTTCTATATCGTCCCTCTCGCTGCCACGTCCCTCCCTCGGGTAGGAACCCTAGTTCTTGCCGGCGGCGCCCCTAGCCTCTCCCCCTCCTCGCTACCACGTCTTTGCAGGGCGTCTCGCTGTCGCGTGCAAGCGCTTCCGCATCCACCACCAGAGGCCCTTCCCCGGCATGCCCTTCCCTCGCCGCCACCGTGAGGCTCAGTTGGGGAAAGCCCTGGTGGGGATGGCAGCGGCTCCCCTACAACAGCGGCGGCAGCGCGGCTTCGTCCTTGATTTGGTGGCACGGTGCCGTGGGTTCTTGGTGGCTGGCAGCGCGACGGTGTCGGTGGTGGGGGCTCAAGCTCGAGGTAGTGCCTCGGCTGGGCGGTGTCGCCGGCGCGTTCCTAGGCTCTCCTGGCTTGGGCGGGCCTAGTTGGCGGCGTCCAGGGCGACGAGGCGTGGCCGCGCCTGGCAGCCACCGGGCCCCACTTTGCGCGCATGGCAGCTGAGGTGGCCTGGGGCCCCTCTGTCAGTTGTAGTGGCTAGACCCAGCCCAATGGAAAACCACCCAGCTCCCCCTGGTGACATCAGCCCGTGTCACGGTGACGCAGTAATCCTTTTTATATTGGTTAAATAATTCCTGAAATTGAATAAATACTAGAAAATTCATAACTAATTATTTATAAGTCAGAAAATATGTATAATATATCAAAATGTTTATAAAAACAAGATCTACAGTTTATCATCAAATTCATGCATTGTTAAGCAACTTTCAAGACAAGTTTAATTAGAGAACTAAATGAACCCCTAGGGCAAATTCGACGAAATGGGCCCTTAACACAATATATTGACGCTAGTTTTTTCTAAGGACGCTTGTTGATTATTGTTGTTGAGAACAACACTACTTTATAGGCATCGAGGAAGCATATGCAGTCGCATCCCGTGGTGGAGTCCATTATCTGGTCAATCCGCGGTAGCGGGAAGTGGTCCTTTGGGCAATGCTTGTTGAGACAGGCGAAGTCCACACACATCCGCCGCATATCCGTGTACTTTTTAGGAACGAGCACGGGGTTTGCTACCCAGGTGCTTTCCTTTATTTCACATGTAAAATTGGCATCAAGGAGTCTGTTGACTTCCATGCTGACCGCCTTTGCCCTTGGTTCTGACCGTCGATAAATCGACTTCTTGACTGGTCTGGCATTAGGATTTACATTGAGTGCATGCTCAGCGAATACCCTGGGAACTCCTGGCATGTCCATTGGACACCAGGCAATATCTCACAGGGCTCACAAAGGAATTCGACGAGCGCGAGTTCCTATGTGGGACTCAAGTTGTTAGAGATGAGGGTCGTCTTGGTCGGGTCAGTCGGGTGGACCTGGACTGCCTTGGTGTTCACCGACGAGTCGAAGGATTGGTCGGGTGCGTTCGACTTACTCACAGGAGGAAGATTGTTGTCCGTCGACTCCTTGAGTCTTGCCAACTCTTCCTGCATGCCGAAGGATTGGGAGATTCTGTTGAATTCCCTATCGCAGCTGTCTGACTTGGCGAAGCTTCTGCTAATGGTAATGATGTTGTTGGGTCCTGCCATCTTCATCTGCAGGTAGGCATATTGTGGGACCGCCATGAGCCTCGTGAACATGACACGTTCGAGGATTGTGTGATATTGCGAGGGTCAGTCGACCACTTCGAATTTGAGGTGTTCTTGCCGAAAGTTTGCTGGCGTGCTGAAGATTACATCCAGGTTGATTTTTCCCAAGGGGTATACGCCTTTCCCTAGGACGATGCCGTGGAACATTGTGTCGGAGGTCTCTAGGCAGGAGAGAGGGATCCTCATGGCGCGCAGGGTGCTAGCGAACATGAGGTTGATGCCACTACCGCCGTCCATGAAGACACGACTCATCTCGTCGCCATCGATTTGTGCCTCGAGCAACAAGGGAGAGTAGCCTGGGCGAGGTACTTGGCATGGCTAATCGTGCTTATCGATGGTGATGCAGGACTCGTTCCCGCTGAGGTACTCAGTTGTTGAATGTGGAGAGTTGACCGCCAAATTGACTTGGCGAGTGATTGACTTTTGCACCCTATTGGAGGGGCATCCTTTTGGGATCATGCCCATGTTCCCAACGCTCGCGGGTACTACTCGCCTCCATTGTTTTGGGCCGACGTATCCGCAGGCTGCGCGGGTCCTCTAGGCAGCGGTGATGGTGCCCCGTGAGCTATGTCACCTGGGGAAGCTCCATAGCCTTGATTCATCACGTCGCAATTCATCTGGGCGAGGCCTTCGTGAAGCTTCAAGAACTCGTGGCAGTCCTTTAAGAGGTGGCTAGACTTCTCCTTGTCGTTGTGCTTGTCGATGTTGAAGTGAATGTTGTAGGGTCCAGATAGTTTATCCTGGATTGTTGTTCTAGGTGCTTCGTCGCGGGTACGGCATTGCCACACATGCGTGGGTTTCCCGTTGTCGCGGTAGCTGCCTCTACGGTATCCGCTGCTGTGGTTTCCTTCTTCACGTTTATCGGTGTAGCCAGCCGCAACCATGTCGACTTCCTTGCGGTCTTCATAGCCGCGCGATCGACGCTTCCCCCGACGGTCACGTCGGCGGCCAAGGTCATCCTCGTCATCTGAGTGGACGTCTGAGTCCTCTCCATCTGCCAACATGTTTGCAATTTCCGTCAGATGGTCGATTTTTTTGGGCTTTGTGCAACCCGGATCCTCCTTGAGTTCTCTCTGACATACGCTGCCATTGAATGCATCGATTGCACGATCGTCGGAGATGTTCTCCGCTGAGTTTTTAATAATGGACCACCTCTGATGTAGGAGCAAAGTGATTCGCCCAACTTCTGGTAGCAGGCCTTTAGTTCTTCGATTGATGCGATCCTTTTGTAGGTCCCCTTGAAGTTTCGCATGAAGCTGTAGACTAGCTCATCCTAGCTGAAGATCGACCCGCGGGGTAGGTTGTTGAGCCACGCATGGGAACTGCCCTGTAGCTGCAGCTGGAGACACTGCATTGCTATGCACTTATTCCCACCGTGCAACTTGATGGAGGAGATGTGGTCCTCCAGCCAGATCTTCGGGTCTTGGAGGCCGTCAAACTTTGGGTTTTTCGACGGGAGTTTGAACCCTTTCGGCATTCGCGTCTACCGTATGGCTCTGCTGAAGCAGCCGACACCGTAGAGTTATGTTCCTTCATCCTCTAACTTTGTTGAGTAGGTGCATTTGGCGCGCATCTTGTCGACTTTGTCGTTGTATTGGGAACGACAGTACCTGAGGAGGTCAGATAGAGGTGTGGGGACTAGCAGGGAAGCTATCGACGGCGTCCGCAGGCGGGATTGGATACAAGCGAGCGTAGAGGGACGCAAGAAGTACCCAGGTTCGGGGCCCTCGTGGTGAGGTAAAGCCCCTACTCCTGCCGGATCTGACTATGTGGAATACACGAACTACAAGTGCTCCTTGAGCTGTATATGCTAGCTACTGCCTTAAATGCTGTAAGACCAACCCTTTCTACTGAGGCCTTGCCTCTCCTTATATAGGCTAAGAGGCAAAGGTCTCACTGGCCAGTCCGACTGGCGGGCCCCACAGGCGGGTCCCAGCAGACTAGTCATCTACAGTGTCCATTATGGCTTGTCCTGTCGGAGTACGAGCAGTATGGCTGTCGTAGGCACAGTGGACGCCGTGCGAGCCTGTCGTCAGCACCGGCCACTGTTCCCACGTCACCCATGCAAAGTCTTCGGTATGGCCGAGTAGTTGCCAGTCTTGTCACCGTACAGGCCGTACCGTGCACTGATACACACGTCGCCCTGTCCCATTGATTGAGTCTGGCTACGTCGTCGTATCCGGATACCTCTTGTTGATCCGGCTACCGGGGGATAGCTGGCCTATCTTGCCCTGTCCGGCTGCATCTGGTCAGCGGGACGTGATCCGACCGTCTTGTTCCTTATTTGGTTGGGGTACCTGGGGGTCATCCCCCTGACACTAGCCCCCGAGCACGTGTGGATTCCGCCCTTAGGCGAAACGTGCGTGCGCTTCGTCTTGCTTTTGAATTTATGTCCGGCTGAGCTTGGCGGTTGTGCTACCCGTGACGTCAGTGCTGACGCCGGCCACGCGCGCACGCGCCATCATTACTCTGCGGCGGGCAGCGTAACGTCCCGTCATGCGTCGCCTCGTGAAACTGTTGTCCGGCGCTTCGGTTCTCGCTCCAGGATCTTCTGCGCATCCTGCTCCTGCACACGGGATCTTAGGCGGCGGTTGGGGTGTGGGTCGCCTGGATGCGCGCCACGTGCCCCGTCGATGGTTGCCCTTCTGGATCTTAAAGGGACGCCGCGGGGGAGGCGATTTCTTTCCTTCGTTCCCCCGCTGCAGTTCCTTCTGTCTTGCTGCTTCCGCTCTTGCACTTTGCGCCGCCCGCTCGCCGTCGTCGACGCTACGGGCCACCGCCAATCTTCCATCGCCGCTCCCCCTCGTCAACCGGAAATGGCCGCCGACCGGGGGGCCTGGTGCGGCTCCGCCATCACCGAGGACCAAATCGCCAAATACCACGCCACCCGCGTCCTCCCGCCGGCGGAGGAGGTGGCGGTGCGGCTTGCGCCGGCCGAGGAGGTGTCGCCGCATCTGGAGGAGGGCGAGCGCGTCATATTCCTGTCGCACCTGGCCCATGGGTTCGCCCTTCTGGTGAACCCGTTCCTCTTGACCTTCCTCGCTTTCTTTGATCTTCGCCTCCACCACCTCGGCGCCAACGCAATCGGGACGCTGGCGCATTTCGTTGCTTTCTGCGAGAGCTATCTCGGGATCCAGCCGGATCTCGGGCTCCTCTGCCGGCTCTTTCGAGTCCGGCCACAGGTGCAGTTCACCCAGGGGCCCTTAGTCGTCTGTGGCGGTGCCTCCATTTACTCCCGCTCACAGACCGGCTACCCCAAGTTCCTTCTTTATGATACGGTACGACTGCAGCAGTCGTACTTCTACGTGAAGAACCTCACCAACGTCGACCGGATAAATCTGCCGGCCTTGTAGGACGTCGAATCCAGCCGGCAAAACTGGGACTTGAAGTTCCACGGCAACAAGGCAGAGACGGACGAGCTGCTGAAGCGCATGCGCTCGCTCGTCCACTGCCGGCTGACCGGGCTGGACGTCACCCTCAGCTGGATGTCCCGGCTGTTGATGCCCTTGCAGCAACGAGCACACAAGATGTGCTACTATTCTGGCCGGCTGGACCCGACCCGGCTATCGCGCCGTGATCCCCGCTACCACAACCTGAAGGAGTGGGTGTGGACGATCACCAAGGAGCGGCTGCCGGAGAACTGG
Source organism: Avena eriantha (assembly GCA_910589775.1). NCBI lineage: Eukaryota > Viridiplantae > Streptophyta > Magnoliopsida > Poales > Poaceae > Avena > Avena eriantha. Next base: position 39,063,493 of record OU342740.1, read on the forward strand.
AAGTTCAGCCTGGCGCCTTATACGCGGGAGAACCGCGCACCCCGGGTAAGTTCTTCTAGCCGGACGCTACTTTGGTGTTTCTTGCACTTGTTCTTTGTTTTTGTCTGGCTGACTTTTGTGTTCGGCAGATGTTCCCCTGCATCAACCATGAGGAGGGCGCGGCGGCCCTCGAGGAATTCACGCCCGACCTGCCCGAGCCACGCGCTCGGTGGTCCGGCGAGGAATCGGATGGGGACGGCGACGCCTTCCCTAGCCGGAACGACGAGTCGGCCGCAGATCCGCACGCGGTGGTGCACGAGGAGGAGGCCATGCCGACCATGGAGCCGGCGACGTGCTCTGCGACGGGTAGGGAAGCGGGTGGGAGCGGCTCTAGCCGTTCCGGCTCCCGCCGCCCTATGACAGAGGAGCCGGCGCCCAAGAGGAGCCGGTCCGCCGCCCAACCGTCTCGGTCGGAAGAAAGGGCCGCCTCCTGTTGTGCCAAGGTATGTTCTTTCTCCCCCTTCCCTTTCCGTCTGTTTGCTTTTTTCCTCCTTTTCTGACTTTGGCTTGTTTTGCTCCTGTCTTCTTCGCTTTCTCCTTAGCACGCTGGTTTCCTTCGGAGCCGCGAGCCCGGCATGCGCGCCAGCTGGGTCGCCGCCCCGTACCCCGACTGCGCCGACCAGCGCCCCTCCTTCTTCTGAGGCGCAACCTTCGCCTCCCCCTCAGCCGACTGCTTCCTCCCAGCCAGAAATCCCCCAGCCGGAAGGCTCCTCTGCGGGCGCGCGGGGGGCTGCTGGCAAGGAGCTCGTTGTCGTTGGCGACGACAACTCCGACGAGGAGCCCGGGGAGGAGGGGCAGACGGCGGTGGTCGCGGCGAAGGAGTCCTTGGCCGTCAACACCGTGGACGACGACGCCTCTTCCACTGCCTCGCTGTCGGACCTTGCCGCCACGCTCGAGTTGGCGGTGAAGGAGATCCGGCTGTTGGAGGCCACAGCCGGCGGGGACCGGTCGTTGGAGCAGAAGCTCGCTGCCGCCAACGGGACCTCCGAGAGTGAGTTCGCTCCATCTGGCTCCTTTTTTTGGGTACTGATAGCCGGTTTCGTCAGCCATCCTCGTGTGCGATCAACGCGAGATCGATCGCCTAAAGAAGGCGTACGACCGGCTGAGCAAGTCCAATTCTACTCTGCGGCAGCAGAACAAGGATTGGCATGTGTGGTTGGACGGTTTGGAGGCCACCGTCAAGGAGCGCGATGCCTCGCTCGCCAGCCGGACCGAAGCTTTCTCCCTTCTCAAGGCCCAAAGCAAGGACCAGGAGAAGGATATTAAACGGTTGGCGCTCAAGGAGAAGGCGCTGGTGGAGGAGCTGATGCAGGTCGGCCACACTGCCAAGGGTGAGTTTTCTTTCCGTCTTTCTTTCTTTTCTGACAGCCTTTTACCCCGGCATAGACCTGCTGGCCTACAACTGGCTGCAGGAGAATTGGCCGGGAGCGCAGCCGACGGCCTAGGAGCTCATCGCCTTTCTTAGCAAGGAAGCTACCCAGCTTCGCCAGGCGGCGAGGGACGTCTTCTCCTTCGTCTGGCCGGAGGCTCCGGTTCCAGAGACAATGGCGCAGCTGGCTGTGAAGGTGGGAGAGGTGCCGGCTGCGGTGGACCGGCTGCGGGACCTGGCTGCGAGAGCAGGAGCGGAGATGGCCCTGGCTCTGATGCTCTCCTGGTACAAGGACGCCCGCGTCGAGAAGATCGATGGAGGCTTTCGTGCCAGAGCTGATCTTGCCGCTATCCGCCAAGCCCATCCAGAGCTCCGCGGGTCCGCCATCTAGATCGACGACTACGTGGACCCCGACGAGGTCCTCACTGACTCGGAGTCCGTTGGCACTCCTGATGTGGAGGCCCCGATGCCGCCGCCAGCCAGCGCCGGAACCGGATCAAGCTCCACGCCTCCTCCGCCGCCCGAAGCTTCTGCTGGCCAAGATCTCCCCCACGGCAAGGGTCCTACCGTTTAGTTGCTGCCCCGGGATGCCGGGTGTAATTGTCTTGTGTTATATACTTGTGAACCTTGTCTGTTTGTGCCGGCCGTCTTTGACGCCGGGTAACTTGTGAGAGCTTCGTCTCTCTTTTGCTTGTTATTGTTGAAATCCTTTTTCCTTGACTTGTGTGTTTCAAATTTTCTTTCCATACTTCGCCGGTTAACTTTGCCCGGCTACACACTTTTAGTCGGGGGAACCGCACCTCCAGTGGGGGCACGCGAGCGCACCCACTGGGTGTAGCCCCCGAGATTCGCAGTAGTTGGCGACGACAGGTGCTTCGAATCTTCCTTCTTTCCCAATTCTTCTATCTTTATCCGACTAGACTCGTCTCAGTCGGTTGGTTTCGCTGGCTGAACACTTTCAGCCGGGGGAACTAACATTCCAGTGGGGGCGCGCGAGCGCACCCACTAGGTGTAGCCCCCGAGATTCGGAGTAGTTGGCGTAGCCAGGTGCTTCGAATCTTCCTTGTCTTCTCTTGCTCCAGCCCTTGCCCTCACTTGGGCTCCGAACGGCCGACTAAACGTCTTTTAGCCGGTCGGGGACCACAAGATTCCACTAGGGCGCGCGAGCGCACCCAGTGGGTGTAGCCCCCGAGATTCAGAGCGTTTGATGAAGGCAAGGACTTCGAATCTTCTTTCCTTCTCCTGGACTCCGACTCTAAGTAGTCGGACAAACATACATACACATACAGACATGTCCACATAGGTTAGTAGGTTAGTCTGCCAAATTGTAGCTGGAAAACGGCTTGTTTTTTCGAAAACTGGCCTGTCCCTTTGTAGACACTTAGTCGCTTTCCCGTGCGCTCTCGCTGTTTTCGCTGCGTCCTTGCCGGGCAGCCGGGTTGCGGTCTACAGCCGGAATCGAAGGGAGCTCACAGTGCATTGCACACGGTACTAATGGCTTAGCAGTTGGATTGGTTCGAGCTAGTTGCAGGGCTGGGACGCCCGATCTGTCACGTCTCCTCCCTGTTTTTTGTGTGGGATGCCTCGGGCTTTTGCTCTTGCTAGCCGGACAGCCAGGTTGCAGTCTATAGCTGAGACGAAGAGTGGGCCTCTGGCATCGTCTCACAGTACTCAGCCGGTTTGTTGACTTAGCAGGCCGGGCCAGCCGGCGAGCCCTCAGGTAGGGGTTGCCGGAGCCAGAAAATAACAACTGGAAAAATGGATGCATACACATTCTAGCAAGGAGCCCCCGAGATTCTCATGGGGGTCCGTATTTTCATTCATAGGGTTTTCGGGATACATACACTGTCTGGCGACTAGGTGTAAAAGGGGCGCAACAGGGCCGCGTTCCAGGGACGCTCGGTCTCCTCGTCTGATTTGTCCATCTTGTTCTTGCGCGGCTGCTGCGCGTCGATGAGGTAGTAGGAGTCGTTGGGCAGCGCCCGGCTGATGATGAAGGGGCCCTCCTAGGGTGGCGATAGCTTGTGCATGCCCTTCGTGTCTTGCACCAGCCGGAGAACCAGGTCGCCCTCGCGGAATGCGACTGGGCGGATGCGGCTTGAATGGTAGCGACGTAGTCGCTGCTGGTACAGGGCTGATCTGGACGAGGCCAGCTTGCGGGCCTCCTCCAGGAGGTCCACTCCATCCTCCCGCGCCTCCTGGTTGGATTTTTCATTGTAGAGGAGCTTGCGAGGGGAGTCGAACTCGATGTCGGCAGAGAGGACGGCCTCCGATCCATAGACCAGGAAGAACGGCGTGTAGCTGGTTGACCTATTCGGCGTGGTGCGGAGGCTCCACAGCACAGCCGGAAGTTCGTTGATCAACATCCGGGTGACCGCTCTAACGGCTCGATGAGACATGGCTTGATGCCGGCTAGCACCAAGCCGTTTGCTCTTTTGACTTGCCCGTTGGATTGCGGGTGCGCGACGGAGGCGAGGTCCAGTCGGATGCCCTTGTTGCTGCAGAACCGGGCGAAGGCCCCCTTGGCGAAGTTCGTGCCGTTGTCGGTGATGATGCTATTGGGGTAGCCGAAACGGTTGATGATGTCGATGAAGAAGGTGACAACCGTTGCCCCGTCCAGCTTCCAGATAGGCTTGGCCTCGATCCACTTCGTGAACTTGTCCACCGCCACCAGCAGGTGGGTCATGCCTGCGCGTGCTCGCTTGAAGGGACCGACCATGTCAAGGCCCCAAACCGCGAACGGCCAGGTGATCGGGATGGTCTTGAGTACCGAAGTTGGCATGTGCCTGAGCTGTCCGAAGCGCTAGCACCCACTGCATGCGCGAACTAGCTTCTCGGCGTCCTCGGGGGCGGTGGGCCAATAGAAACCATGGCGGAATGCCTTGGCGACTATCGCCCTTGACAAAGCGTGGTGCCCGCACTCGCCCTGGTGGATGTCCTTGAGTAGCCGGTGGCCTGTATCCGCATCAACATATCTTTGGAAGATACCGGATATGCTGCGCTTGTACAACTCGCCGTTTATGATAGTGTATGTGTGCGCGCGGCGCCGGGTTTTCCTGGCCTGCACCTCGTCGTCCGGAAGTTCTCCATCGGCGATGTATCTCATGAAGGGCTATGCCCAGGATGGCACTTCCCGGATGACGAGGACGCTCATGTTCTCCGGTTGACGGGTGTCTGGGGGTCGTCCGGATGGCGTATCCGGAATAGTAGCCCCCGAGCCGTTAGGCGAGCCGGCAGCCCCTGGGTCTTGCGAGCCGGAAGGCGCTGCCTGGCTGGAATTGGTGCGGGTCTTCTTCTTTGGCGGTTCTGTCGGCTCCGCTTCCGTCGTTCCGTCAGCCGGAACGGTTCCTGCCCAGACGATGGAGTCCGATTCTAGCGACGGGTTGATGGATGGCTTGCGCAGGTGCTCAAAGGAGACCCCCGGTGGGATGGCCTGCCTGGTGGAGCCGATCTTGGAGAGCCCATCGGCTGCCTCATTGTTGACGCGGGGGATGTGGTGAAATTCGCACCCGTCGAAGGAGGCGCTGAGCTTCTGGATGTGGAACCGGTAGAGGGCCATGTTTGCGTCTCTGGCGTCCCATTCTCCGGATACTTGCTGCACCACCAAGTCCGAATCACCGAACCACAGGATCCGGTTGACACCGATCTCCTTGGCCAGCCGGAGTCCGTGCACCAGAGCCTCGTATTCGGCTACGTTATTGGAGGCCTTGAAGTGGATCTGCAGTACGTACTCCAGCCGGTCTCCCTTGGGCGAGGTGAGCACGATGCCGGCTCCCAAGCCCCCGAGCATCTTCGATCTGTCGAAGTGCATCCGCCAATGGTCCGAATCCGGAACCGGTGGGAGATACTGGGTCTCGGCCTAGTCGACGAGGAAGTCCACCAACACTTGCAACTTGATCGTGAGCCAGGGCTCGTACTGGATGGAGTAGGCGGCGAGCTCGATGGCCCACTTGGCGACTCGGCCGGTGGCGTCCTTGTTGCCGATGATTTCCGAAAGGGGTGCTGTGCACACGACCTTAATCGGATGCTCCTAGAAGTAGTGCTTGAGCTTCTTGCATGCCAGGTACACGCCATAGCACATCTTCTGGTAGTGGGGGTAGTTCTACTTGGAGAGGGAGAGAACCTCGCTGAGGTAGTAGACGGGTCTCTGAACCGGCTGAGCCTTGCCTTCCTCGGGACGCTCCACCACCAGGACGACGCTGACGACCTGGCTGATGGCTGCTATATAGAGCAACATTGGTTCCTTACTAGCCGGCGTGGCTAGAACCGGTGCTGTGGATAGCATGCGCTTGAGGTCTTGAAACACGGCGTCGGCTTGCGAAGTCCAGGAGAACTTGTCCGTCTTCTTCATCAGCTGGTACAACGGGAGTGCCTTCTCCCCCAGCCGGCTGCCGAAGCGACTGAGGGAAGCAAGGCATCCGGTGAACTTCTGGACTCCAAGCAGGTTCCTGGGCGGCTGCATCCTCTTGATGGCCGCGATCTTCTCCGGGTTTGCCTCGATACCTCGCTGTGAAACGAGGAAACCGAGGAGCTAGCCGGACGGTACCCCGAAGACGCACTTCTCTGGGTTCAGCTTCATCCGGTACTGGCGGAGGTTGCCAAATGTTTCTCCCAGGTCCTCGAGGAGGGTGCGCTTCTCCTTGGTCTTGATGACCACGCCATCCACGTAAGCGTGCACGTTTCGGCCTATCTGCGAGTGCAAGCATTTCTGCATACATCGCTGATAGGTGGCGCCTACGTTCTTTAGGCCGAAAGGCATGGTTACATAGCAGAAAGCCCCATAGGGGGTGATAAATGATGTCTTAATCTGATCAGTCGGGTTCAGCCGGATCTGATTGTACCCGGAATAACAATCTAAAAAAGACAACAAATCACAGCCGGCTGGGGAATCGATGACTTGATCGATACGGGGCAAGGCGAAGGGGTCTTTCGGGCACGCCTTGTTGAGGCTAGTGTAGTCGATACACATGCGCCAGGTCTTGTTCTTCTTCAGCACCAGGACTGGGTTTGCCAGCCAGTCCGGGTGGTAAACTTCCATGTTGAACCCGGCTGCAAGGAGCCGGGTGATCTCGTCACTGATTATCTTTCTCTTCTCCTCTGCGAACCGGCGCAGAGGTTGCTTGACCGGCTTGGCATCCGGACGCACGTGAAGCGAGTGCTCGACGTACTCCCTCAGCACACCCGACATGTCCTTGGGGGACCACGCGAAGATGTCCCGATTCTCACGGAGGAAGTCGACGAGCGCACCTTCCTATTTGCTGTCCAAGCCGGCGCCAATGGTGACGAACTTGGTCGGATCGGAGGGGTCGAGCAGGATCCTCTTCGTCTCCTTTGCCGGCTGGAAGGCTCCTTCTCTAGCCGGCTTGCTGCCAGCCGGAATGTCCTGCTGGGCCATGGCCACGTTGTGCATGATCACGCGCTTCTCTTCGGCTATGATGAGGGCCTCTGCCAGCTTGGAAGCAGCTGAAGCGCACTCCATCGATCGCCTGAAGCAGCCGGCGACGGTGATCACACCGTGGGGTCCCGACATCTTTGTCTTGAGGTAGGCGTAGTGGGGGATGGCCATGAACTTGGTGAGGGCGGGGCGCCCGAGGAGCGCGTGGTAGGAGCTCGTCAGATTTACCACCTCGAACCAGATTGGTTCGCGGCGGAAGTTTTCCTCGGCCCCGAAGATGATGTCCAGCTAGATTTTCCCCAGCGGAGCGCAGGCTGGCCCTGGCAGTACGCCGTGGAATGTCGTGGTAGTCGGGCGCAGGTCGCTTTCGCGAATACCCAGCTTCTCCAGCGATGCCTGGTAGAGGAGGTTGAGGCTACTGCCTCCTGCGGCTATGCTTGTCATCCTGCTCCGTCTCGAAAATGTGGTAGGCGGCGTGCAGCTGGGGGTAGCCGTTGTTGTTGTTGCCGCCGTTACCATCATTGATGGCTCCCCTAGCCGGTGGTGGAGGTCCACCCAGTGGGGGAGGCGGGGGACGAGGCTGGTTGCCCTGGTCCTTTAGCTGGCGGGTCCAGCTGCAGTTCCGGGTGGTGTGCGTAGCCGGCTTGAAGGGACCACTATGCCACTTGCACGGGCCATTGAACATCTGGTCGAAGGTGAGCCGTGGCTTCTGTCTCCTTGCTTCGTTAGCCGGCGCGTCGGGCGCGCCTTCCACAGCATTGACCTACCGCGCGTGGTAGCGAGGCTTCTGCTGTCCGGCCTGGCGGTCCCCATGGAACCGGTTGTCGTTGCCGTGGCGTCTGGAGGATCTGGCTTCTCCAACCGGATTGCTGGGTCAGCCGCGAGCCGGCTCCGTGGGAGTCGGACGGCCGTCCACGTTTACTCGGAGGGGCTTCTTCATGGCGGCATCCGCCATGGCATACTGGTCCGCAACCGTCATGAGCTCCGCCATGGTTTTCGGCTCGTCACACAGTAGCCGGTGGCGAAGCATGGTGCCCTCGCGGCAACCCTCGATGAAGAAACCGATGGCTTGGCTCTCTAGGATGCCCTTGCAGGTGTTGCGCAGTTCCGTCCACTTGGCGAGGTACTCGCGGTCAGTCTCGTGGTCGCCCTGGACGCACAAGGCCAGGTCTCGCGGGCGCCCTGGGCACTTGTACATGCCGTTGAAGTTGAGGACGAACACTTTCTCGAAGTCAGGCCATGCGTTGATGCTGTTGGGCGCGAGGCTGTTGAGCCACGTCCTCACCGACCCGGTTAGCATGAGGGGGATGTAGCGCACGGCTGTGCGCTTGTTCCAGTGGGCGATGCCGACGGCCGTAGCATAGTCGGTCAACCAGTCCTCCGGTTTCGTGCTGCTGTCGTACTTGGGGGTGTCCCTGGGCAGGGAGAATTTGTCCGGAAATGGCTCGTTCCGGATGCGGGGTCCGAAACAAACTGGACCAGTAGAATCTTCTTCCTCCGTGACGCGCACTTGAGCGAGGAGCTCGATGCGGTCGCGGGCATCCGAACAATCCGGGTTGGGCGCGCCTACCCGGCCCGAGAGGCGGGAACCGGCTGGTCTGGGTGCTCCGGCTGGCGGAGGGGGAGGTGGCGGGTTGCTGTTCACCGTCTGCTCCTAGCACGGCTGGCTCCTGTTGCCAGAGCTGCGACACCTGCTGCGGGCCCTGGGCGGCTGAGGGGAGGACGCCTGCTGGGTGTCGCGCGGCGCGCCCCTGCTATTGGCCGGTAGCTCGCTCCTCCTGGAGTAGCTAAGGTCTTCCTGCATCTGCCGGTTGGCACCAGCCTGCTCGTCCGCGACACGGAGGAGCTCCTGCACGCGAGTGTGCTGGTGGGCTCGCTCCTCGCCCTCCAGGCTGGGTAGTTCCTCTGCCGCGGCTCGCGCCGCGCCCAAGTTCTTGATGGGCATGCTGTAGGTGGGCCGTGCGAGGGCAGGCACGGGATCTGGTTCCCCGTCCTTTTCCAACCTACCGCCAAGCTCGCCGCCCCGACGTCGTACCTGGCCGCGCCAGCTCGGCTCCGCGGTAGCCGGAGTGAGGCCGTGCGCGCGGTCATATTTGCGCCGGGTGATCTCGAGCTGCTTGCGGGCTGCTGCTAGCTCCATGGCCTCATGCAGGAGGATCTGTCTCTCCATGCTGAAGTTGGCCTCCGCCTCCTCCGGGTTATCCCCGAGGTTAACCGGCGTCAGGAGCCGATCAATGGCATCCTCCACTGGGTTTCGGGGCTGCGGGGGAGCGGAAGTTCCGACCTCGTCCGCGCCTCGCTCCCGCGGCTGGCGGGGATGGGAGCTAGAACCGGCCATCATGACCTCTACGCCGCGAGGTCCGGCGGAGGCGCTGCCGTCCGAGCACGGCAGCCCCGCGACAGAGACTATTTCCCTGGGGAAACGCTCCGGGACGGTGGCGACATAAACGGGGACGTCGCCGAATAGCAGAACGGTGCCGTTCACCGGGAAGGAGGTTCCGGCGAAGCAGGAAGCGTTGTCGATGACACAGTCGAACTTGCCGAGCGTGAGCACCAGGCCGGAGGCCATGCGCTCACAGGCTGAAGTGCGGGGTCCCGTGCGGAACGTGACTCCGGTCGAAGCCATCTAGTCCCACAGTGGGCGCCAACTGTCGTTGTATTGGGAACGGCAGTACCTGAGGAGGTCAGATAGAGGTGTGGGGACTAGCAGGGAAGCTATCGATGGCGTCCGCAGGCGGGATTGGATACAAGCGAGCGTAGCGGGACGCAGGAAGTACCCAGGTTCGGGGCCCTCGTGCTGAGGTAAAGCCCCTACTCCTGCCGGATCTGACTATGTGGAATACACGAACTACAAGTGCTCCTTGAGCTGTATACGCTAGCTACTGCCTTAAATGCTGTAAGACCAACCCTTTCTACTGAGGCCTTTCCTCTCCTTATATAGGCTGAGAGGCAAAGGTCTCACTAGCCAGTCCGACTGGCGGGCCCCACAGGCGGGTCCCAGCCGACTAGTCATCTACAGTGTCAAGTATGGCTTGTCCTGTCGGAGTACGAGCGGTATGGCTATCGTAGGCACAGTGGACGCCGTGCGAGCCTATCATTAGCACCGGCCACTGTTCCCGCGTCACCCATGCAAAGTCTTCGGTATGGCCGGGTAGTTGCCAGTCCTATCACCGTACAGGGCGTACCGTGCACTCATACACATGTCGCCCTGTCCCATTGATTGAGTCCGGCTACGTCGGCGTATCCGGATACCTCTTGCTGATCCGGCTACCGGGGGATAGCCGGCCTGTCTTGCCCTGTCCTGCTGCATCTGGTCAGCCGGACGCGATCCGACAGTCTTGTTCCTTATTCAGTTGGGGTACCTGGGGGTCATCCCCCTGACAGACTTTGTGTTGCGTGATGTCATCACGCACGTCGTAATCGCGATCGTGTCGACGTGAGTGGCGTCCCCACGATAGGTCATGCTCGTCGTCGCTGGAGGAGAGCGAGTAGTACTTGGGTGGAGCCTTGCATTTCTTCAGCTCGGGTGTTGGATCTTTGGCAAGTGCAGCTTCGACCAGTCCAAGGTCTATGATCGTAGATCGGTGCATGGCAGATCATGGATCCCCAGCTGGTGGTTGGTTGTTGAGCTGGCACATGGTGGCTGCTGTCACTACTGCTTGTGGTGTTTTTGGGAGCACGTTGTCCCGCAAGTCCACTGTCATGAACGAGAAGTCGAGGGCTCGAGTGGCCTCTTCTTGTTCCTTTTCGGTGAGGTGTTCCAAGCAAGAGATCCTTCTGGCGACTGTAGGTCCGTTGCCCTTAGAAGAGGATCCCCTGATTGAGGAGAGTGCTGCCAGTCGAGCACTCAACGCGTCCGTGGCTATCCTACGAGCCTCGAGTTGTGCGTTGACCGCCTATTGGAGGTTGCGTTCTTGTATGAGTAGCCAATGGTACCCCATTAGCATCTGATGTGACACGTTTGGTGGCAGGGGTTGCCATGTATGGCCTCCTTGCACCTCGCCCATTCTGCTTGGTTGTGGTGAATTTGCTGGCGCTGCGTCCGGTTGTTGGCATTCTCGCCGTTGTTGTCGAGGTCGGGAGGAGTGGGGGCGCCATTAGTAGGGGCACCATTAATAGGGGCACCATTTGTGATTGGGGTGCCACTGTTGGCGACGGTGCCGGTGTTCCCTTGAGTGCCACTTCTGCCACCAATGTTGATGACGACACACATGTAGTGGCTAGGGAAGCTATTGCTCCCACAACTCTGAGATCCAGAGCCGTAGGCTCCATTCTATGATGCCAAATCGCACATATCGGACTCGCAACTGTTGTTGCCTTCCGTGTCCTCGGCTGATGCCGAGGCGTTGAGCTTGCTCAGGGTGCCGATCGGTGGTGATAACCATGATGCAGGGGCAATCGAGGTAGCCTGCGGCTGATCAAGGAGGCAAAGCGTGCCGATTTGGCCAACCTGAAAGCATAGGCTTCCGATCACGAGGCTGATCCCATCGCCCACAAACTCGAAATCCTGGCGAGTCGCCAACATGTGGACAGTGAAGTCGAAGGCACCGAAGAGGAGGCGAGTCTCCACTACAGCGGAGTTGTAGATCGCAGTTGATGGGGCCAAGGAAGCCACAACATCGGCACTCCCGATTCCCACAGATGGCGCCAATTAACGAGGGGTTAACTCATCAATGCCCATTATTGACGGACTTAGGTTCGAGGAATTGGGGAGCGCTAGAGGCATCGATCGACTAGCAAACAAGCACATAGGTGACACGAGGTTTTACCCAGGTTTAGGCCTCGAAGAGGACCCTACTCTTGATTGTCTGCTCTTGATTATCGGTGGAGTTGAAATTTACAAGGGGTGCGTGATGTCTGCAAGTGCATAGACCGTCTGTAGCTAGTTTCGAAGTATAGATATCGATCCCACAGGGAGCCCAAAGGTAAGTGTTTATGAATGAAGTCTCTGTCACACTCAAAGTTGTCACATGTCTTCGAGTGAATTGACTGCAAGTGTCGAAATGAGAATGGAATTTGGATTAAACTGGATGTATTTAAATAAAACTAAAATGTAAAGTTCATAAATAAAAAGCATAAAAGTAAAGAACAATTTGATTGTTTGTTGTTTTCTACAGATGAAAAAGAAGGCATGGGGAGATATAGTTCATGGTGATAGTGACTGTGCCAGGTGGACGAGCGGTAAATGTAACAATTGTAATCTTATAAGTATATGTGTAGGCGAGCAACCCATAATTAGCTAGAACTCCTCTTGGTAGATTTCATCCCAACTTCAATAATCGTACTAGTATGTTACCAAAAACATGGTCAGACACTAGATGATTAAGACCCTTCAGTTGCTTAGCAATTAAGCTCCTTGGATCGGACTAATGCAATAAGCACAGTGGTTCCTCGTTATCCTCAAGTCTACTAGTTTTCCATTGATATCCCCGTGTCACTCGAGGGTCGCCGGTCTGCTAGCGAACAAGATCCTATCTATGTAGAACAAAGCATCATGTTGTATGGGCCCTTAATTAGACAACAAGCATTAGGCATCCCACAGATAGTCAAGCACACATAATATAGTAATTAAAATCAATCACAAACTAATGGTACATATATGGAGGCACATCACATCTCACGAATCCCTTACATCTCCCATGCCGAAGGAACTTACTCACACATGAGAGAAGAAAGCATCATTGATATAATTAAATAAAGGGAGTTCTTCTCGATGTTACCATGGAGATCCACAATAGGAATAGAAAATAAATCCAACACAATTACGGATAGGAAGAAACAATCTCAAACCCTAATCTTGTGGGGTGAAGATCTCTCTCTATCTCTCTCTCTCTCAAGTACAAGTAATGGCTATGAGGGTGTGATGCTAGGAGGTCGAAGATCATGGAGCGAGATGAAGAACGTCTTCCCCTTCTTCTCCTCATCTCTTCTCTCTCCCTTTTCGATGGGATGACGGCTGCTATGTTATGATTTTGCGTCTGGCCTCTCCACATAAGTTCTCCCTTTTGAAAAGATGGAGGCGGCGAGAGCTATATGGAGGGAACCATACAGCCAAAAAAATGTTCCTGACGTATAGTTTCTCGTTAAAGCGTCTGTCTGCCTCCCTTGATTGCGTCCAAATAGAGACTTGCTTGTTTTCACATGAATATTGTGTTTCCCTTGTTAAAACCTTATGTTGATGTTCAGAACCTAAAACACACATTAAAAACCAAATTTTCTTCGCTACCGAAGTATTAGCGTTAGGTAAAGCTAGAAAATGATCAAATCCAGAAGAAAACTATTAATAAAAATCGTCAAGAATATGTCGAATCTCATAGCTCTCAACTCCCCCAAGCTTAGATGTTACTCGCCCTCAAGTGACGAGAAAATAAGGAAGAATAGCGGAGATTCGAGACTGAAATAAAAGAATTTACAAGCTCAAATTGGTGTCAAATTCTTTTCTTCACAATTCCTGCAATCTTAGACATGATCATACAAGTATTCACAAGATTGCACTAAGTCCACTTCCTAACCACGTATATCTTGCTAGCAAATAAATCATATGCCCGAGCAAGTGTCAAAAGTTTAGCTACGAAAGTGAGATAAATTCTTTTGGTGTCTCTCTTTGTTGAGATATGAAAACTTTTAGCTCTTGTTTCATTAATCAATTAAGAGTGCACAGGTTGGCACCAAGAACATTCAATTTAAGAACAACTCATCTATTCCCACATCAAAATTTCAAGACTCTCAAAGCACCTTCTTTCCTTTCCTTGCCTTTCAAAAACTTCAGCTCTTTCATAGAGAATTCATGCCGCTGTTTTTAACATGTTAATTAGGACTGTGTTGTGCACTTGTGACCATGCCAATAAATAATTGTTGAGCAATAGTTGGTCAGAGGAGTACTACAACTTCACTTGGAATGTGAAACCACGAGGAGACTAAAATTTTACCTGTTATATCATTGCTGCTACAGACGTTTACATAACTCAATAGCCGAAATCAAATGGTTTCCCCATTTAGGTCGTTTGTTGGCCAGCAGAGTTAATAGTTCCCCATGGACCACAACAGTATTGAAATGACACGCGTAAAGAAATACCTTACGGTAATTATTATAAAAAGCAGTGTCATAATCTCTACTACTTCGAAGCATCCATTTTGTCAAACAATTTCATTCAAGGGTGCTATCGAGTCTATTTACATTAAGCTCAAACGGGATGATGTAGTTCTAAAATCAAATCCGTTGGGCTAAACATGGACTCAAGTTATCTTTTGGGTGATTTTTTCTTGTTGTAAAAGTGTAGGAAATATTTTTAACCAAGTTCATTGCCCATTGTTTCAAAGCTAAAAATAACACACTAGCAAAGGAATAGAATTTATAGGATAGCAAGCTAAGTGGGGAGTGACTCCAGTGCAAGCGAGTAAATAATTGTAGGATCAATTTAAAGTTGCAAAAAAGGTGATGAAAGGAATGTGATACCCCCTCTTGCTTGCTTCGTTCTCGTACTTGAGTCGAACCCCCTCTATATTTCCCTATTTCCAAGTCACCTAAAATTGAGCAATCTTCGAGAGAAACAAAGAAACGAATTTGCAATAAAAGTTACAACTAATTTTTTTGTATTTTTTGGTTTAGGAATGCAAACTGAAAGTAAACATGCAATTTTGAAGAAGTAAAGTAAATCAAAAGAAGAAATCAAAATATGAATGCAAGGTTTTGAGGCTTTCAAACCTCCCCCAAGCTTAGGCTATTGCCAGGCTCAGTTGTTTCTGTCATTTGGCGGCTGGTGCGGATACTGCTGGTAGTAGTTGGGGAAGTTGGTCATGAAGTGCAATGGGTATACCCTACGGGTACTCGAGCTTGGTATATACGGTCTAAATACGTAGAGGCCCACGGTGTCGCCAAGGCCCAAATGAAGGACTCGAATAACCTACGGACTCTCGATTGCTTGAAGAACAAGAAGAAACTAAAGATAGAAAGTTTGAAGGGGAAAACCCTAACTTGTAACCGACTCAACCTGCTACCTGAGACCTAGCCTATCTATATAAAGGCTAGGAGGGGGCGGCGAGGAGGACACATGCAACCCTAGTTTCCACAACCCTCGCCAGATCACATCCGCGCACCATTGTAATCTTCGATTCCTTCGATAATTCCACGAGTAGACAAGCAGGAGTAGGGACCTCTACGAGGCCTGAACCTGGGTAAATCTTCGAGTCCGCTGTGTGCTTGTTTGCTAGCCGATAGATGTCTCCAGCGCTCCCTCCTTCTCCAAAACCCAAGTCCATAACAATGGGCATTGATGAGTTAAACCCTCATCAATTGGCGCCGTCTGTGGGAATTGGGAGTGCTGATGTTGCGGATTCTTCGGCCCCATCAACCACGATCTACAACTCTGCAATAGCGGAGATTCGCTAGATCTTTGGCGCATTCGACTTCACCATCCACACGTTGGCTACTCGCCCGGCCTTCGAGTCCATGGGCGATGGGATCAGCCTGGCGATTGGGAGCTTCCGCTTCCAAGTTGGTCAGATGGGCACGCTTTGCATGCCTGATCAGCCGACAGTGCCGTCGATTTCCCCAGCATCATGGTTCCCTCCATCGATCGGCACCCTTAGTGAGCTCAACTCCCCGACAACAGTCGAGAACACGGTCAGCGACAGCAGTCGCGACTCCGATCTGAGCGATCTGGCCACGGAAGACGGGGCCTACGGCTCCAGATCTGAAAGTTGCGGGAGCAGCAGCTTCCCCAACCACTTCATGTGCGCCGTCATCAACACAGGCGACACCTCCACCAACCGTGGCCACGAAGCCGACCCGCCTAACGGCGGCATACCCAATAGCGGACCAACGCCTAACGGCGGCAACGGTGGCAATCGCGTCCCCGTCGACAACGGAGGAACAGTTGAACCTCCAACCATAATAAATGAGCAAACCGGTGAACACGTCGTGATCAGGCTCAACGAGCAAGAATGGGCTCGCTGCCGCGAGGCCCTGCGAGGCACTCCTCTACCCTTTGGATCGCCGCAAGAACTACTTATGGGCTACCACTGGCTCCTGAAGGAAAAATTCAAGCGCGAAGTGCAAACAATGGCGCAACTCGAGGCGCACAAAAAAGCAGTAGACGAGTCGATCCTTCGTTGTGCTAGGCTCTCCTCTCACGGAGGATCCTCCTCAAAGGGGAACGAGTACATCGCCAAAAAGAGGCAATCTCGGATGGCCCACCTTACTGAGCAAGAACGCATAGAAGCTGCGAAAGTCCTCGACTTTAGCTCTATGACAATCGATACACGGGGCAACGTGGTCCCCAAGACGCCACAAGCTGCGGTGACAGTAGCCACCATGTACCTCCTCAACAACCAGCCACCAGCTGGAGATCCCTGAGCCGCCATGCACCGATCTACGATCATGGGCTTGGGACTAATCGAGGCTGCTCTCGAGAAAGAGCCAACACCTGAGCCGAAAAAGGGCAAAGCGCTACTCCTCGCCCTCATCCAGCGATGACAGTCACGACCTGTCTTGACGTCGCCGCTCACGGCGACACAACCACGACTCTGATGCGCGCAACGACCTCACGCAACGCAAGATCGACAAATCAAGGGCACGACGTTCCCGGTCGACTTACTCAGAAGAGGAAGATGTGGAGCGCTGTGGCGCCAGATGCTTCAGCAGATCCATCAGGCAAAAGCGAATGCCTAAAGGGTTTAAACTCCCATCGGAGAACCCGAAGTTTGACGGCCTACAGGACCCAAAGATCTGGCTGGAGGACCACATCTCCTCTGTTAGGCTCCACGGCGGCAGTCGAAGCACAGCCATGCATTGCTTACAGCTACAGCTGCAAGGCGCCGCTAGAGCATGGCTCAACAACCTCCCGCGCGGATCCATTCGCAGCTGGGAGGAGCTGGTTTACAGCTTCGTGCGCAACTTCAAGGGCACGTACAAGCGGCCCGCATCAATCAAAGAGCTGAGGTGCTGCCAGCAAAGATTGGGCGAATCTCTACGCTCCTACATCCAAAGGTGGTCCATCATCAAGAATTCCGCAGAGAACATCTCGGAGGATCAAGCGATTGACGCGTTCAATGGCGGTGTTCGCCTCCTAGAGCTCAGGGAGGAGCTGGGCCGCTCAAAACCCCAAACCATCGACCACCTGATGGAAATCACGAATCGGTGGGCCGATGGAGAAGATTCAGTGAAAAATCGCGTTCATTCCAACGAAGAGGCGGAACTCGAGCGCAAACGCGATCGTCGAGGCAAAGGCCGCATGCGCATCTACGATGATCGCGACGACGTCAACATGGTCGCAGCTGGCTACGCCGACAGACGCGACGATAACCGCAATAGCGGATACCGTAGCAGCGGATATCGCGACTCTGGGAAATCTACGCAAGTGTGGCGACACCGCAATCGCGATGAAGCACCCGCGACATCCATTCAGGACAAACTGTCCGGGCCATGTACGGTACACTTCTACATCAACAAGCATGACGGAAAGAAGAAGTCTAGCCACCTCCTCAAGGACTACCGTGAATTCTTCAAGCTACATGAGGGATTAGTTCGGATGAATCGCAACACAGTCGAAAGAGGTTATGGAGCCGCACCAGGCGCCGTGGCGCACGGTGCTCCGCCATCACCAGCTGGGCCACCCCCGAATGCAGCTGCACCGGACCAGCACCACGAAGGTGAACCGTACCCACGAGCCATGGGCACCATGATGATCCAAAAAGGACGCCCCTTGAATCGGGTGCAGAAGGCCATCACTCGCCAAGTCAACTTGGCCACACACTCGCCACCATCGACTACTGAGTACCTCAGTGGCAACGAGTCCTGCATCACCTTCGACAAACGCGATCATCCGCCTCAAGTACCCCGTCCAGGCCATTGCCCCCTCGTCCTCGAGGCGCAGATCGGAGGTTTCGACATGAGCCGCGTCTTCATGGATGGCGGAAGCGGCATCAACCTTATATTTGCAAGTACCTTGCGAGCAATGAGGATCCCTCTAACTTGCCTGGAGGCCTCGAACACAACATTCCACGGCATCGTCCCAGGGAAAGGCATATACCCCCTGGGCAAAATCAACCTCGACGTCATCTTTGGCACGCCAAGGAACTTTCGGCGTGAGCGCATCGACTTTGAGGTCGTCGACTGGCCCTCACAATACCACTGCATCCTCAGACGTGTCGCGTTCGCTAGGTTCATGGCAGTACTGCACTATGCCTACTTGCAGATGAAAATGCCAGGTCCCAATGGCGTCATCACGATCAACGGGAGCTTCGAGAGATCCGACAGTTGCGACCGGGAATTCAACAGAATTTCCCAATCCTTCGGCATGCAGGAGGAACTCGCGAGACTAAAGGAGTCAACAGACAATAGTCTGCCTCCCCTGAGCCGGCCAAGTTCACCTGATCTCTCCTTCGACTCATCGGTGCACACAAAGAAAGTGCAGGTCCACCCATCGGACCCTGCCAAGACAACCCTCATCGCCAACAACTTGAGTCCCGCATAGGAACTCGCGCTCGTCGAATTCCTCCGTGAGCACTAGGAAATTTTCGCCTGGTGTCCTGCGGACATGCCAGGAGTTCCTAGGGAATTCGCCGAGCACGCACTCAACGTCAACCCCGATGCAAGGCCAGTCAAGCAAACAATTCGGTGATTGTCTGAGCCACGAGCGCAGCCAGTTGGAATGGAGATCAACAGACTCCTCGACGCCTAGTTCATAAGCGAGATCAAGGAAAGCACTTGGCTCGCCAACACGGTGCTAGTACCAAAAAAGGACACGGATATCCTGTGGATGTGCGTGGACTTCACCTCTCTGAATAAGCACTGCCCAAAGGATCACTTCCCGTTGCCGCGCATCGACCAAATCATCGACTCCACCGCGGGATGCGAGCGCCTCTGCTTCCTCGACGCCTACTCAGGATATAATCGGATTCGAATGAAGGAGGAAGACCAAGAGAAAACCGCATTTACAACGCCCTTTGGTGTGTTATGCTACAATACAATTCCCTTCGGGCTAAAAAACGAAGAAGCCACCTATCAGCGGTGCATGCAGGCTTGTCTCAAAGAGCAACTTGGTCGCAACATTCAAGTCTATGTCGACGACATAGTAATCAAGACCAAGGAGGAAGCCTCCCTAATCGATGATTTGCGCGAAACCTTCGCCAACCTCGACCGCTACCGTATCAAGCTCAATCCGGACAAATGCGCCTTCGGCGTACCATCTGGGCAACTACTCGGGTATCTCATCACCACGAGGGGAATCGAGGTGAACCCAAAGAAAATAAAATCCATACTGGCCATGGAGAAGCCGAAAAACATACGGGGCGTCCAACAGCTGGCTGGACGAATCGCGGCCCTCAGTCGATTCATCAGCCGGATGGGAGAAAAGGTACTGCCCTTCTACTAGCTTCTCCGCAAAGCTGAAAAATTCGAGTGGACCAATGAAGCACAAGAAGCATTTGAAGACCTCAAGCGCCTGCTATCCCTTCGCCAGTACTAGTGACCCCACAAGAAAGGGAACCACTGTTGTTGTATATCTCTGCCACCAACCAAGTGGTCAGCACAGTACTCGTGGTCGAACTAGCCGAGGAAAACAAGGTCCACGGAGTACAACGCCTAGTCTACTACCTCAGCGAGGTCCTCACGCCAACAAAACAGCGGTACCCGCACTACCAGAAGTTGGCGTATGGCATCTTCATGACCGCCCGGCGACTACGCCATTAATTCTAGGAGCACCCAATCGTGGTGGTCAATGACGCCCCGTTGGGACATATACTCAATAACCCCGACACCACGGGACGAGTCGCGCTTTGGGGAATAGAATTGTCTCCACGAGACATTACATACGAAAAGTGCGATGCAATCAAGTCGCAAGTTCTCCTTGACTTCCTTGTGCACTAGATGGAGAACCAGCTCCCTGACAAACCAGATATGTCCTACCTCTGGACAATGCACTTTGATGGATCCAAGCGGAAGGACGGAGCAGGTGCCGGTGTCATATTGACATCACCTTAAGGGGACAAGCTGAAATACATCCTGCGAATGTAGTTCACCGCCTCCAACAACGAAGCTGAGTACGAAGCCCTTCTGCATGGGATGAGGATGGCAAAGGCCTGCGGCACCAAGAGGCTCATTATATACGGCGACTCCAAGTTGGTCATCCACCAAACGATGCATGAGTGCGACGCACTGAATGACAACATGATCGCGTACCGCGACCTCTACAACACACTCGAAGGAGACTTTGATGGTTGCGAGCTGCGGCACGTAGTTCGTGAAAGCAACGAAGAGGCGGACGCACTCGCCAACATAGGCTCTACCTGCGCCCCCATACCACCTGGGGTCTTTCTCGAGCACATCTGTAAATGCTCCATCAAGCCAAAGGCCGCAGAGAAGAAAACAAGCGCAGCAACGGACTCGAGGGCTACGCCGCCCAATGAGTTAATGGCACTCGACGACTTGGAGCTGGACACAGGACTCGAGGGACCAATGAGCGTCATGATGATTGAACAATCCTGGACACAACCGTACATCATGTACCTCCTCAGCAAAAGGCTACTGGACGATTCGATCGATGCACGACCCATCGCGTGGCAGTCCAAGGCATTCGCTGTTATCAACGGCGAACTGTATAAATGCAGCATCACAGGAGTACTCCAACGGTGCGTCTCCACGGCCAATGGAAGAGCCGTTCTCCTCGATATCCATGAGGGGACATGCGGGCACCACACCGGTAGTCGCGCCCTCGTTGCCAAAGCTCTACGAGCTGGATGATATTGGCCTATGGCCATGCGCGATGCCAAGGACATCGTAAAAAATGCAATGCTTGCCAACGATTCGCGGACAAGCCGCACGCACCTAGCGCAGAGCTCCGGCCAATTCCATTGGCCTGGCCCTTCGCGCAATGGGGACTCGACATGGTTGGCAAACTCCCAAGGTCCTCACGAGGAGGCTACATATACCTCTTGGTCGCAGTCGACAAATTCACCAAGTGGATTGAGGCCATGCCAGTGACCACCCAATCAGGACATAGCGCAGTTAAGTTCTTCGAATCCACCGTCTACCGCTTCGGAGTACCGCAAAGCATCATCACCGACGACGGGACGAACTTCACATCCAAGGAGTTCCAAGAATTCTGCGAGAATCTGGGGATCAACATCAGCTACGCCTCGGTAGCACATCCACAGACCAACGGTCAAGTGGAAAAAGCAAATGGGCTCGTCTGCAGTGGCATTAAGAAGCAACTCCTCCGGCCACTCGAACAAGCCGCGGGTTGCTGGCCAGACGAACTGCAATCCGTACTGTGGAGCCTATGCACAACTCCAAACAGTGCCACGGGCTACACGCCATTCTTTATGGTGCATGGAGCCGAGGCAGTGCTGCCCGCCGAGGTACGGTACAAGGCGCCGCGCGTGGTCGCTTATAGGAAACAAGAGTCATCCCTCGCACTCGAAGACTCCGTCGACCTCCTTGACGAGGCAAGAGAAATCGCCACGGAAAGATCAACGATCTACCAGCAAAACCTACGCAACTAACACAGTAGGAGGCTACGCCCCAGATCCTTCATCGAAGGCAACCTGGTCCTGCGACTGAAGCAGCAGGGGCATCTCAAGCTCGAGTCCCCCTGGGAAGGACCATACATGATTACAGAAGTAATCCCAGGTGGCGCCTATCGCCTTCAAGATTTAAAGACAGGAGACGCATACTCCAACCCCTGGAACGTCGCACAGCTGCGATGCTTCTACCCCTAGTAGTTTTTTACTTTTTACATCGCAAATAAGGCTACTCAGCCAAGGCTACTTAGCCACACATTGTACCTCGCACTATCCTTGGAATAAATAAAGCTAAATGCCCCAAAACTCTGTGTTCTCTTTCATTTTTTCCAATTTATCTACTTGGGGGCTGCGCCACCCTATATACATCTGTTCTACGAACCAAAACGTGATATCCTGAGTAGCTGGCACATCAATCGAAACCGTTGACACAACTTCAACCCAGCTGCAACGCACCTGACAGGTTGACAAGGGACTGAGATAAGAGCATGGCCAGGCTAACAAAAAGGAATCGCATAGTGCAACACACTTCATGCTAACAAAGCTCACTATACATATTCGACAATAAATTATATACAACATTTATACGAACTTTACAACATGAGTACACTTATGTGCAGGATACAAACTAAGCTACTACTGCAGCAAGAAAACGTTGGTTTGTTCCTCAAAAAAGTCGACGATCTCTTCTGATGGGCGATCCACAGCCTGGTAGTGTGGCACCATATTCCAGGCAGAACCTGCTGGTGGCGCAGGCGGCCCAGCCGCCATTGTCGCAACATCTACGTCAGGCCTATGCAGTCGCACCAACGATAGAGCGGCCTTGGCTTTAGCCACCAACTGTTGCCTCACGCACTCGTGAACCACGGTCAGGTCTTGAAACTTGGCAAGGAGGGCCAGCAGGCTTGATGGAGTAACATCCAGCGGAAACATCGTCTGATAAATGTTCTTCAAACATGACTACGACTTCTTCAGAAAGTGCAGCACTCGCGACGCGCGATCCTGTAGGGTCGCCAGCGCAATCGCACGATCATGATCTACCTAGAAGTATCCACTCTCTTGAAGTTGCTCCTAGGTAAGATCATGCATACGAATGGCAATTCTATCCTGCGGATGACGCGCTGACAACTACACGAAGCAGCAAACAACATCATAAGTACATCGCACCATCATGAGTGACTACAAGGAAAAGATAAGAGCAAGCAAACTAACACTTGAATTGGTCGCCCAGATGCGTCACCTCGCCAAGCAGATACTGCTCTCGGGTGGCGGCTTTCTCCGCCTTTAACTTCCATACATCCGTGTTCCCGCGGAGCACGGGCAACTCACGCTCCAGCTGCTTCATGCGGTCACGCAGTCGCGAAAGCTGTGATAGTTCATCTACCTTGGAGCGCGGCGGTGCCAAAGTATTATCAAGAGGCGGCGAGTCCTGAATTTCCCTCAAAGGATGACTTGATGTACCCTACCACAAGCCAAGACAGAGAACAATTAAGACGACCAAATCAGCACAAAGACAAAAGATTCAAATGCATTCAAGACTAGCAAAAGTATCAGCAGATACACTCGCCAGTAGGCACATTCTTAACAAAGGACATAAACTAGTTAACTATTACAAAGCTACTAAGGAGCGATTGGCTTCTTCGACTTCGACGGCTTTGGGGGCTTCATCGAGTCCGTGGCAGTGTCAGGTGCCACTGACTTTCCGCCAGCCCCTGATGCCGCAGCTTTCGCCGCCTTCTTGGCGCGTTGCAGCTCCTCAGAATACTTCGCAACTGTGTTTATCAGCTGATGCCCATGTTTGCCACAGGCAGTCGCGAAAGGAGCAAAGACTACCTGCTGGCCGTCCGCGCTAACAGGCATCGCCTTCGACACCGCGGCAGGATCAATCTCGACTCGGTGGGCCTGCACCATGGCAAGCGACATGGACGCGCCAGCCGCGCGGAGTGAGTTCTTGAAGCTAGAAGGCACACCCCCGACGAGTGACTCCACCAGCTCGTCTATGTTCTCGACTAGCTCTGCCTTGGGCATCAGCTCCTCCTGAAGGTGACTGAGTACGCCTTTGGCCTTGGAGAGCATATCCTGAATGGCGGTGCTGCGTCTTCGACTGCTGACAGTGCACCCACCAGAGCGTCATCGCGACGAAGGGCCTGTGGATCGAAGCTCAAATCGCCAGCATCTGTACATAAATCCACACATGGACAAAGCATCAGCGCCACCGGCAAAAAAAAATCGAGTAGAGAAGGATAACGATATCCACAGCAAAGTACCCGAGAGGGCCTTGGCAATTGAGAAAAGTTGTTCTTCGAACAACTTCTCCCTGGCTGTGAAGGAGACAAGCAGATCCTCTTCGCGCCCTCGCGCCTCGTCATGCGCTGCGATTGCTTCATCGCGACCCTTCACAACCGCGGCAAGTGTCTTCTCCAGGGTGGCGGCGTCATGCAAGAGGGCATTATGTTCAGCTACACAACAAACAAGAATTGACTATCAGTCGACTATATCAAAGAAGAAGAAGAAGAAGAAGAAGAAGAAGAAGTGTAGGACACTCACTCTCAACCACGCGATGACGCGTCTCCAGTATCGCATGCTGGCGGCCCATCGCAAGCACTTGCTCCGCCAAGTGAGCAGCCTCCTTCACAAGGAGCTATCGCATAAAAAAAAGAGGATCAGCAGAAGCCATCGACTCACATCAAAAAGAAGAAAATACTACACTTACGTGATCCTCCAATGACTCTGAAGTTGTTTGGTGTGCCGTCATCCAGGCAACCATTCGATGTTCCCCTGCATGAGGAGAACTAGAAGAGTTGTGCCCGGAGTGGGCCACCAATGGAGGAGAAGGAGCACGCTCAACCTCTTTCTTGGCACCGGAGGTTGTGACTCCAGATTCCTTCAGAAATTGGACATCGCCAGAAGATGACGATGCCTGCTGACTGCAAGATAAAATCAACATCAAGAAAAGGCAACTACAAAAAAAGAACCAAAAAGGAAAATTTGAATACTTACCAATCAAAATTATCAAAGTCAAAGGTCGGTTCCCCCGACTCCGACGAGGACTCCTTTGGTAGTCGCATCTTCTTGCGAGAAGAAGGCGCCACAGCACTCATAGGGATGGCAGGGATCGGCGACTCCGCACCAACGCCTGCACCTTCCAGAGTCGAAGGAGACGACGCATCGGAATCCTCGCTACGCGAACGTTTGAGAGTATCCGGACTACCGGACTCGGGGGCTTCCTCCTCCACATCAGATGGGACGGTCGACTCCGACTCGTCCTCTTCCAAGGCTTCACGAGGGATAATCCCCTCAGGAAGAGGGGGCATACAGGGTGACACTGCCTAGTCCTGCATACAAACAACAATTTAGCTCAAGAGATAAGAAACACCAAAGAAGCAATCGACAAATTAAGCTACTGCGTAGCACAACTATACCTCAGGAGGAGAGTTAGCAGCATCAAACGGAGGAACAACTGGCTCACTGGGGAGCACATCCTTGACGGTGTACTTGGTGTCCAGTCGAACCCTTTTATCCACTTCACTTGCGGACATGCCATCGGCAGACATGCGAGTGACATCGTCAGCGCCAGCCCAATGAAACATGGGGTGGACTCTGGCCTGCAGGGGCTGGACGCGACGGCGCAGCCACGTGCGAATGAGGGCGCACCCTCCCTCCTCTTTACCTATGCGACTCTCGAGGTCACAGACGTGCTCGTACAGCACATCTGTCTCCGCGGATTCGCCAGGCATGACTACGTTCTTCCAGGAGCGCCTCCTCTTGCACGACATCGCAGGATCAAAGGGTGCGAGTCCGAAGTGCTCCCTGTTAGCCTTCTCGTCGCGGATGTAGAACCATTTGTCCCTCCATCCTTGGATGGACGCCGTGAGCTTGATGTCGAAATAGGTGGCGGATGGGTCGACATGGATTCCACAGCCACCTACATTGTAGACTAAAGAGCCAGACACAGATTGGCGCTTCAACTTGAAGAGGCTCATGAAGAGGTCGAAGTGCGTCTCGATTTCGAGCCAACACTCGCAGAGGGTGATGAAGCAAGAGATATGGAGGATAGAGTTCAGGGACAGCTGATGGAGCTGAAGCCCGTAGAAACAAAGGAGGCCCCTAAAAAAGGGGTGAAGGGGAAAGGAGAGACCACGAATGATGAATGCTAAAAACATCACTCGAAAACCAGCGGGAGGAGAAGGAATTGTCTCACCGCTGGGGACGCGCGCGTCGGCGACTGCGGCGGATAGCACTCCGTCTTGGCGAAGAAGACGGAGATCAGATGACTTGATGATGGAGGGGCGCCATGCACCATTCGTGACGCGGGTGTCCGCGCCTTTATTCTTCCCACCGGCGGCGGTGCTGGTGCCCGCAGCGGCAGAGCCGCCTTTCTTCTTCGCCGCAGCAGCGGTGGCCGCGGAATCGGCCACAACACCTCCCTTCTTCTTCCCCATTGCACAGCGGCGATGCGACCGAAGGAAGTAGCTTGGAAACGAGCGGAGCTGGTCCAGCGTCGTGGACG
Source organism: Avena eriantha (assembly GCA_910589775.1). Lineage (NCBI taxonomy): Eukaryota > Viridiplantae > Streptophyta > Magnoliopsida > Poales > Poaceae > Avena > Avena eriantha. The sequence continues at coordinate 39,089,326 of OU342740.1, forward strand.
AAGCGAGCGCAAAGAAAGCAGAGGAGTAACGGCAATGGTGATGGAAGCAAAGGATGAATGAGAGCAGATGAGAAATTACTGTCGCAACACCGCTACTTAACCCCTGGAAGATGCAATCCAACGGCTCAGAAAAACCCTACTAGACGCGTGGCAAACATCACGTTGGACACGTGGAGGAGTGGAAACGCGAACCGTCCCTCCACTGCTCCCATTACGCGTAGAAATCGAGGATGCGCAGTTAAAAATAAAAGATTACGCACGCCCAGTCAAATCAAAGTCAGCGAGTGGGACCCACTGCTCGTCACGTCCCGTCAAACTCGCTCACGTGGGCAACTGAGGTCATGAAAACGTCAGCACTGACATCATCAAAGCTACGCAGCAGAAGACTTCGACTACTTTAGTCCTTTCTCGAGTCTTCGACTCCACCAAGCACTCGGGGGCTACTCCCATAGGGAGCGCTGGTCGCGCACCCTATGATTTTTCTCTTCTTTTTGCAGGAACATGGACAATCAAAGGCAAACCCAACCACTCGAAATACGGTTCGACTATGGACATGGGTTACTCCCATAGGGAGCGTCGGAAACAAATTCGACTGAAACAAGCAAGCAAAAGACAACAGCAGTCGCAAAGGTTCTTTAGTTCCTGCCTAAATCTTCGACTCAACCAGGCACTCGGGGGCTACTCCCATAGGGAGCGCTGGTCGCGCACCCTATTATTATTTATACTAAGTACTGTGTGTTGATAACATCCACACTCGAAGTTTATAGCGACATCGCCTCATAAATTTTCCCTACAAAGAGACTACGTCTCCTGGGTCACCCGAATCGTCTCCGCGATGATAAAATTCAGATGCCGCGCTTACAGCGTGAAGGTAAGACCTGAATAAGGCCTGGCAACGCATTAGCTGTGCACTACCAGAAATATATCCGTGCCTACAGGTACGATGAACATGCCTTGACGGACACGTTGAGTGCTCACACCCATATAACTGGAATTCGACTCATGTAAGACCTCCGCGGCTTGAGTCAAATTACACCAGCACTTTTCCGGATTCGAGTCTGGGGACTCGAGTTCGAGTAGATTGTGTTGTTTCACCCTAAGGTGGTTAACTGATACCGATACATCGGATAAATCAGGCACACACATCAACAATCCCTATGACACAAACAAAGCAGTCGAAAATATACTCATTCATACACTCGAAAGACTTCAAAAAGTCCCTAGTCGAATCTGCGATTCCACTGGACACTCAGGGGCTACTGACATGGGTATACCCTACGGGTACTCGAGCTTGGTATATACGGTCTAAATACGTAGAGGCCCATGGTGTCGCCAAGGCCCAAATGAAGGACTCGAGTAACCTACGGACTCTCGATTGCTTGAAGAACAAGAAGAAACTAAAGATAGAAAGTTTGAAGGGGAAAACCCTAACTTGTAACCGACTCGACCTGCTACCTGAGACCTAGCCTATCTATATAAAGGCTAGGAGGGGGCGGCGAGGAGGACACATGCAACCCTAGTTTCAACAACCCTCGCCAGATCACATCTGCGCACCATTGTAATGTTCGATTCCTTCGATAATTCCACGAGCAGACAAGCAGGAGTAGGGACCTCTATGAGGCCTGAACCTGGGTAAATCTTCGAGTCCCCTGTGTGCTTGTTTGCTAGCCGATAGATGTCTCCAGCGCTCCCTCCTTCTACAAAACCCAAGTCCATAACAATGGACATTGATGAGTTAAACCCTCGTCATGAAGTGACTGAAGTTTTGAGTTAAGGAACTCACATCTTCATTCACTCCTTGTAGAGTGTGGTCGATCTCCCCAACCGCTGGTTGAGCTGCTGAAATTATTGATAGGGTACGTAGTTGAATCCTTGCTGCGCCTGATTGGGCCATGGGTCCCAGGATCCCCCTGCTGCTTCTGTTGTCCCTCCCAAGTAGGGTTGTCTTCCTGCTCCTGCTCCTGCTCATCCTCATCCTGCTTCTCTCCTTCTTCATCTTCCTCTTCATCAAGCTGGAGTTCATCCATGATCTCCATCACTTGATCCTTGGTGAGGATCCAAGGGTCCTTCTCCATAATCGAGAAGGCTTGTGGACAGGGGAACGGAAACTTCGCACCCTATGCATCACCACGATAACCAAACTGATATGCTTGGAGCCTCTTGTTAGCTTGGTAAAAACCAAGGAAGGCACAAGCAGTTAAATACTTGACATACATGAGTTTCGAGCCGTCAACAGGTTGCATAACAGGTAATGTAATATTCAATGCATGGGCAAGGTGGGTTACCAATCCACCAGTGCGAATGTCACCTTTCGTCTTCTTGCTCTGGTGATGAAAGTGCTGGATGAGTAGAGCTGTGATACATTGCAAATGTATCTATAATTTTTGATGTTCCATGTTTGGTTTTATCCACTTTCTTGTGTTTTGTTCCAACTTTGGAGTACTTTTCTTATGATTTCTTGGACTAACCTATTAACAAGAGCCACAGTGCCAGCTACCTGTTTTCTGCTGTTTTTGGTTCCAGGAAAGTCAGAAAATGAATATTCTCGGAATTGGACGGGACAAAAGCCATAGTGCCTATTTTTCCGGAAGTCATCAAGTGCCAGAATACGAGACGGCGAAGGGCCAGGGGGCACCACACCACCTGGCCGTGCGGCCTAGCCTGGCCCGCGCCAGGGGGTGGTGTGGCCGCTCCCGGCACCCCCTCGGCCTCCCCTTCCACCTATAAGATGCCCTCGGGACGAAAACCCTAGGTACCCGATCAAAAATCCACGAAAGAGTCGGTAGCCGCCGTCATCTCCATCCCTAGATCGGGAGGGATCTGAAGCTCTTCCCGTCACCCTGCTGGAGAGGGGAATTCACCCTGGAGGCCTTCTTCATCACCATGCAAGCCTCCGGTGTGATGCGTGAGTAGGTCATCCTTGGACTACGGATCCATGTAGTAGCTAGATGGCTGGTTCTCCTCCTTTGTGCTTTCATGTTTAGATCTTGTGAGCTCCGTTCATGATCAAGATCATCTATTTGTAATTCTGCATGTTGTGTTTGCGGGGATCCGATGGATATTGAGATGCTATTTTAGATTGATTATTGATTCTATCATGTCTTTGTTATTTGTGATCTTGCATGCTTTCCGTTGTTAGTAGCTATCTTGGCCAAGTAGATGCTAGCAACTTCAAGAGTTAGTATTTATGCTCGATAGTGGGTTCATGCCTCTGGTAATCTGGGGAAGTGACAGAAATCTCTAAGGTACTAGATGTGTTGTTGCTACTAGGGAGAAAACAACAATCCTTTGTTCATAGAACAATCGTATTGTTTACTTTACATGCAGTTCGTAAAGCAATAATCTGTTGCTTGCAACTTAATACTGGAGGGGGTTCGGATGATAACCTGAAGGTGGATTATTAGTCATAGATGTAGTTGAATGGCGGTCTATGTGTTATGTTGTAATGCCCAATCAAGTCTCAAAGGAGTCAAGATGATTAGTATATGCATGTATTGCTTCTCGGTGTTTGTCAATTGCCCCGCTGTAATTTGTTCACCCAGCATGTTATCTATATTAAGGAGAGCCACCTCTAGTGAACTATGGATCCCGGTCCTTTTTCTTTACATACAATCTACAATCTTTTACTGCTTTGTGTTTACTTTCTTCAAACTTTTACTTTTTTCCATTCGATACGTTTAATCCTTTGTTTTCCGCAAACCACGGTGAGATTGACAACCTCATCGCAAGTTGGGGACACAGTTATGTGGTTGTGTTGTGCAGGTCTCCATGTTGCTACTAGCACCGGTAGTGCGCCCTGCAAAAGCTCAGCTAGTAACACCTTTGGGGTGTTTCCTTGCTCCTACTGGTTCGATTAAACCTTGGTTTCATAACTGAGGGAAACTTACTGCTGTGCTCATCGTACCTTCCTCTTGGGGTTCCCAAGGAGCTCTACGTCGAATGACGAGCACATCAAGATTTTTCTAGTGCTGTTGCTGGGGACTTGAAGAAGAAGAAGCTCCCACGTCAACCACACGCCAGCAAAGATTTTCTGGCGCCGTTGCCGGGGAGTCAAGGACATCTTCACAAGGGGAGTCCCTCATAACCAATCTCTTTACTTTGTTGTTTTTGTTTTTCTTAGCTTTCTTTTTGCTTTGTTTGCTTATTTTGTTCTTCAAAAACACAAAAAAATTAGTTTTACAAGTTTGCTTTCTTATTTGAAAACCCTAAAAAATGACTACTCTTGAAAACACTAAGTTGTGTGACTTCACTAGCACCAACAACAATGATTTTATGAGCACACCTATTGCTCCACCTGTGGCTGAAAATACTTTCTTTGAGATAAAACCTGCTTTACTCAATCTTGTTATGAGAGAGCAATTTTCTGGTATTGGTAATGAAGATGTTGCTTCCCATGTAAATAACTTTGTTGAACTTTGTGAGATGCAAAAGCATAGGGATATATATGGTGATATTATTAAGCTAAAATTGTTTCCTTTCTCTTTGAGAGGAAAAGCTAAAGAATGGTTGAATTCCTTAACTAGTAATAGTATTCATTCTTGGACTAAGTGCAAAGATGCTTTTATTGGAAAATACTATCCTCCTGCTAAGATTATATCCATGAGAAGTGAAATAATGAAGTTTAAACAACTTGATAATGAGCATGTTGCTCAAGCTTGGAAAAGAATGAAATCTTTGGTAAATAATTGTCCCACTCATGGACTGACTGCTTGGATGATCATCCAAACTTTTTATGCAGGATTGAACTATTCTTCAAGGAACCTATTGGATTCTGCTGCTGGAGGTACCTTTATGACCATCACTTTGGGTGCTGCAACAAAACTTTTGGACAATATGATGGTTAATTATTCTGAATGGCATACTGAGAGAGCTCCACAAGGTAAGAAGGTAAATTCTATAGAGGAAACCTCCTCCTTGAGTGATAAAATTGATATTATTATGTCCATGCTTGTTAATGGGAAAGCCCATATTGGTCCAAATAATGTTCCTTTAGCCTCTTTGGTTGCTCAAGAAGAGAAAGTTGATGTGAACTTCATAAGAAATAACAACTTTGGCAACAATGCTTATGGAAATTGTTACAACAATAATAAGAGTGCTCCCTCTGAACTTGAAGTTATGCTTAAAGATTTTATTAGTAAAAAAACTGCTTTCAATAAAACTATTGAGGAAAAACTCTCTAATGCTGAAAGAAATATAGCATCTTTGGCTGATTCTCAATCTACTTTGAATAAAATGGCTGCTAAACCTGAAACTAATGAGAATCCCTTTGCAGCTACTAATGCCATACAAGTAAGAATTGATGAAAATGTTAGACTATTAGCTGAGTTACATGCTAAGTGGGAAAGAGAAGATGAAATTGCTAGAAACATTAGTGTTTCTACTATTACCACCACTAGTGTTGAGGCTAGTAATAGTTCTACTACTTTAGGTGATAAAGTTGATTTTGATCTTGATGGTTGCAATATCTCTAAAGTTATTAAGTTCCTACAAAAGCTTGCTAAAAGTCCTAATGCTATTGCTATGAACATGGCTTTTACAAAACACATTACTGATGCTCTCATAAAGATTAAAGAAGAAAAGATGAAACATAAAGCTTCTATTCCTATAAAGCAAGAAGATGGTTGGGAACCCATCATTAATATGAAAGTGAATGACTTTGATTTCAAAGCTTTGTGTGATCTTGATAGTAGTGTTTCTATTATGCCAAGAAGGATTTATGATATGCTTGATTTGCCTCCTCTTGAAGATTGTTATTTGAATGTCCCACTTGATGCTAATGCTAAAAAGAAACTCATGGGGAGTCTTAATGATGTTCTTATTATGGTTAACGATTCCTATGTCCCCGTTGATTTCTATGTTTTGGATGTTGAATACAATGCTTCTTGTCCTATTACTTTGGGAAGACCTTTTCTTAGAACTGTTGGTGCCATCATTGATATGAAAGAAGGCACCATTAAATATCAACTCCCACTCAAGAAAGGTATAGAACACTTCCCTAAAAAGAGAGAAAAGATTTCTTTTGCTTCTCCTATGAAAACAAAATTTGGTCTTAATGCTTCTTCATTTGAGAACACTTGATTCTTTCTTTGCTTCGTATGCCTAACTTAAAGGCGTTAAAGAAAAGTACTTATTGGGAGATAACCCAAAAGTTTTAGATGAGTCTTGGAAGTTATTACCTCTGTAATAACCGCTCCTTATCCTTTTTATTTGCTTTTTGTGCCAAGAGTAAACTCTAATGAGAGTGAAGTAATGATTTTGAAAGTTGCTGTCCCAAAACAGATTTTTGTGCTTCACCGTAAACATTCGTGAGAGAGCTCTGTATATCGGACTGAGCTGTCATTTTTTTGCTTCTGAACCAGGTTGTTATCTAACTTTCGTTAGTTCAACACTTTTTTAGTTGAGCAACAGAACGTCTTCGAAAAAATTCGTCTTTACCTGCTGGTCTGTTTTGACAGATTTCTGCCATTTTCTGTATTTGCTTCTTGTTAGTTCCTTCTTGAGTTCTTTTGGGGGAATTGAGATTTTTGAGAGAAGTGCTATAGTAGCTAGTGTTCTAATGGAAGTTTATTTGGTGTTAGAACTGAACCTTGACACTTATTTATCTAGAGTGCACTAATGTTGCTAATGAGATTGTGTGAAGTTTGTATGAAGGAAAAATTTCAGGTGTATGGAAGGAATGAGTAATGAGATGAAGGATGGACTAAAGCTCAAGCTTGGGGATGCCACGCGTGTCACCCCAAGAAATATCCAAGAAGTACAAGCGTGAAAGCTTGGGGATGCCCAAGGCATCCCCTTCTTCATCAATAAAAATCCCAGGTTTCTTCCAAACGCTTCATTTTTATTGTTTCATGCACAGTTGTGTTTTTCTTGGAGCGTCTTCTTTTTTGTTTTCATATTGGTTTTCGTTTGCCTTGGTTTGCTTAGTTTTCTGAATAAATGGGTTGGACCCCCTCTTTCATACTTTGGTTTGCAAATAGTTTGGTTTGGTTTGGAAAAGAGTAGGAAAGTGCATGATTATGTGGTAAAAGAGCTTGTTTTGACTATGGCCTATGCTTTGTCATGCTATGCTTGATATTGTTTTGGCTTTATGCTTAGTATTCTTTGCTCTAGCATGACTTTTTATAAACAATTGAGATTTCTTAATGTGCCTTGGATGAATTATGTGTTGTTTTAGCATATTAAAGCATAGGAAAGTTCATACTTATGTGGTAAAAAGAGTAGGAAAGTTCATACTTATGTGGTAAAAAGAGCTCGTTTTTGACTGTGGCCTATGCTTTGTCATGCCATGCTTGATATTGTTTTGGCTTTATGCTTAGTATTCTTTGCTGTAGCATGAATTGTTATAAACAATTGAGATTGCTTAATGTGCCTTGGGTGAATCATGCGTTGTTTTAGCATATTAAAGCATAGTATAGTGGTATTCTCCTTTGATGCTTTATTTGGGTTGACTTGGCACATGCTCACACCATGTTATGACTATCTCAAGTCACCATAGCCTGTATGATCCTTTAGTTTTCAACTTGTAGTATCACTTTATGCTTTTATCAATGATGTTTTGTCGCTGTGCATGATTATGGCCATTATTTCTCTCTTAGTTTGTCGCTCCCAGTCTTTTTCTAGCCTCCACAACAAAGTATGAGTTCCACTCATGCATCCAACTCCCTAAACCAAGTTATTCCAAAGAGTCCACCATACCTAGCTACTAGCTTATGCTATTCCAAGTATATTCATTCTTTTGTTTACCTTCCACTTGTTATGAGAAAACTAGTGATTAAAGCTCTCACGAACTTGATGGAACACTTTACTTTATTGCCTCTAATAAACTTGAACCATTGGGTCCTTCTTTGTTGCGTATATGCTTGCGCTTTATAAGTTGAAATTAGCAGAACCATGTACCATGGGGAACGCTTTCAACATTGCACTTGTACTTTGTACCGCGTTGATATCATGTTCTTTTGCTTACGGATCCCGGCGGTGTGAAAAAGAAGTGGAACTTGTAAGATCATGGAGTTTGTATGTATGTTAGAGAAACGTCTGGGCCGCTAGCCTAAGCCATGCCTAATCATGGTGGAAACTTGCAACATCACCATAATGAGCACTCTATGAAGCATCCTCAATAAAAACATATGCAAATAGCAAATAAAAAGATCGCTGAGATGCTCATTGTTTGCTTGCCTTGTCATTTTGATTATGGGAAAGCTCCCGTATCATGTGCAAGGGGTACCCCGTTGGCGGTTCTTAATGATACACATATACTTACAATGACAAGAGCTTACTCGTGACTAAAGTTGAGTAGCATGAGGACCGGTCTTCGTAAGTAAGGGGCATGAGATTCTGGTTTATAACTTGTCAAGCATATCCTCTTAGTTGTGTCACTTTAACCTTAATCACCTTCAAGATGCTTATGATAGGGGCAATGAGAGCTGAAAACTACAAGTACCATAATTTTTGGAAGCTCTTTATGAGACTTGAATCCCTACTTCCTTTTACAAAAGGCCTTTCTTCCACCATTATATTGAGTCTCCACCTTCTATCTTTATGCACCTACTTTGAGAGCGTAGTGGGCATTCTTAGTTCTATATGCATTGTCCCAAGACTAGTTGATTGATGCATAACTTATTATTACTTGTTTTAAACTATTGTATCTAGTCACTCTTATGAACTTTGAAGGTATCCTATGCATTTATATTTGTTACTCTATTGAGGGACAAGCTGAATACTACTATGCTATGTTTTCTTTATGTGAAACAAACAAACGTCTTGCAAAGCATTGTTATTCATGAATCTTTTGTTTGTGCCTTTTCATGTTGCATCATAGTTTCTTTGTTTATTTCTAGAACTTTGTCTTTCATGTTATGATTGAAGTACTATGATCCCAGCTTTGAATGTTTTGCAAATACTTTGATCAAGTCTTTGATGGTGCATGTCACCTCAAAAATTATTCTTTCTTTTTATCACTTACCTACTCGAGGAGGAGCAGGAGTTAAGCTTGGGGATGTTGATACATTGCAAATGTATCTATAATTTTTGATGTTCCATGTTTGGTTTTATCCACTTTCTTGTGTTTTGTTCCAACTTTGGAGTACTTTTCTTATGATTTCTTGGACTAACCTATTAACAAGAGCCACAGTGCCAGCTGCCTGTTTTCTGCTGTTTTTGGTTCTAGGAAAGTCAGAAAATGAATATTCTCGGAATTGGATGGGACAAAAGCCGAAATGCCTATTTTTCCGGAAGTCATCAAGTGCCAGAATACGAGACGGAGAAGGGCCGGGGGGCCACCACACCACCTAGCTGCGAGGCCTAGCCTGGCCCGCGCTAGGGGGTGGTGTGGCCGCTCCCGGCACCCCCTCAGCCTCCCCTTCCGCCTATAAGATGCCCTTGGGACGAAAACCCTAGGTACCCGATCAAAAATCCACGAAAGAGTCTGTAGCCACCATCATCTCCATCCCTAGATCGGGAGGGATCTGAAGCTCTTCCCGGCACCCTGCCGGAGAGGGGAATTCACCCTGGAGGCCTTCTTCATCACCATGCAAGCCTCCGGTGTGATGCGTGAGTAGTTCATCCTTGGACTACGGATACATGTAGTAGCTAGATGGCTGGTTCTCCTCCTTTGTTCTTTCATGTTTAGATCTTGTGAGCTCCGTTCATGATCAAGATCATCTATTTGTAATTCTGCATGTTGTGTTTGCGGGGATCCGATGGATATTGAGATGCTATTTTAGATTGATTATTGATTATATCATGTCTTTGTTATTTGTGATCTTGCATGCTTTCCGTTGTTAGTAGCTATCTTGGCCAAGTAGATGCTAGCAACTTCAAGAGTTAGTATTTATGCTCGATAGTGGGTTCATGCCTCTGGTAATCTAGGGAAGTAACAGAAATCTCTAGGGTACTAGATGTGTTGTTGCTACTAGGGAGAAAACAACAATCCTTTGTTCATAGAACAATCGTATTGTTTACTTTACATGCAGTTCGTAAAGCAATAATCTGTTGCTTGCAACTTAATACTGGAGGGGGTTTAGATGATAACCCGAAGGTGGATTATTAGTCATAGATGCAGTTGGATGGCGGTCTATGTATTATGTTGTAATGCCCAATCAAGTCTCAAAGGAGTCAAGATGATTAGTATATGCATGTATTTCTTTCTCGGTGTTTGTCAATTGCCCCGCTGTAATTTGTTCACCCAGCATGTTATCTATCTTAAGGAGAGCCACCTCTGGTGAACTATGGATGCCGATCCTTTTTCTTTACATACAATCTACAATCTTTTACTGCTTTGTGTTTACTTTCTGCAAACTTTTACTTCTTTCCATTCGATACGTTTAATGCTTTGTTTTCAGCCAAACACGGTGAGATTGACAACCTCATCGCAAGTTGGGGACAAAGTTCTGTGGTTGTGTTGTGCAGGTCTCCACGTTGCTACTAGCACTGGTAGTGCGCCCTGCCAAAGCTCAGCTAGTAACACGTTTGGGGTGTTTCCTTGCTCTTACTGGTTCGACTAAACCTTGGTTGCATAACTAAGGGAAACTTGCTACTGTGCTCATCGTACCTTCCTCTTGGGGTTCCCAACGAGCTCTATGTCGAACGACGAGCACATCAAGCTGCAGGATTGGGGCTTTGTGGTGCATTAGGGAAGAGTGCCTTGGTGATCATGGTCATTCCCGCATTGGCCATGTAGCCGGTATCTCCTCTTCCCAGCATTGTATTGGCGAGGAACAAGACATAGTAGCAAACTGTTGGGTTCTGAATGGTGGACATCTTCTTCTGGTAGAATTCCCTCCCACCATTAATATAAATAACCTCCCGAGTTTCTCCACTTGAGACGCTATACAAGTTTGTAACAGTTGGCTCCCCATCGTGAGGGAAACCAAAAGCATCACAAAATTGTTGGAAAGTTATTTCATAATGCTTCTGGTTCATGGTGAAGCGTACCATGCACGCATTACCTTTCTCTCTGTGGTCATCATAGAAGGAGGGGAGGAACTCATAGGTGAGCTCGACGTAGGTATTGTGGCTTACGTAGGAGAGCAGTGCTAGCCTTGAACTTGCACACGTGAGGTCAAAGTCCTCCCTCAACCCTGCCACGGTGAGAAAGTTATCAACGGCCCAACATGTGGGCAACATCCTTCTTGATGAAACTATGGCCAGCTTGGGGTTAACCTCGGCCCGGTGCCCCAAACTCTCGCCACATTGGCGCTTGCTCTTGGGAAAATGCTACCAATTTTGTTCATCTTAATGCACTGAAAAATTTCACCATGAAACCTTAGGTATATAGTTTGTACATGATATATGAATGATTCTACATGGGAAAATTTAATCCTAACGTGAGAAATCAATAGGAAAAATAAAATAAGCTTGAGTTCATCCACTAGATCAATGTGAGAGTTTCAACCATGGAATTCTGAAAATAAAGCATGGATAGGGAGAGAAACATACCGATCTCTTGATTCCCCCACTCAAACGAATGAAATCCACGAAGAATCAAGAGTTCTAGGTGGGTTTTGAGAGGTTTGGAGAGAGAATATGAGAGAAAAAGTGAGGAGGAAGAAGAAACCTAGCCACCCCGGCCGATTATGAGGTCGCGCCAAACTATACGGCCACAACTACATGGGTGGGATATGTAGTTCCCGTCGTATAGTTGTGGTGGCGCCGCCAACTAGGGTTTCTTTATGCTATAATGCAGCTATACGGACGCAACTATCCTGCCGTATAGTTGGTCGTCAAACCTTCTATGTCCTCGAGATAAATTTTCTATACAACCAGAACTATATGGTCAGAATTTTTATTCCTGTTATATAGTTGGTCATTATATCCTCCGTACCTTCTAAAGAAAATGTGTTGATGGCAAAGATATCTATACGGCCAAACTATATGGCCGGAATTTTTATTCCTGCCGTATAGTTGGTCGTTAAACCTTCAGTATCCATCAAAATATTTTTATTTCTTCAAGAATACCTTCTTATCTTGAAACTTAACAAAATACCTAGTTTTTGATAGAAAAATGATAGTAAAAATTGTTGACTAATAACAGCATGTATAGAGGAGGATTTCTAGTACTACCTAACTTCTTCTCCTTAACTGGAGATTTACTTTTTAATCTGAACTAAATGATTAAGCTAGTTTTTGTAGATAAAACTCAAACTTTTATTTTTATATTTATCCTACACTTGTTCAATCAATGTTTCTACTACTTTTTGACAGATGCATCCTCACGGACGCGCTTCTGCAAGAATGTCTGTGAAAAAGTTGTAGGAATGAGATGAACATTTTATTCTTTATTTTATTAATGTGATGGATTGACTCCATAAAGCATTTTATTAAGAATGGTTGAATAACTCAACCCTTTCTCTGTTCTCGAATTCTTACCTTGGGTTGCCCCTTATCAAAGGCACTTACCACATGAACTCGTTTTGCCGGTGGAATATACCTTTCTCTTGCTTCTAGCTTCTTTGGAAAATACCAGATAATTTCACCATCATAGACATTGAAGATTATTTTTCCCTCAGCACAATCAACTGATGCTCCTACAGTACTAAGGAAAGGTCTTCCAAGTATCATGGATAATTTTTCATCCTCTGGCATCTCAAGAATAATAAAATCAGTGGGAATAACATGCTCATCTATTCTAAGTAGAACATCCTCAATCATACCAATGGGTTGTTTAGTGGACTTGTCTGCCATCTGTAAAGTGATAGTAGTAGGGAAATACTCTCCTAATCCTAACTTTTTATAGAGGGAATATGGCATTACACTAACTCCTGCACCTAAATCACACAAGGCATTGTGAATATCAGTTTTGCCAATTGAGCACGAAATAGTTGGTATTCCGTGATCTCCTGATTTAGACAATAGCTTCCCATTAGCAGGATAACTAGTCACCATGGCAACAATTACAGTTATTTCTTTCTTTCTACTAAGAATATCATGGAGGAATTTATAATAGGTGGGAACTTTTATTGCATCTTCAAATGGAATTTCTAGACAAAGATCACCAAGTGCCTTTTTGAAAGAATCATAGATTACCTAATCAGGTGCTTTCTTTTTTCGATCTGGATAAGGAAGCTTTTGCTCACCTTTCTTATTCTTGTCTTTTACCTTTTGTGGGGGGTCAGGCTCTTTTGTTGCTTTCTTTTGTTGTTGCTTATCGCTTTTCTTCTTTTCTACTACAGAAACTTCATCTTCATTGCTTGTCTCTTTTTCTTCTCTTGGATCAACCGTCTTTGCATCAGAGTCATAACGGCCATCATGTGCATCATTTTGGTCCTCCTTGGTTTGATCTTGTGTTTCTTGAGCAGTTTCATCTTGAGGATCCACCAGTGTATCATCTTCTTGGATTGCTTTGAGCAAGGCTTTCTCCTTTCGCTCTTTTTCAGCTTCATATTCTAGTGGTCCTTATGGTCCTGTAACAACTGCACCTCTTATTGTAACAACATTAGTAGAAATAGGAATATCTATATCATCTCAAAGAAAATTTTGATAATCATATGCTATTTTTCACATTGGGTTTCAATCAAACTAAGATACTTGTGAAATAATTTTACTTCTTGGCCAGTCTCATCATAATTTTCTGTGAGTTCCGCCAAAATCTTTTTATGTTGTTGAAAATTCTTATGCAGGTTATTATGAGATTTTGCTTGTTGATGTTTTGATTCTTGAAAAACTTTTCTAGTTTCATCTTCTTAAGTAAAAACTTGTAACAAGTCTACTTTTTTTCTTTAACAAGTTCAGAAGGTATACCTTTTTCTTTCATTGTTTTGCGTACTTTAGGCATAAGATTAGGATTTATACGAATCATCCCTATTTCTAGCTTACTGTCGAAATCAGGATTGTATATAGAATCATTCCTAGCCCTAGTAGACATTAATTCAAAACATGCTTTAACAGTTAAAGTATTAATCGATCCTCCTGCTGATCAGTCGAGCAACTCTCTGCTTTGAGTATTAAGACCATGGTAAAATAAATGGCAAATAGTTGATTCAGAATAGCCATGATTAGGAATTTTATTGATCATTCCAAAGAATCTGTCCCAAGCTTATGGGTAGTTTTCTCCTATGTTCTGACTAAAGTTGCCTATATTCTTTCTAGTTTCAGTTACCTTTTTAAAAGGATTAAACCTGTTCATGAATTTGATAATAGAGTTTTCCCTACATTTAATATAATGACGAGGGAGAGAATATAACCAGTCTAGAGCTTTACCTTTGATGACCCACAAGTATAGGGAGTGTATCGCAGTATTTTCAATATGTAAGAGTGCCGAAACCAACAAGGAGCAGAAGGTGCTGGCTAGTGGTATGGATCAGGAATTCTTTGCAAATACTTAGCAAACAGATTTTTAGGGGGTATTGATAAAGCAAGTAAATAAAGTACGAGTAAATAAAAGAAAATAAGAATAAATGCAGCAAGTGGCCCAATCCTTTATTCAACAAAGGACAAGCCGGTTGTATTACTTAAGATGGCCAAACGTTCTCGAGGACACATGGGAAGACTGTCAAGTGCTTTCGCTTCATGTAGTTGATTAATCTTCTTTAGCTTGCTAAGTGTTGTGTGGGTGAACCTGTGCTAATGTACCGACCTTCCTAGGACTAATACATACTTGTGATTATACCCCTTGCAAACATCCGTAAGTACAAGAAAGTAATTAAGGTAGAAACCTAACCACAACTTTAAACTCTAAGACCCTTACATCCCTTGTGCAATGGTTTCCTAACGGGGGTTCAGGTTTCTGTCACTCCAGCAACCCCTACGATTAGTAGCCAAATACACAATGCATTCCCCTAGGCCCATATAGGTGAAGTGTCATGTTGTCGACGTTCACATGACACCACTAGAAGAAGTACACCACAACTTAAATATCAAACTATTGAATCTTTCTCAACACAACTCCACTACTAACAACATGACTTCTCCCATGTCCTCAAGAACAAAATGAACTACTCACAAGACATCATACGGATCATGATCAGAGATGAAATACTGATGTATAACAATCTGAACATAAACAATAATTCAATGGTTCACTCAATAGCATCAACTACAAAGAGTAATCAACACCGGGAAAGTTTCCCCTAAGAACTATGCAAGATTCAACCAATTGTTACATCAATATGGAAATGGTGATGAGGGTGCTGATGATGATGATGGTGGTGATGATGATGATCCCAATGAAGTCCAGCTTGATGGTGGTGTTGATGGCGACGAGCTCCCCTCTCCGGGAAGGAATTCCCTCGGCAGAAATCTGTCTGTCAGAGAGATCTTTCTCTCTCGGTATTTTCATCAATTGCTTTCGCTTCATATAGTTGATTAATCTTCTTTAGTTGGATAAGTGTTGTGTGGGTGAACCTATGCTAATGTACTGACCTTCCTAGTACTAATACATACTTCTGATTAAACCCCTTGCAAGCATCCAGAAGTATAAGAAAGTAATTAATGTTGGGGATATACTTTCCGGGTATCCTCATAGTTCCTCACTGACCAGGGTGGCCCACTTTGGGTTAGAGCTTTGCTTCACGGGCGACCCAGTCAGGGAGAGAAGACGGAGTCCAATCCGGCTACGGGAAGGCCTAGAAGACTTACCGACTTAGGCCCATAATGTTACTAGTAGTTCAAGATGTACTCTGTAACCGACTCTTAGTCGTAGCCGGATAGATCTCTATTGTAAACCCTAGGCCAGACATCTATATAAGCCGTCCTAGGGAGAGCCTTTAGGGCACCCAACACTTTAGACCCTCAACTCGTACAGGCGAAACCCTTGTAACCCATATTCCGGCTCTGCCGTATTACTGGATTCCTAGCAGGAGTAGGATCCGTCCGAAGCCAGCAGATTCGAACCTGGGTAAACTTGTGTGCTCACCGTCCTAGAACACCGTACGTCTCACACCCCTCTCTTCTGCACGCCTTGAGGACCCCCTCATGGCGTACTTGTCATCAATCCAACGACAGTTGGCGCCCACCGTGGGGCAAGTGAGCTTCGGATCTGTGTTCCGAGCGGAATCTGCAAGAATCGGAATCAACGAGACTATCGTCGTCTTTCGCATCCTCTATGCCAACAACGTCCCTCTAATCGTTCTCGACGAGACTTGGATTCCGGCTAGGGAGGCCGTCACTGCCTACACAATCATGTCTTTTTGCGAGATCGATGTTTACATCGGTTTCGCTGAAGCCGCCCCACCAACCCCAGCGGTGATGATAGAGGCAGAAGAATCTTCTGGGTCCCCTTTGTCCATGGAGGCGGCAGAGTTCCAGATGTTAGAAAATACTAATCCTACCTAGCCCGCACCAGTTGCAGAGATAGTGGATAAATCCGAGCCTGGAGAAGACCTAGCGCGCCAAGTCGAATCTGGAGTGGATGTCCCTGGAGAAGCCGGATCCCAGATCGACCCACCTGTGGAAGTCGAAATTCAGGAGGAACATATCAACGACACTGATTCCGGCTCTGATGACGCCGAGACAGACATGCCTTTCCTGAGGTACACACTACGACGTATGATACTGCAAGGCGAAAGCGCGGATGCAATTCTTGAGACCATCAAAAGTTTCGATAGGCCGGCCGCGAAAGCCGCAGGTACCTCAGGAAGCACGCGTCGCACTTCTTCTATGTGGGATCCGGATCCGGCTCTGCCGATGCTGGAGAAAACACCGACTCTGTGCTGGAGGCAATTGGAACAAACGCCGACGTACCCGCATCCTCGGATGAATCGATGACGTCAGCAGATTTCCGAAAGTTCTCCGCGGAATATGAAGAGGAGTATAACTCCAAAGCTGCAGAAGAAGGAGAAGCCATGGATGAAGGATCCGGGGAACACTCTCCCAAAACACAAGATGACATGGACGTCGGAGATAATCCCGAAGTCCAGATGTTCGAAAGTACCGATCAGAGCTTGACTCCGGGAAACGGACCCAAAGCCGTCATTGCTACCGGCGCTGCCAAGAAGGCAAAGAAGAAGAAAAAGAAGAACAAGACCCCGACAAAAGACCCTCTGCCAAAAGAGGTTATTGCCGAGGAATACAAAGAAGACTCGGATGGAGCACTTATCCCAGACAAGCCGAAAAATGAAGAATCGGTGGATGGACATGTGATCACTAAAGGTGCGCGTAAGCTTATCGATGCTGCATTAACCACACCTATCCCTACAGCTGCAAAACTTACTGCTGAAGAACTGGACGGAAGGGCCCAAGCCCTAGAAGCGCGTCGTCAACAACTCCTGGATGAAGCCAAAAACATTGAGGAGGAGAAGAAACGCATGGCAACTAAGGATTACATGTCTCGGCTGCATCAAAAGACACGGAAGCGTCACACCAATGACGACCAATTCCCACATATCTGTGCCGTCCTTTCTGGAGATGAAATGGGGAAGACACAGAAAGATATCAAAGGATATTGGGTATATCCAACCCCAGTACAGAATACCGTGGCGGCACGAGAAATTTTATCGGCTAATCTAGGACCAGAGGAGATCCGTTTGGGTATCAAACTACTCAACAAGGGACTGGAGCAGCAAAAGGTCGCCCTGTCCGGAAGTCAAAAACTGGTCTCAGATTCCGACCAATGTCTCACAGATCTGGCATGGGCTAACGTAAGACCCCATCATGTTCGGGAGCAGTATCATCGCCCCAAACGCCGGGAAGACAATTATTCAAGAACCGGATCGTCAGGACAACATCACAGAACTGCGCGTGACTGGAGCAACGTCGCCCCAGCGGCCGAAAAAGAGGCCATTACTGCACTGACTCCGAGGAACCCTCCCCGGCGAGAGTCTAACGATCGAAGGGGAGAAGATAAAGAGGAACGTCAGGAAGAGGATCGTCAAAAAATGCCAGCTCCTAGACATACAAGCCGTCCGGCTGACCCTCATCGTAGTGGGAACGACGAACGAAGGAACGACGGAAACCATGCTGGCACGAGCCGGCAGGGGGCACGTCTTAGTGAAGACCCTCCCCGGAACCGGAATAATGACACTCCGGACGGAGGCCGGCGATCAGCCGGAAACAATTCAGCTGCCCCACCCTCTCCACCAAGCAGTCATCACAACGACTCCCAAGGGGGACAAGGAGGACGACATGGTGGAGGAGGTGGTGGCAGAAGCTGGATTCTGGCTCCAAGGCACCGCAGCCACAACCGACATTCGGGACGATATCTATCCTCGAACGACGCAAGCCACAGGATCAACTCCAATATAGAAGCACGACGCTATGAAAACGATGATATCTACGTGGGCCCAAAATGCTTTGGACCATGCATTAGAGCTACAAGATTCCCGGAAGGATTTGCCATCTCAAGACATATCCAAGCCTACGACGGCATTGCTTGGCCAGATACCTGGCTACAGGATTTTTTCCAAGCTTGCTTCATCGCTAAAGGCGGAAACAGCCTGGTCGCAACCCGATATCTCCCACTTATGTTGAGGAAGACGACACGATCATGGCTCAATGAACTTCCGGAGAACACCATCCATAACTGGTATGACATGCAAAGTGCGTTCTTTTGGAATTTCGAAGGCACATATCAGAGGCCCTGTATGGTCGGAGACCTACATCGTTGCACCCAGAAAGCCGGAGAAACTTGCCGGGATTACCTCGAATGATGGATCGACACCAAAAACTCCTGTGAAGGAGTAAACGATCAAACCGCGATGGAAGCTTTCATCGCAGGACTCCGAATTGGTCTACTACGTCACCGCCTGAAGTGTGACAAGGTCACTGACTTGGGGAGATGATAGAAACAGCGAGCAATTATGCAGATGCTGACGACGATGCAGAGGGGTTACTCAATGTCCTAGTTGTGCCTCCGTCGGCAAGACAACCAAAGCAACAAGCTCAGAAGCGCAAAAATACCTCGGAAGAGAAACCCAACACGGAAATAGTGGTGGTTACTACTATTTCCGGGTCTGGAGGATGAGGAAGACGTGGCGGAGGCCGCGGGCATGGCTGTGGGACATCAAGGGTCCAGGGTAGAGGAGACCAGCAACCAGGCAAAACCTACTCTTGGGCCGACATTGCCAATAACCCACGTGTGCATCACCTAGACGCCAATGGGGCTTCGTCCCACACCAACGCTGAATGTCGTTTCAATGACGACATCAAAAGAGATGACACCGCGGGCTACAGAGCTAAGCGGAAGAAGGGAAAGAAAAATCCTGAAAAGGACAAAGAGACCAAGGAAGATTCCAACATGACCTTCTCGCCGAGAGTCAGAGGGGTCACTGGAGCTGTTGGAAGCTCACCGGCCCTTATCCTCTCGTCACGAAGACGCACTTGTTTGAGAAGGTCAGAGTGCTTGATGTCCTCTGCTTCTTGCGCTTCTTCTTTGGCAGACAAATTGCTTTTCTCCAGGCATTGCCTGGCTAACCGCTGGATCTCTTCTACAGATTTCTGGGACAGGCCAAACTTGGCAAGTCCCGGATTGCTGAGAAGGTTTTCGGCGAAGGTTTCTGCCGAGGGATCATTACCCAAAGAGGGTTCACCCTTATCTAATCTGACTCACCCATGGTGACGTCAGTTTGCGATTCAAGGATCGCAGGCTCCGTGGAAGGAGTCGGATCTTCTGCGACAGCCGGAGAAGGAATTATCACCGGTGTTGCGGAAGGCTGAGGGGTAGGAGTCGGAGGAGCCACGACAGGAGAAGCTATGGTAAGCTTCGTCTGTCGCAAGGGCTTTGAAGAAATCCCTTTCCCCTTTCCCTTGAGAAGCGGTTTTACTCTGAGAATGTAGTAAAGTCGGAAACATTACATCTCGGAAAGAAATTCGAGTAAAGTACAAAGGCGGAAGTTGTGATTGAAAGATACCTCTTCACGACGGGCACCTCCTTTGTGCCAATGGCCACTGTCGAAGCCTTGCGCTTCTTGAGTGCAGCATCCGGCAATGGCACCAACTCTTTCCCTGAGAAAACTCCGGAGGATATCCTTCGAGCGGAGCAAGTTCCGACTCGGGGAGGTCAGCAAGCTGAAAAGAAGAAAACATATCAGTATTGCAGTATAACTCGAAGACTGAAACACATAAAAAGGTGTACCGTTAGAAACTTACCGGCACTATGGGGTTTTCCGCCGTGTGCATATCCAGAGAAACCTCCGGGATTCTCCTCTTGATCCGCTCCCTGATCAGCCACTTGATCTGGCATATATAGCCCTGTGTGGTGTAGGCTTTGGGGCTGATGCAGAGGGAATCTTTCTTGGATGACATGATGGAGTGCATCAGTCGATCTCCATGGTACTGAAGGGGCTGGATCCAACGTGATACCCAACATTGGACTAAGTCGGATCCCTTCAGTCCTTTATGTTTGATCAAGTATTCGATCCACCTCTTGGCGAGGATCAGATCGTCAGTGAGAGCCAGAGCAGCTTCGTCCCAAGACGGTTGAGCCGTGGCAGCTCCATCAACAAATGTTGGCAAAGCAGTAGCTTTGCCGGGAGCCGGAATATCCATATGGTAGAAGAACGTGGCTGGCCATTGTTTGACTGAGTCACTAGCTAAGATTTTGGGATACGCGCGCTCGCGTCTAAGTGAAAAACTAATAGTACCGGTGATGTAAGGAACACCGACAGTAATAGAGTTTCTCCGGACATGAAAATAGTACCAGAATAAAGGCCAACTTGGCCTAAAGCCGAGAAATCCCTCACACAAAGAAGCATAAGCGGTCATCTCTAAGAGAGAGTTGGGAGGAAGATGATGGAGTTGAACTCCAAAATGGTCAATCACCTCGGAGAAGAACTCTGAGGGAGGAAACGACAAACCTCTGTCGAGGTGGGTGCTGAAGTGGACCCGCTCGCCGGCGTGCGGGTTGGGGATGGTTACCTCGAAGCCGCTCTGCCAGTCGCCGGTGTGGAGGAGCCCTTCCTTCTCTACGTTCTGGAGCTTCTCGTCGTCGAGCACGCAGAGGATCCAGAGCCCATGGAAGCTTTCTTTCTCCATCACCGCTTCCGTCGCCTCCGTCGCCGCTGCTACCGCCAACCCAGAGGAAGAAGAAGAATCCATTTCTCCGGTGGGCGGTTGACCTAAAATGGGCGGCGCTGGGGTTTTTTGGGGGTAGGAACGGAGGAACTCTGTGCGCGTAGAGAGATTGTGAGGAGAGGAAAAGGCAAAGGACAGGTGAAGAGAGAAGGAGAAAATCCTAACCCCTTATATCCACCTAACCGCGCCAAGATTCGTACAAATGTTATAGTGTAACCGCCACGCGTCGTGAAAGGAACTGGGAAGGACCCACGCGATGATTACGTTGCCTCGATCTCCGCGCACGCATTGAAACGGCGCCTCAGTTCCAAGAAGCGCGGACCCACCAACGGTCGTGCTGACAGGATGTCTGTCAGATGACGTGACTTGACCATGACTTGTGTCAGGTAGCGTTAGAGACCAAGTTCCGGCTTAGTTTGAAATCAAGCTCGAAAATCCGAGTAACCTGTTGATAGGTCCGACTTATTTTTAAGACCCAGATCGTATTTTTTATGGTGAAGTTTCAGGAACCCTTCAAGATTCTGCAAGCCGAAGGTCAAGCTAGACGATGATAAATCCGACTTTGGATCTTGGAGGCCTTCGGGGACTGCTGTTGGGCATATACTTTCCGGGTATCCTCATAGTTCCTCACTAACCAGAGTGGCCCACTTCGGGTTAGAGCTTTGCTTCACAGGCGGCCCAGTCAGGGAGAGAATACGGAGTCCAATCCGGCTACGGGAAGGCCCAGAAGACTTACCGACTTAGGCCCATAATGTTACTTGTAGTTCAAGATGTACTCTGTAACCGACTCTTAGTCGTAGCCGGATAGATCTCTATTGTAAACCCTAGGCCGGACATCTATATAAGCCGTCCTAGGGAGATCCTTTAGGGCACCCAACACTTTAGACCCTCAACTCGTACAGGCAAAACCCTTGTAACCCATATTCCAGCTTTGCCGTATTACTGGATTGCTACCAGGAATAGGATCCGTCCGAAGCCGGTGGATTCGAACCTGGGTAAACTTGTGTTCTCACTGTCCCGGAACACCGTACGTCTCACACCCCTCTCTTCCGCACGCCTCGAGGACCCCCTCATGGCGTACTTGTCATCAATCCGACGACAATTAAGATAAAAACCTAACCGTAGCTTTAAACTCTGAGATCCTACACTCCCTTGTGCAAAGGTTTCCTAATGGGGTTTTAGGTTTCTGTCACTCCGGCAACCCCTACGATTAGTAGCCAAATACACAATGCATTCCCCTAGGCCCATAAAGGTGAAGTATCATGTAGTCGATGTTCACATGATACCACTAGAAGAATAACACCACAACTTAAATAACAAACTATTGAATCTTCCTCAACACAATTCCACTACTAACAACATGACTTCCTGCATGTCCTCAAGAACTAAACGAACTACTCACGAGACATCATATGGATCAAGATCAGAGATGAAATAATGATAAGTAACAATCTGGACATAACAATAATTCAATGGTTCCACTCAATAGCTTCAACTACAATAAGTAATCAACACCGGGAAAGTTTCCCCAAGAACTATGCAAGATTCAACACAATTGTTACAGCGGTACGGAGTGGTGATGATGGTGCTGGTGGAGATGATGATGGAGATGATGATGATGATGATCCCGATGAAGTCCAGCTTGATGGTGGTGTTGATGGCGACGATCTCCCCTCTCCGGGAAGGAATTTCCCTGGCAGATTTCTGCTTGCCGGAAAGCTCTTTCTCTCTGTAGTTTTCTGCCCCGCAGAGGCGGCGGAACCTTTCTATGGTCGCTCCCCAAGTCTTAGGGTTTCGTGGGGAATATATACGGCAAAGAGCAGAGCCAGGGGTGGGCTAGGGTGGCCACACCACCTGGTGGTGCGACCAAGGGTGGCCCGCGCCAGGGGGTGGTGTGGGCTGATACATTGCAAATGTGTCTATAATTTTTGATCTTCCATGCTTGGTTTTATCCACTTTCTTGTGTTTTGTTCCAACTTTGGAGAAGTTTTCATATGATTTCTTGGACTAACCTATTAACAAGAGCCACAGTGCCAGCTGCCTGTTTTCTATTGTTTTTGGTTCCAGGAAAGTCAGAAAATGAATATTCTCGTAATTGGATGGGAAAAAAGCCAAAGTGCCTATTTTTCCAGAAGGGATCAAGTGCCAGAATACGAGACGGAGAAGGGCCAGGGGCCGGCCACACCACCTGGCCGCGCGGCCAGGCTAGGCCCGCGCCAGGGGGTGGTGTGGTGGCTCCCGACACCCCCTTGGCCTCTCCTTCCGCCTATAAGTTGCCCTCGGGATGAAAACCCTAAGTACCCGATCAAAAATCCACAAAAGAGTCTGTAGCCGCCGTCATATCCATCCCTAGACCGGGAGGGATCTGAAGCTTTTCCCGACACCCTGCCGGAGAGGGGAATTCACCCTGGAGGCCTTCTTCATCACCATGCAAGCCTCCGGTGTGATGCGTGAGTAGTTCATCCTTGGACTACGGATCCATGTAGTAGCTAGATGGCTGGTTTCTCCTCCTTTGTTCTTTCATGTTTAGATCTTGTGAGCTCCGTTCATGATCAAGATCATCTATTTGTAATTCATACATGTTGTGTTTGCGGGGATCCGATGGATATTGAGATACTATTTCAGATTGATTATTGATTTTATCATGTCTTTGTTATTTGAGATCTTGCATGCTTTCCGTTGTTAGTAGTTATCTTGGCCAAGTAGATGCTAGCAACTCCAAGAGTTAGTATTTATGCTCGATAGTGGTTTCATGCCTCTGGTAATCCGGGGAAGTGATAGAAATCTCTAAGGTACTAGATGTGTTGTTGCTGCTAGGGAGAAAACAACAAGCCTTTCTTCATAGAACAATCGTATTGTTTACTTGGCACACAATGCGTAATGCAATTTTCCGTTGCTTGCAACTTAATACTGGAGGGGGGTCGGATGATAATCTGAAGGTGGATTATTAGTCATAGATGCAGTTGGATTACGGTCTATGTATAATGTTGTAATTCCCAATCAAGTCTCAAAGGAGTCAAGATGAGTAGTATATGCTTGTATGCTTTCTCGATGTTTATCAATTACCCCGCTGTAATTTGTTCACCCAACATGTTATCTATCTAAGGAGAGCCACCGCTAGTGAACTATGGATCCCGGTCCTTTTTCTTTACATACAATCTACAATCTTTTACTGTTTTGTGTTTACTTTCTGCAAGCTTTTACTTCTTTCCATTCGATACGTTTAATCCTTTGTTTTCCACAAAACACGGTGAGATTGACAACCTCATCGCAAGTTGGGGACAAAGTTTTGTGGTTGTGTTGTGCAGGTCTCCATGTTGCTACTAGCACCGGTAGTGCGCCCTGCCAAAACTCAGCTAGTAACACCTTTGGGGTGTTTCCTTGCTCCTACTAGTTCGATTAAACCTTGGTTTCATTACTGAGGGAAACTTGCTACTGTGCTCATCATACCTTCCTCTTGGGGTTCCCAACGAGCTCTACATCAACCACGCACCAGCACTTTTCTGGGCGCCATACACAGAGCCATCATGGGCCCCCTGTGATCCATCTCTGCTCCCTCTTCTAGCATCCTTGGTCTTCTGGAAAAATAGGATTTCCCATGTATTTTCTGGAATTTTCTGATCTTCGTGAATTTCGCCTCCAAACAATGCCTTTTCCATCAGAATCCTGACTTCAGCGGTCCATCCTCCAAAAGTCATCAACCATGCAAAAACAGATGAAATAACATAAGTAACATCTCTTAATATGAAATATATCAATGAATAATAGTAAATTATGATATAGAATAGTGATGCAAAATGGACGTATCAACTCCCCCCCAAGCTTAGACTTTGCTTGTCCCCAAGTGAAAACTAAGCTCAATAAACATGACCTCAGGTTTCTGGAGTGAAGAGTCAATAAAAGAATGCGGACAAGAAGCATCACATTCATCAATACACAAATCATAATAGAAGACAACTCACTATTATATAACTTAACTTGCAATAGGTAAAGGAAACACAATAAAGATACACAAAGTAAATCTTAATTGGTAATGCCAAACTTTGTTCTTGGTCAAAGAACGGTTAACAATTTGCAGGAGTTCAAATATAATGGGGTTTTCAATGATAGCTTTCAAAGTAATATTCACTAAGATAAGAGCAATGTGCAAAACAAGGAACATAAGAAACATGATTGAATAAATCAGCATATGAATGAATGAAACACAACAACTCAAAATACTTGCTGAGATAGAAAGGAATAGGTTTACTGACTCAACTTAAAAAGTAAAAGGTAAGCCCTTCGCAGAGGGAAGCAGGGATTTCAAGTTTCATAAAGTGCTTCCAAAAATTATGGTACTTATTAGTTTTCAGCTCTCATTGCCCCTATCATAAGCATCTTGAGGTGATTAAGGTTGAAGTGAATAAATATGAGGATATGCTTGACAAGTTATAAGTTGAAAATCTCATGCCCCGTGGTTACGAGTACCAGACCTCATGCTACTCAACTTTAGTCACGCGTAAGTTCTTGTCATTGTAAATACATGTGTATCATGGAGAACCGGCAACGAGGTACCCCTTGCCTGATGATACGGAAGCTTTCCCATATCAAAATGACAAGGCAAGTAGACAATGAGCATCTCAGCGATCTTTTTATTTGCTATTTGCATAGGTTTTTTTTGAGGATGCTTCACAGATTGCTCACTATGGTTACGCTGCAAGTTTCCACCATGATTAGGCATGGCTTAGACTAGCGGCCCAAGCATTTCTCTAACACATATAAAAACTCCATGAGCTTACAATCTCCACTTTTATTTTACACCGCCGGGATTCATAAGCAAAAGAATCATGATATCAACTAAATAAGTGCAATGTTGAAAGTGTTCCCCATGGTAACAGGGTTTTGCTAACTCTCAACTTATAAAGCGCAAGCATATATGCAACATAGATGGGTACAATGGTTCAAGTTTATTAAGTGCAAGAAAGTAAAGTGTGCCATCAAGTTTTTGAGAGCTTTAGTTCGGAAGGTAGATAAAAACATGAATTTACTTAGAATATCCAATGCTAATCGGTAGGTATGGTGGACACAAATGGCATAGGTTTTGGTTTAAAGATTGGATGCATGAGAAGCATTCCCTCTCAGTACAGGTTTTAGGTTAGCAAGGCTGGGTAGCAAGCAAAAGAGTTGAAGGAAACAAACAAACATACAAGTGATAAAAACAAACATGCAATCTTCCTTGGAAGCACAAAAGATCTTAACTAGGGAATACTAAGCTTATGCGCCAATCAAGAGGGAAAGATAATGAAATTATATTTCTTAAGAGTATTTTTATATTTTCCATTCAATTCTCATAATAGTGTTTCTACTGACCGAGCCAGGTTTGCCAAAACCAACTAAATTTACTTAATGATCATCAAGTGATACCAATACTAATAACAAGATCAATCATATAACGTAAATTGAAAACTAAAATAAGATATGCAAAAGAGTGAATGATAGAACTTCTCATTAATATTCCATAACGGCAACTCACACCAAGGGATACATAGATAACTAACGAGAGGGGGGACACTTCCACAATGCAAACCATCCTATATGATAACTTTCTCTTTTCATGATATGACTCTACTGAAAAGGTAAAAAGATAGAAGATAGTGATGTGATACCGCGACACTCCCCCAAGCTTGGGACAAACCAAGGGTTTGCCAAAACCGGATGACGAATTACTCCTTTGGTGGTGGTGTTCTCTCGATGAGCTTTTCAATCAATTTCCTCAAGTCCTCAATCTCAAAGGTGAGGGTACGAATCAACTCAGAGTTGTGCTCAATGCGGTTCATGATCATGTCGGGTTGTGAATACCAGCTCGTACGATTCTTTCCCCACTCTTCCTCCTTGAAGTATTCTTTTCCTACATGGTTAGACCGAGGCATATCCCAATTGGACGGTAATTTTTCCTTGGGCATATTTTGGAATTGATGCTCATGGATAAGGGTATGGAAGGGGTCCTTGGTGCGTGGAGGAGCTGACCGTGAAGTCAAGCAATGACGCGGAGTCTTCCCTCCAGTGGACATTCGTGCAGTCCTTTTGAACTTGGCGGGATTTGCCACCACTCCAATGCTTGCAATGGTAGTGCTGGTGTGTGGATGCTGGTCTTCCTTTGCCTCCTCTTCAACTTCACTCTTGATTTCCTCCTCTTTCTCAGAGTCTTGGAGATCATCCTCTGCAGGTTCCTTGCCCTTATCGTTGGCGGAGACCATTGTGCTTCTAAGCTTTAAGAATAGTTCCTAGTAGCAACAGATGGAAACGAAAACATGACGAGAACACAATATACGAACCTCGGGGGATCCGGGGGATTATATATTACGAAGTTTAACAACAAAAGGAAAGTTCTAGGAGAAAATGGGTCAGAGACGGGCTCCAGGGTGGCCACACCCCCTGGTGGCGTGGCCAGGTGGGCCCGCGCCACGGGGTGGTGTCAGCCACCTGGGCTCCGTTTCCGTCCCTCTTTCGACTCATTGCTTTCAATGTTCGATAAAAACTGCAAAAATATAAAATGATGGATTTTTTGCGGACCTTTTCTTACAGAACTATTACCTATTCGAACATGGACTCTGCAGGTCTCTGAATTTGGTCTTTGATAATTTTTTCGGAGTCACAACTTTAATAACATCAATATCTTCATCTTCATACTCATATTGCTTGAGTCATTTAACCATCCACCATCTTATTACACCATGTTCCCTACAACCTCGAAATTTGTTCCACACAAAACTTCACACAATTCTTATTAGCAACATTAGTGCATAAAAGATAATAAACCTTTAGTTTCAATTTCAACCGAAATCCATCAAAACATAGGATACCAAAACAACTCCTTTTGAAAGCCCCAAAATAGAATTCAAAAAGGAAATCCATTTAAGACGCAAATGCAAGAGTGGCAAAAATCTATCAAAACAGCCCAGCATGTAAAGGTCATTTTTTTCGAAAATCTTCTGTTGCTCAAATCAAAAAGTGAAAAACTAACGAAAGTTAAATAATAACCTGGGGCATGCACACAAAAATTTACAGATCTGTACACCGTTCTGGATTTTTTCACGATTTTTTATAGTGAAGCACAAAAATCTATTTCGGGACAGCAACTTCCCCAAATCTTACTTCTCTCTCATTAGAGGTTGATCTTGACTCAAAAAACCAAAAAAGGGATAAGGAGAGGTTATCGCAGAAGCAATAACTTCCAAGACTTAAATAAACAAAAACAAACTGAAAGCAAAAATATATTGGATCGTCTCCCAAAACGCTCTTTCTTTATAGCCATTAAGATGGGCATGATAATTTCAATGATGCTCACATAAGAATATGAATTCAAGTAAAAAAGAGCATCAAGAAGAAAAAATACACATGTTTAAGTCTAACCCACTTCCTATCCAAGGGAATTTTGTAAGAAAATAAATTGTTGAAACCAGAGGCTGCTAACATAGGAAGGCAAAACAAATGTAACATAAAGATTTTCAACATAAAGCGAGGAAACTTAATATTATTGAGATGAATGAGAACACTTTTCCCTCTCTCATAGTAACTTTCAGTATCGTGAATAAATTTAATGATCTAACTATCACGTGAACTATTGTAGCAATGATCACTTATTCTAACAGAAAACACAGGGACACTAGCTCTCATCACACTACTTTGTGAGACAATATTAGAAGTATCCTTACAGAGGATAGTGTGTCCATCTTTTACATATTTAGTGACAAAGTCTTTCACATTTTCTATTATAGGTTCATCAACTATTTGTTCATCAGGTTCGGCAGCTTTATTTGTACTATCATTAACCATACTAGCTATCATAGAATGTTCCTTTATCTTAACTAGGAAAGGCATTTTCTCAATGTAACGTTCATGTAAAATATGATTAGCAGTATAAACTTCAGTATCTCTTGCAGGAACACAATTAGCAATATCTTTATAAGGTTCATGATACTTATTCCACTTCTTTTTAGGAATGTCAATATAAGAAGCAATAGCTTGAGAGTCTAGACCATAAGCATTACTAATATTACGAAAGTCATCAGTTCCAATAAAAGATTCAATGCATTCATAATCATAATTTATACCTGACTTTCTTCCTTTATCATTCTCCCATGCTTCAGAATTGTCTTGAATACGGTCTAGAAGATCCCATTTAGCTTCTTCTTCCATACGTGTAAATCATACAGCACAAGAAGCATCCAATAGATACTTATCATGAAGAGAAAGCCTTGCGTAAAAGTTATTGATAATAATATTGTTCGGGAGCTCATGAATAGGACATTTGAGCATTAGTAACTTCAATCTCCCCTAAGCTTGAGCTGTACTCTCTCCATCAAGAGGCCAAAAGTTACATATTTGATTCCAATCTTTATGAATCTCACTAGGAGGATAAAATTTTGAACAAAACAGAGATACTACTTCCTCCCATTCAAGAGCTTGACCATTCTTCAGCAACTTGTACCATTCTTTAGCTCTTCCTTTAAGTGATAATGAGAATAACTTCTTCTTGACTTGATCTGTTGTAATACCTACACACTTGCACAACCCGCATAATTCATGTATAAGGAGAAAATGATCACCGGGATGGAGAGTTCCATCTCCAAAATAGTAGTTATCCATAACACGACCAATAATTCTTGTACTATTTTAAAAGTATCATTTTCAGCAGGTGGTGGTTCATCTACTACCTTAGCAGTGGTAGTAGCATTATGAAATAAGAAACTAAGTGAATTATCTATATTGAAATAAAGTAACTAACATAAGTAAAAAATACTCACAGTAGAAGTTTCCTACCAGTTCCACTCTCTAATAGCGCTTCACTCCTCGGCAACGGCGCTAGAAAATAGTCTTGATGACCCACAAGTATAGGGGGTGTATCATAGTATTTTTGATAAGTAACAGTGTTGAAAGCAACGAGGAGCAGAAGATGTTGACGAGTGGCTTGGAGCAGGAATTCTCTATAAATACTTAGCAAATGGATTTTTAGGGTTTTTTGATGATGCAGATAAATGAAGTACGAGTAAATAAAAGACAATAATAATAGTTGCAGCAAGTGGCCCAATCCTTTCTTTAGCAAAGGACAAGCCGGTTGTATTACTTAAGATGACCAAACGTTCTCGAGGACACACGGGAATATCGTCAAGTGCTTTCGCTTCATATAGTTGATTAATCTTATTTAGTTGGATAAATGTTGTGTAGGTGAACCTGTGCTAATGTACTGACCTTCCTAGGACTAATACATACTTGTGATTAAACCCCTTGCAAGCATCTGCAAGTACAAGAAAGTAATTAAGATAAAAACATAACCACAACTTTAAACTCTGAGATCCTACACTCCCTTGTGCAAAGGTTTCCTAATGAGGGTTTAGGTTTCTATTACTCCGGCAACCCCTACGATTAGTAGCCAAATACACAATGTATTCCCCTAGGCCTATAAAGGTGAAGTATCATGTAGTCGATGTTAACATGATACCACTAGAAGAATAACACCATCACTTAAATAACAAACTATTGAATCTTCCTCAACACAATTCCACTACTAACAACATGACTTCCTGCATGTCCTCAAGAACTAAACGAACTACTCACGAGACATCATATGGATCAAGATCAGAGATGAAATAATGATAAGTAACAATCTGGACATAACAATAATTCAATGGTTCCACTCAATAGCATCAACTACAATAAGTAATCAACACCGAGAAAGTTTCCCCCAAGAACTATGCAAGATTCAACCCAATTGTTACAGCGGTACGGAGTGGTGCTGATGGTTCTGGTGGAGATGATGATGGAGATGATGATGATGATGATCCCGATGAAGTCCAGCTTGATGGTGGTGTTGATGGCGATGATCTCGCCTCTCCGAGAAGGAATTCCCCTGGCAGATTTCTGCCTGCCGGAGAGCTCTTTCTCTCTCTATAGTTTTCTGCCCCGCAGAGGCGGCGGAACCTTTCTGTGGTCGCTCTCCGAGTCTTAGTGTTTCGTGGGGAATATATACGCCAAAGAGCAGAGCCAGAGGTGGGCCAGGGTGGTCACACCACCTAGTGGCGCGGCCAAGGGTGGCCCATGCCAGGGGGTGGTGTGGGCCCCCTATGGCCCATCTCTGCTCCATTTTCTGGCATCCTTCGTCTTCTAGAAAAATATGATTTTCCATGTATTTTCTAGAATTTTCTGATCTTCATGAATTTCGCCTCCAAACAGTGCCTTTTCCATCAGAATCCTGACTTCAATGGTCCATCCTCCAAAAGTCATCAACCATGCAAAACCAGATGAAATAACATAAGTAACATATCTTAATATGAAATATATCAATGAATAATAGTAAATTATGATATAGAATAGTGATGCAAAATGGACGTATCACCGCCCCTCCTAGCCTTTATATAGGGAGGCTAGGTCTCGGGTTAACAGGCCGAGTCGGTTTCAAATTAGGGTTTTCCCTTTAAATTTCTATCGACACTTTGTCGTGTTCTTTAAGAAGTCGTACTCCTATGGTCCACCTAAATCCTTACTAGGCTTTGTTCGTACTGTGGACTCTTCTTGGGCTGAACCGTATAGGCTAATCTTGAGTACCTATAAGGTATACCCATGTCATGCACTTTTTACATGTAGACATCTTTGTGGAAAAAATAGTGGATAGGCTTGGTCACCCTTAAGCTTTTTGGCTTGTGGACAACCTCCAACTATGTACTACCTCCATCCCAAGGAATAAGGCACCGTCCTTTTGTGTGTCTTTTCCCTAAAAAATGTGTACTTTTAGGCTTATGGTGTGGTTTTTCATACACAGCTGACGAAAACGCTAGACACAGACACATAGAGCTACTGACACAAGGCAGGTCGACACATGTGTATAGCGCCAGGTTGTGGATGAACCAGAGATGAGCCGACCAGGGTGTGGATCGTGATGACTGATGAGGCAGCGAAGGAGAGAGAAAACACAATTTGTTTTGTATGCATATAAATTTCCTACTACTTCGTATAGTAGTACTACTACTCATTATACCCTATACCTTGTGTCATGAACTCATCATCTTTGCTCTGACATCGCACCTCCTTTAACTTCTTATCTTCCTAGCTCTCTCGTGTTGCCTCCTCTATGCCCTCATAGTCTCTTTTCTCTCTTCTTTTTTACAGACTCATTTTTATTTTCAGAAAGTCTTCCAAAGTCATTTTATTTCTTCATGGAAAGTAGTACACGTAGAAAGACATCGTACAAATTCTTTTACTATTAGTATTATTTTTTTTGACTATTTTCAAATCAAGGTCAATTTTATCTACATGCAAATTACTAGCAAGTGGAATCTTTCAAAAAAACTTGGTGATTTTTGATATATTGACTGCCTAGTGGGTACCTTCAAAAGATATTTGTAAATCTTTGAGAGAAATCTACCACTTAATTTTAGGTTCAAATTTTACCTAACATTGAAAAATTATCTTAAATACGTTTCAAGAGGTGAAGGTAGCATGGAAGCTTGAGAACTCATAAAAATTGGTAATCGTAAGTGAAACATGGTAACCACTTTGTCTATGAACTTGTCTTCCGGTATTGGGAGACATATTCTCAGTGCTTTCTTTAATTTTAAGTAAAACATTCTTTTCACTTTGAATATTCAAAATTGTTTTTTGTTCCTAAAAGTAGGAAACTCCCATTTTTGGCAGCATTATTATTCACCATGCCACGTTGCACCCATCTCCAAATATGCGAAACTACCATAAAGTATGATATCCAATTGGCCATTTACCCTTGTCATTTGGCCTGGAGCCTAAGAATGTTCATACAGGGTAGGCCATATTCTGAAATAGCTTGTTGTTTTCAAATGTTGTGAATGCTCATGATTATCATTTTCACGACAAGCAATGCAAGTCAGAGGACATCTTTCGATGTCTTTTAGTTTTAAAATTTTGAAATCAAGGTCAAATGTGTCCACATGCAAATTCTTAGCAACAAATTGAATCTTTCAAAAATCTTGTTGGTTTTTGTTATATTGACTGCCTGGTGGGTACATTCAGATAGTTGTAGAACTACCGGAGAAATCTACCACTTACTCATAGTTCAATTTTTACCGGTCATCAATGAATCAACTTAAATTGGTTTAAGTGTGTGAAGTTAGATAGGAAGCATGAGGACTCATAAAATATGGTAACCTTAAGTGAAACAAGGTACAAACTTTGTATGGAAACTCGGTCGTGTCATTCCGAGCCATATATTCACCATTCTTGCTCTTAAGAAAATACACCTGTGTCACTTGGAAGATTGAAATTGGTTGTTTGACTTGAAATATAAGAATGTTCATACTCATTTTAATTTTCAAAAGTTGTCCAACTCATTTTACTCAATTTTTTATACGGAGCATCAGCATAAAGTATGATGTAGATATGGCCATGACCTTGGTCATTCGGCTTGAAGTTCACGAATGTTTAGACTCGTTTTTATTTTCAAATAGTTGTCCAAATTCATTTTTCTTTCTTCGTCGAAAGTAGTACACTTAGGAAAACGCTGTGCAGATCCTTTTTTTTGTTTGATTGTTTTCAAAACAAGGTCACATTTTTCTACATGCAAATTACTAGCAAGAAGTTGAATCTTTCAAAAAACGTCGGTGATTTTTTATATACTGATTGCATGGTGGATACCTTCAAAAGATATTTGTAAAACTTTGAGAGCAATCTACCACTTACTTTTAGGTTCAAATTTTACCTAACACTAACAAATTGGCTTAAGTTAATTTAAGGGGGCAAAGTAAGCTAGGAATCTTGAGAACCCATAAAACTCGGTAATCGTAAGTGAAACATGGTAAATACTTTGTCTTGGAACTTGGCTTGTGGTATTGTGAGCCATATTCTTCGTGCTTGCTTTAATTTTAAGGAAAACATTATTTTCAGTTCAAATATTAAAAATGGCATTTTTGTTCCTAAAAGTTGAAAACTCCCATTATTGGTAGCATTATTATTCACCGTACCACGATGGAACCATCTACCAAATATGGGAACATTACCATATAAAGTATGATGTCCATAGGGTCATTTACCCTTGTCGTTCGGCTTGGAGTCTAAGAATTCTTGTACATTATACTAGGCCATATTCTGAAGCAGCTAGTTTTTTTCAAAAGTTGTAAAAGCTCATGATTATCATTTTCATGATAAGAAGTGCAGGTCAGAGGACGTCGTGTGATGTCTCTTTTTATTGTTTTCAAATCAAGGTCAAATTTATCTACATACAAACTTTTTAGCAAGAAGTTGAATCTTTCAACAGATTCGTTGGTTTTAGATATATTGAAACCTAGTGGGTACCTTCAAAAGATACTTATATAACTTTAAAAGCAATCTAACACTTACTCGTAGTTCAAATTTTATCTGGTATTGACAAATGGGCTTAAATTAGTTTAAGTGTGTGAAGTTAGCTAGGAAGCTTGTGAACTCATAAAATTTGTTAATCCTAAGTGAAACATGGTCCAAATTTTGTCTGGAAACTAGGACTATGGAATTCCGAGCCATATTCACTGTGCTTGCTCTTAAAAAATATTTACTCATAAGTATTTTTTATATTTATTGTCTATAAAAAAATACTAGTGACACACTAAATAAATCACGGAAAAACCATTGTGCAATAAAAATTTATGAATAAATTAGGGGTACTTTTGTGAGAGATGTAATAAACCAAACATAAATTGATCATCCGATGGTTTGAAAAAACTCTTCGATGGACATCGTGTAATTCGAGTGAAAAGTTAAACCTTATGCACATACAATGTATGTTCAAAATCAAGTTTATTACAAAGAATTAAATATTTGATGGACAAATATTTCGGTACTTTGCTATAAACATTGAAGTTTTATACTATTACCTCGGATGCACTCCAAAATATATAATATTCCCTCTATTTCAGTTTACAAGTCCTACGCATATATCTAGGCTATCAATTTGACCACTAAAATATTAATTTTATATCGCAAAAATTATATCATTAGAAAATATAACACCTAAAGTTTCTAATAGTACAATTTTTATGCTATATAATTTATATTTATTTATTAAATTGACAATCTAGATATACGCACGGAACTTGTAAAATAAAATGTAGGGAGTATATCTATAAACTTCATCCCCACTAACATGCATTTAATGTTGGCAAGCTGGTTTAACCATGTCACCCCAATTTTTTTAGTCCGTTCGATTTCAAATACACGGTCCTTGCTGATTTCCTATCGCTAGCAACGCAAGCCAAACTCTGTTTGGACATTGGATCCATGTGGGACCTCTTCCTTCTTCCCTAGAGCAGTGTGCCTTCTTTAATTGCTCAATTACTCTCTGTGTCATCGAGTGCTGGGAGTAGAGTCAGTGTCCCGTCCCATTGGCTTCCCCTTAGTCTTTATCAGTGACATTTGCCACCCACATCGGCTTCAGCAGCGACATTGATTGACCCCCCGGTTCGGTTAATCTACCAACGTAATATTTGTCGTTGTATTGGGAACGGCAGTACCTAAGCAGATTAGATAGAGGTGTGGGGACTAGCAGGGAAGCTATCGACGGCGTCCACAGGCGAGATTGAATACAAGCAAGCGTAGCTGGATGCAGGAAGTACCCAGGTTCGGAGCCCTCGTGGTGAGGTAAAACTCCTACTCCTGCCGATCTGACTATGAGTGATATACAGGGTACAAGCGCTCCTCGAGTTGTATTCTCTAGCTATGGTCTTAAATGCACACAGACCAACCCTTTCTACTGAGGCCTTGCCTCTCCTAGGTAGAGAGGCAACGGTCTCACTGGCCAGTCCGGCTGGCGGGCCCTACTAGTGGGTCCTAGCCGTCTGGTCATCTACAGTATCCAGAACAACTATGTCCCATCAGAGTACGAGCGGTATGGTCATCGTGGGCATAGTGAATTCCGTGCAAGCCTGTCGTCAGCATCGGGCCACTGTTCCCGCGTCACCCCGCGAAGTCTTCGGTATGGCCGAGTAGTTGCTAGTCTTGTCGTTGTACAAGGGCGTACCGCGCACTATGCCGCACGTTGCCCTGTCCCCCTTATTGGTTCTGGCTACACTGTTGTAGCCGGCTGCTTCTTGTCATTCCGGCTACCTCTCGGTAGTCGTCTTGACTTGCCTTGTACGGCTGCGCTTAGCCAGCCGGACGTGATCTGACTGCCATAGTTATTGTCCGGTTGGGGTATCCGGAGGTCATCCCCCCGACACTAGCCCCTGAGCGCGTGTGGATTTCGCCCTTAGGAAAAATGTGCGCGCGCTCCTCTTCTTTTCAACTTCTGGCCGGCTACGCCTGGCGGTTGCGCTACCCATGACGTCAGTGCTGATGTCGGCCACACGCGCACGTGCCATCATTACTTTGCGGCAGGCAGTGAAACGTCTCATCGCACGTCACCTCGGGAAACTGCTGCTTGGCTCTTCGGTTCCCGCACCGGGATTTTCTGTGCGCCCCGCGTCTGCACACGGGATCTGGAGTGGCGGTTGGGGTGAGGCGCGCCTCGATGGATGCCGCGTGGCACCGCGGACGGTTGCCCTTCTGGGCCTTTAAAGGGGCGCCAGGGAGGGGGCGGTTCCTCCCTTCGCTTCCCCCGCTCCTAGTTGCCTTCTTCTTCTCTCTTGCACCCTTGTCCTCCTCGCATCGCCTCGCTTCACCACCGTTGTTGTAGTCTGCCGCGCCACCAGTTTAACGTCGGCGGCGGTACGGGCCACCGTCTTTCTTCCACTGTCGCGCCCCCAGCGAACCGAAAATGGCCGCCGAGCATGGAGCGTGGTGCGGCTCCTCTGTCATGGAGGAGCACATCCAGAAGTACCGAGCGACCCACGTCCTGCCGTCGGAGGAGGAAGTGGAGGTGCGGCTCGCGCCAGCGGGGGAGGTGTCACCGCAGCCGGTGAAGGGGGAGCGGGTGGTCTTCCTCCCGCAACTGGCCCGCGGGTTCACGCTGCCGGTGCACCCGTTATTCCTCACCTTCCTCGCCTTCTTCGACCTCCGCCTCCACCATCTGGGCGCCAACGCCATCGGGATGCTGGTGCACTTCGTAGCCTTCTGCGAAGGCTACCTCAGGATCCAGCTGGATCTCGGGCTCTTCTGCCAGCTCTTCCGAGTCTGGCCGCAGGTCCAGTTCACGAAGGGGCCGCTGGTCACTTGTGGCGGCGCCTCAATCTACTCCCGCATGCAGACCGGCTACCCCAAGTTCTGGCTGCACGACACGGTATGGCTGTGGCAGCAGTCGTACTTCTACGTCCGTGATACACTGCAAATGTATCTATAATTTTTGATGTTCCATGCTTGGTTTCATCTACTTTCTTGTGTTTTGTCCACACTTTGGAGTACTTTTCATATGATTTCTTGTACTAACCTATTAACAAGAGCCACAGTGGCAGCTGTCTGTTTTCTGTTGTTTTTGGTTCCAGGAAGTCAGAAAATGAATATTCTCGGAATTGGACGAGACAAAAGCCAAAGTTGCTATTTTACCGGAAGACATCTGGAGCCAGAATACGAGACGGAGAGGGGCTGGGGCCTGGCCACACCACCTGGCCGCATGGCCAGGCCTAGCCCACACCAAGGGGTGGTCTGGTCGACCCCATCACCCGCTTAGCCTCTCCTTCCGCCTATAAGATACCCCCGATACCAAAACCCTAAGTACTCGATCAAAAATCCACGAAAGAGTATGTAGCCGTCGTCGTCTCTGTCCCTAGATCGGGAGGGATCTGAAGCTCTTCCCGGCACCCTGTCGGAGAGGGGAATTCACCCTGGAGGCCTTCTTCATCATCATGCAAGCCTTCGGTGTGATGCGTGAGTAGTTCATCTCTAGACTACGGGTCCATGTAGTAGCTAGATGGCTGGTTCTCCTCCTTTATGCTATCATGTTTAGATCTTGTGAGCTCCGTTCATGATCAAGATCATCTATTTGTAATTCTGCATGTTGTGTTTGCGGGGATCCGATGGATATTGAGATGCTATTTCAGATTGATTATTGATTCTATCATGTCTTTGTTATTTGTGATCTTGCATGCTTTCCGTTGTTAGTAGCTATCTTGGCCAAGTAGATGCTAGTAACTCCAAGAGTTAGTATTTATGCTCGATAGTGGGTTCATGCCTCTGGTAATCTGGGAAAGTGACAGAAATCTCTAAGGTACTAGATGTGTTGTTGCTACTAGGGAGAAAACAACAATCCTTTGTTCATAGAACAATCGTATTGTTTACTTTACACGTAATTCGTAATGCAATAATCTGTTGCTTGCAACTTAATACTGGAGTGGGTTCGGATGATAACCTGAAGGTGGATTATTAGTCATAGATGCAATTGGATGGCGGTCTATGTATAATGTTGTAAATCCCGATCAAATCTCAAAGGAGTCAAGATGATTAGTATATGCATGTATTGCTTTCTTGATGTTTGTCGATTGCCCTGCTGTAATTTTTTCACACAACATGTTATCTATCTTAAGGAGAGCGACCTCTAGTGAACTATGGACCCCGGTCCTTTCTTTTACATTCAATCTACAAACTATTTACTGCTTTGTGTTTACTTTATGCAAACTATTACTTCCTTCTATTCGATACATTTAATCCTTTGTTTTCAGCAAAACCGGTGAGATTGACAACCTCATCGCAAGTTGGGGGCAAAGTTCTGTGGTTGCGTTGTGCAGGTCTCCACGTTGCTGTTGGCACCGGTAGTGTGCCCTGCCAACGTTCAACTAGCTACACCTTTGGGGTGTTTCCTTGCTCCTACTAGTTCGATTAAACCTTGGTTTCATACTGAGGGAAAAATTGCTGATGTGCTCATCATACCTTCTTCTTGGGGTTCCCCAACGAGCTCGATATATTTTGGGCTATCAAGCTATTTTTCTGGAGCCGTTGCCGGGGAGTCAAGGACATCTTCACAAGGGGAGTTCCTCATAACCAATCTCTTTACTTTGTTATTTTTTTTTTGCTTAGTTTCTTTTGTTTTGTTTGCTTGTTCCTTTATCAAAAACACACACAAAAATTAGTTCATACTATAGTTGGTACTTTCGTTGGTCTGTTATTTGTTTTATCTTGATTTCTATCAATGGTTGGTTTCTTTGAAACTGAATCTTATTGGCAAGGTGGGTTCACGGAAGAACAAAAATAGTATTATAAGGAACACCGCTTGTCACAAAAAGGGAAACGCTTATGGGAACAAATTGATAAATTGTATAACATTGCTATAAACGTGTGCTCTACTTATAATGTTACTTATTGCTTTGATAAATATTGTTGTTGTAGGAGGTATAAACACCTCCCTTTTCAATGTGAGTATAATGATAATGTTACCATATCTTCTTATGTTAAAGGGAATTATGACTTTTATGATGTGGAACAAATTGAAGAATTTATTGCTTGGAAGGGTGCATTTGAACTTGCTAGTTTGCTTGAAAATATTGATGATTCACCTTATAAATATGAGGTTTATGATATACTTAAATTTTGCTTTGATAATTACAAGGTAGAAAATGACTATATTCTTGAATATCTTAATAGATTCTCTCCACCAATGGAAGAGACTAATGCCTTGCAGGAGCCTATGGAAGAAGAAATTGCTCAAACTGGAAGCTCATTGGATGAAAAAGAGGATGAGAGTGATGATCAAGAGGAAGAATGGACCTACTCATCCCTACATTCTAATGAGAGTAACTCTTTACGCCTTACATTATTTGATTGTCCCCCATGCTTACCAAAGGAGGACGAATGTCATGTTCCTGAGGATTCTTTTGAAAATGTTTATAATGAAGCTCTAGTGTTTGTAGATCATGAAAAGCATGATTTATGTGATTGTTGTATTGTTGAGTTTATTCATGAGGCTACTTAAAATTATTATGAGAGAGGAAAATATGGTTATAGAAGTTTTCATGGTATTGAAACACCTCTCTATGTGCTGAAAGTTTTGAAGTTATTCTCGTTTTTATCCTCCTATGCATGTCACTTTGTTCTTTGTGAATTTATTTTCATACGAGATTCCTATGCATAGGAAGTGGGTTAGACTTAAATGTGTTTTGAATTTTCTTCTTGATGCTATCTTGTACTTCAATTCATATTTTTTTATGTGAGCATCTTCTCAAACTATCATGCCTAACTTAAAGGCGTCTAGAAAAGTACTTATTGGGAGATAACCCAAAAGTTTTAGAAAAGTACTTCAGTAATAACCGCTCCTTATCCTTTTTATTTGCTTTTTGTGCCAAGAGTAACCTCTAATGAGAGAGAAGTAATGATTGGGAAAGTTGCTATCCCAAAAAATATTTTTGTGCTTCGCCGTAAAACATTGTGTAAAATCTCTGAACGTCCTTTTGAGGCGTGAATTTTTGTGCTTCTGCCCCAGGTTGTTATCTAACTTTCGATAGTTCAACACTTTTTGATTTGAGCAATAGAAGGTCTTCGGAAAAATTCGTCTTTACTTGCTAGTCTGTTTTGTCAGATTTCTGCCATTTTCTGCATTTGCTTCTTGTTGGTTCCTTTTTGAGTTCTTTTGGGGAATTGAGCTTTTTGAGGAAAGTGCTATAGTATCTAGTGTTCTAATGGAAGTTTATTGGTGTTAGAACTGAACCTAGAGACTTATTATCTTGAATGCACTAATGTTGTTAATAAAGATTGTGTGCAGTTTTGTATGAAGGAAAAATTTCAGGTGTATGGAAGGAATGAGTAATGAGATGAAAGATGGACTAAAGCTCAAGCTTTGGGATGCCACGCGTGTCACCCCAAGAAATATCCAAGAAGTACAAGCGTCAAAGCTTGGAAATGCCCAAGGCATCCCCCTCTTCATCAATAAAAATCCCTGGTTTCTTCCAAACGCTTCATTTTTATTGTTTCATGCACAGTTGTGTTGTTCTTGGAGCGTCTTCTTTTTCGTTTTCGTTTTGGTTTTTCATTTGCTTTTTTTGCTTAGTTTTCTGAATAAATTGGTTGGACCCCCTCTTTCATACATTGGTTTTCAAATAGTTTGGTTTGGTTTGGAAAAGAGAAGGAAATCTCATGCTTAAGTGGTAAAGAGAGCTTGTTTTTTTACTGTGGCCTATGCTTTTTCATGCCATGCTTGATATTGTTTTGGCTTTATGCTTAGTATTATTTGCTGTAGCATGACTTGTTATAAAAAATTGAGATTTCTTAATGTGCCTTGGATGATCATGTGTTGTTTTAGCATATTAAAGCATAGTATTGTGGTATTCTCCTTTGTTGCTTTATTTGGGTTGACTTGGCGCATGCTCACACCATGTTATGACTATCCAAAGTCACCATAGCCTTGATGATCCTTTAGTTTTCAACTTGTAGTATCACTTTATGCTTTGATCAATGATGTTTTTCCACTCTACATGATTATGGCCATTATTGCTCTCTTAGTTTGTCGCTCCCAGTCTTTTGCTAGCCTCCACAACCAAGTATGAGTTCTACTCATGCATCCAACTCCCTAAACCAAGTTATTCCAAAGAGTCCACCATACCTACCTACTAGCATACGCTATTCCAAGTATATTCATGCTTTTGTTTACCTTCGAAATTAAACTTGTTATGAGAAAACTAGTGATTAAAGCTCTCACGAACTTGATGGCACACTTTACTTTTCTTGCCCTTAATAAACTTGAAGCATTGTGTCATCTATGTTGTATATGCTTGCCCTTATTTGTTGGAGATTAGCAGAACCATGCTTTCATGGGGAACGCTTTCAACATTGCACTTGTACTTTCTACCTAGTTGATATCATGCTCTTTTGTCTATGGATGTTGTCGGTGTGAAATGAAAGGGGAGCTTGTAAGTCCATGGAGTTATGTATATGTGTTAGAGAAATGCCTGGGCCGCTGGTCTAATCCATGCTGACATGGTGGAAACCCGCAGCGTAACCATAATGAGCTGTCTATGAAGCATTCTTCTTATAAAAAAAGAGTCCTATATTGAGAAAAAAGATAAAAAAGAAGAGATTATGAAAAGAGGAAAGAGAGAAAAAAGCACCATATTCCCATGGTAAATAAGAAGATTGCTGAGATGCTCGTTATCTGCTTGCCTTGTCATTTTGATATGGGGATTCTTCCGTATCATCGGGCAAGGGGTACCCCGTTGGCGGTTCTCTATGATACACATGTCCTTACGATGACAAGAACTTACCAGTGACTAAACTTGTAGCATGAGAAGCGACCCTCGTATTCAAGGGACATGAGATTTCTAACTTATACTTTGTCAAGCATGTACACCATAGTTTGTTCACTTTAACCTTAATCACTTCAAGATGCTGATGATAGGGGCAATGAGAGCTGAAAGCTAACAAGTACCATAATTTTTGGAAGCTCTTTATGAGACTTGAATCCCTACTTCCTTTTACAAAAAGGCCTTTCTTCCACCATTATATTGAGTCTCCACCTTCTATCTTTATGCACCTACTTTGAGAGCATAGTGTCCATTCTTAGTTCTATGTGCATTGTCCCAAGACTAGTTGATTGATGCATACCTTTATATTGCTTGTTTTAAACTATTTGTATCTAGTCACTCTTATGAACTTTGAAGGTGTCCTATGCATTTATATTTGCTACTCTATGAGGGGCAAGTTGAATACTATTATGCTATGTTTTCTTTATGTGAAACAAACAAACGTCTTGCAAAGCATAGTTATTCATGAATCTTTTGTTTGTGCCTTTTCATGTTACATCATAGTTTCTTTGCTTATTGCTAGAACTTTGTCTTTCATGTTATGATTGAATTAATATGATCCCAACTTTGAATGTTTTACAAATACTTTGATCAAGTTTATGATGGTGCATGTCACCTGAAAAATTATTCTTTCTTTTTATCACTTACCTACTCGAGGACGAGCAGGAGTTAAGCTTGGGGATGTTTATACATTGCAAATGTATCTATAATTTTTGATGTTCCATGCTTGGTTTTATCTATGTTGTTGTGTTTTTTCCACACTTTGGAGTACTTTTCATATGATTTCTTGTACTAACCTATTAATAAGAGCCATAGTGCCAGCTGCTTGTTTTCTGCTGTTTTTGGTTCTAGGAAGTCAGCAAATGATTATTCTCGGAATTGGACGGGACAAAAGCCAAAGTTGTTATTTTACCGGAAGACATCTGGAGCCAGAATACGAGATGGAGAGGGGCTGGGGCCTGGCCACACCACCTGGCCGTGCGGCCAGGCCTGACCCGCGCCAGGGGGTGGTCTGGTCGACCCCAGCACCCCCTCGGCCTCTCCTTCCGCCTATAAGATTCCTCTGATACCAAAACCCTAAGTACCCGATCAAAAATCCACGAAAGAGTCTGTAGCCACCATCGTCTCTGTCCCTAGATCAGGAGGGATCTAAAGCTCTTCCCAGCACCCTACCGGAGAGGGGAATTCACCCTGGAGGCCTTCTTCATCATCATGCAAGCCTCTGGTGTGATGCGTGAGTAGTTCATCTCTGGACTAAGGGTCCATGTAGTAGCTAGATGGCTGGTTCTCCTCCTTTGTGCTATCATGTTTAGATCTTGTGAGCTCCGTTCATGATCAAGATCATCTATTTGTAATTCTGCATATTGTGTTTGTGGGG
This sequence comes from Avena eriantha, assembly GCA_910589775.1. Lineage (NCBI taxonomy): Eukaryota > Viridiplantae > Streptophyta > Magnoliopsida > Poales > Poaceae > Avena > Avena eriantha. Next base: position 39,132,781 of record OU342740.1, read on the forward strand.
ATCCAATGGATATTGAGATGCTATTTCAGATTGATTATTGATTCTATCATGTCTTTGTTATTTGTGATCTTGCATGCTTTGAGTTGTTAGTAGCTATCTTGGCCAAGTAGATGCTAGTAACTCCAAGAGTTAGTATTTATGCTCGATAGTGGGTTCATGCCTCTGGTAATCTGGGGAAGTGACAGAAATCTCTAAGGTACTATATGTGATGTTGTTACTAGGGAGAAAACAACAATCCTTTGTTCATAGAACAATCATATTGTTTACTTTACACGCAATTCGTAATGCAATAATCTGTTGCTTGCAACTTAATACTGGAGGGGGTTCGGATGATAACCTGAAGGTGGATTATTAGTCATAGATGCAATTGGATGGCGGTCTATGTATAATGTTGTAATGCCCAATCGAATCTCAAAGGAGTCAAGATGATTAGTATATGCATGTATTGCTTTCTCGATGTTTGTCAATTGCCCCGCTGTAATTTGTTCACCCAGCATGTTATCTATCTTAAGGAGAGTCACCTCTAGTGAACTATGGACCCCGGTACTTTCTTTTACATTCAATCTACAAACTTTTTACTGCTTTGTGTTTACTTTCTGCAAACTATTACTTCCTTCCATTCGATACGTTTAATCCTTTGTTTTCAGGAAAACCGGTGAGATTGACAACCTCATCGCAAGTTGGGGGCAAAGTTCTGTGGTTGTGTTGTGCAGGTCTCCATGTTGCTGCTGGCACCGGTACTGCGCCCTACCAATGTTCATCTAGCTACACCTTTGGGGTGTTTCCTTGCTCCTACTGGTTCGATTAAACCTTGGTTTCATACTGAGGGAAACCTTGTTGTTGTGCTCAGCATACCTTCCTCTTGGGGTTCCCGAACGAGCTCGATATATTTTGGGCCATCAGTCCGCAACCTCACCGCCGTGGACCGGATCAACCTTCCGACGTTCTAGGATGTGGAGTCCAGCCGGCAGCAGTTGGACTTGAAGGTCTACAACGAGAAGATGGAGTCAGATGCGATGTTGCAACGCATGCGCGCCCTCGTCACCACCGGTCTAACCGGCCTAGACATCACCCTTAGCTGGATATCCAGGCTGATGATGCCGCTGCAGCAGCGGGCGCACAAGATGTGCTTCTACTCCGGCCGGCTGGACCCGACCCGGCTGTCTCTCCACGACCCCCGCTACAATAATATGAAGGAGTGGGTGTGGACCATCACCAAGGAGCGGCTGTCGGAAGGCTGGAAGTTCGGGCTGGCCCCTTACTGCCGCGACAACCACGCGCCCCGGGGAAGTCCTTCTAGCCATAATTCTCTTTGTATTTCTTGCCTTTTTTATCCAACTAATCTTTTGTCATTGGTAGATCTTCCCCTGCATCCTTCGCAAGAAGGGCGAGACCCCTCTTCAGACCTTCACGCCCGACCTGCCCGAGTCGCGCGCTCGCCGGTCTGGCGAGGAGTCTGACGGGGATGGCGACGTCTTCCCTAGTCGGAATGACGAGCCAGCCGCCGATCCTCACGCGGAGGTCGACGAGGAGGGGGAAACCGCGCTGGCTCCCGAGCCGTCACGGTGACTCCAGCCGGTCTGGTGCTGGCGGGAGTGTCTCTAGCCGTTCTAGCGCCAGCCGGCCCGCCGCGGAGGAATCGACCCCCAAGAGGAGCCGGACCAGCGCCCTTCCCCCGAGCCGCCTTGGCCGGAAGAAAGGGAAGCCCCCGGTGGTACAGGGGTAAGTCCTCTTCCAAGTGCTTTTACTATCTTCTGCTCCTTTTGCTTTTCCTTGTCTATCTTTAGCTCATTTGGTTCTTGCTTCTTTTCTTCTTGCCGTTTAGTACGCTGGTCTCTTTTGGGGCCGCAAGCCTAGCGCAGGCGCCGACTGGGTCGCTGCCCCGCGCGCCGCCCGCATCTGCTTCCGCCCCTCCTTCATTCGAGGCACCACCTCCGCCACCGCCTCGAGCTGAACCGGCTGCGCCAGCTGGAGCGGGAGGCCCTCAGCCAGCCATGGTGGTCCAGCCGGAAACGGTTGTGGCCACCTCGCAGAGCGGGGATGGATCTTCTTGAAGGAAATATGCCCTAGAGGCAATCATAGAGATGATTGTATTTCATGTGTATCCATGAGTTATTATAATGTTCCTTGAATATCCATATACCAGGCAACTTGTATTGATTGGCAATTATGTGAATTGTTTGTGAAACTCTTTACTTGTATGGTTATCTAATAATTGTCCCTAGTCGGAGTTCATGCGAGGACACACGTGAATATTAGACTAGCACATCGATTGGTTAATGACTATGTTTCGCAAGTCATTGACATGGAGATGTCAAACCAATGATGTGGACACATGTTATGAACATGGGGTTGGACTGACCCAACATGAGACTAGCAATAATACTTGCAGCTCTCTCTACACATCGTGTACGTTTTGTCCTTAGACCTGAGATTGTCGCATGTACTTGAGATGTGGATCGACCTACTTTGGGGCTATCAAACACTACTCCGTAACTGGGTAGTTATAAAGGTAGCTTTCGGGTTTGTCCTGATACATGCTGCAAGGCATCGGTCAATCAAGATGGGATTTGCCCCTCTCTACTTGAGAGAGATATCTCTGGGCCCCTCGAGTGATCGGATCCAGAAATGCATGGCCGTGCTACATATGGTTAAGAGTTAACCTAGTAAAGGGATTCTGAATCACAGTATCGAGAAAGAGAGGTCAGCTTAGAGCTAGACCAAATATCGTGAGGCAAAGGGAAAGACATGTACTCAACCTTGTGATGGTTCGTCCGAATGATCTTTATATGCGTTTAGGAGTTGGCACGTCTTGCTAGAGGCCGCTACCAACTATTGACGGAGTAAGTGTACTCGCGTCATGTCTATACGTGTATGAACCTATAGGGTCACACACTTTAGGGGCTGGAAGCCTAATGAGGATTGGATCCGAATTAGACCAGGCTTAGGCTGCTAATGGGCTGCTAATGTAGAAGCCCACCAGGGATGCCTATATAAGAGGGAGTGAGGCGAGCTGAAAAGGAGAGAGCATTCCACCCAGCCGCCACTCCTCTTCCGCCTGTGTTGCACGCGCAGACCTAGCAGTCTGGCGTGTGACGACTTCCACTCCGGACGTGTGGATACCTCGGAGGTGCTGCATCTGTAGCACTTGGACGAGCCGCGCAAAGGGGAGCTGCTCATGGGACGAGGACGAGGAGGAGACGTAGAACATCTACACTGCCGCAACGTGCTTCATCGAGTTCCGCACCTGCGCGTCTAGCGGTAATCCCGTGATCTATGACAATAGTATTCCTGGTTGACGCGGTAGAAATTTTTGATTTTACGCTAGTGTAGCCTACCCGTTACCCTTCACTTCTATGAGGACACGGAGGGCGGCCACCGGCAACGAACTCATGGTTGTCGGGGATGACAACTCCGAGGACGAGCTGGGGGAGGAGTGGAGGACGGCGATGGTTGCGGCGAAGGAGTCACTGGCAGCCAATGCCGTGGACAATGACGCCTCCTTCGCCACCTCGCTGACGGATCTCGCCACCACCCTCGAGCTGGCGGTGAAGGAGATCTTGCTACTCGAGGCCGCTGCCGGCGACAATCGGTCCTTCGAGCAGAAACTTGCTGCTGCCAACGATACCTCGCAGAGTAAGTTCGCTTTATCCAGAATCATCTTTTTTTGCTGATAGCCAGTTTTGTCGCAGCTATCCTTGTGTGCGCTCAGCGGGAGATTGATCGCCTGAAAAAGGCGAACGGCTGGCTGAGCAAGTCCAACTCCACATTGCGGCTGCAGAACAAGGACTGGCACGCCAAGGTGGACGCTCTGGAGGCCACCATCAAGGAGCACAATGCCTCGCTCACCAGCCGGACTGAAGTCTTCAACCTTCTCGAGGCCCAGAACAAGAACCAAGAGAAGGAAGTTAAGTGGTTGACAAAGAGGGAGAAGGCCCTGGTGGAAGAGCTGATGTAGGTCGGGCACACGACCAAGGGTAAGTTCCTTTTCCGTCTTCCCTCGACTTTCTAGATCTGGTAGCCGGATCTGACTTTCTTTTTTCTGATAGCATTTTATCCTGGCGTAGACCTGCTGGCCAACAACCGGCTGCAGGAGAACAGCCGACGACCCAGGAGCTGGTCGTCCTTCTTGGTGAGGAAGCTGCGAAGCTTCGTTAGGTCGGCGCAGACCATCTTCTCCTTCCTGTGGCCAGACACTCCGATCCCGGAGACGATGGCGCAGCTAGCCGCCAAGGTGTGGGAGGTGCCGGCTAGCATCGACCGGCTGCGAGACTTGGTGGCGCGAGCCGGAGCGGAGATGGCCTTAGCCCTCATGCTCTCGTGGTACAAGGATGCCTGTGTCGAGAAGATCGACGGGGGTTTCCGCACCGGCGCTGACCTTGCCACCATCCGCCAGGCCCATCTGGAGCTCCAGGCCTCCGCCATCAAGATTGCTGACTACGTGGACCCCGACGAGGTTCTCACCGATTCGGAGTCCGTCAGCACTCCGGATGCGGAAGCCACGACGCAGCCGGCTAGGGGCGACGCCAGAACCGGATCGAACGCCGCGCCTCCTCCGCCTCCCGAGACTACCGCCAGCTAGGGCGCTCCGCATAGCAAGGGCCCCACCGTTTAGCTATAACCCCGGGTTGTCGGGCGTATTTGTTCATCTTGTCTGGCTCAAAACTTTGTTTGTCCGTACCGGCTGCTTCTGGCGCCAAGTAAATTTATGGGAGCTTCGCCTCCCTTTTCCTTTTTAATGTCAGTTTGACTTATTTTGGCTTGCTTCCAACTTGTGGTTTCTGTATGTTCCTTTAAATGTTTCGCCGATTGAATTTATCCAGCTGACTTCGCTCGGATGAACGCCTTTAGCTAGGGGAGCTGCAATTCCAGTGGGGGCGCGTCAGCGCACCCACAGGGTGTAGCCCTCGAGATTCAGAGTAGCTGGCGTAGCCAGGTGCTTTGAATCTTCCTTCTTTCCTTAAGTCTTCTAGCTTCATCCGACTAGACACCTCTTAGACGGTTACTTCCGCTGGCTGAATGCCCACAGTCAGGGGAACTTCCATAGCCCCTGAGATTCGGAGTAGCTGGCGTAACCAGGTGCTTCAAATCTTCCTTCTTTCCTTCGCTTCCTGCCCTTGCCCTCACTTGGGCTCCAAATATCCGGCTAAACTCCCTTAGCCGGTCGGGAAAATACAAGATTCCACTGGGGGCGCACGAGCGCTCCCAGTGGGTGTAGCCCCCGAGATTCGGAGTGCTTGATGAAGGCAAGGACTTCAAATCTTCTCCTTTTCTTCCTGAATTCCGACTCGAAGTAGTCGTACAAAAATATACACGCACACATATATTCTCACCCGTTAGTAGGTTAGTCTGCCAAACTTTTAGCCGGAGGGCGAATTTGTTTTTTGAAAACTAGCTTGTGCTTTTCTTGACACTTAGTCATTTTCCCGTGTGCTATGCTGTTTGCGTTGCGTCCTTGCCGGGCAGCTGGGTTGCGGTCTGCAGCCGGAATCGAAGGGAGCTGACAGTACATTGCGCATGGTACTAACGGCTTTAGCAGCCGGATTGTCTTAAGCTAGTTGCGAGGCCGGGATGCCCGATCTGTGGCATCTCCTCCCCGTTTTTCATGTGGGATGCCTCGGGCTTTTGCTGTTGCTAGCCGGACAGCCGGGTTGCGGTCTGTAGCTGAGACGAAGAGTGGGCCTCTGACATCGTCGCACATTACTCAGTCGGTTTGTTGATTTTAGCAGGTCGGGCCAGCCGGCAAGCCCAGGGATTGTCGGAGCTAGATAAACTGAACCAGAAAATAGATGCACACAAATTTCTAGCAAGGAGCCCCCGAGTATCTCATAGGGGTCCACAATTTCATTCATAGGGTTTGTGGGATACATACACTGTCTGGTTACTAGGTGTAAAACGGGCATAGCAAGGCCGTGTTCCAGGGGTGCTCTGTCTCCTCATCTGACTTGTCCATCTTGTTCTTGCGCGGCTGTTGCGCGTCAATGAGGTAGTAGGAGTCGTTGGGCAGCGCCCGGCTGATGATGAAGGGACCTTCCCAGGGTGGCGATAGCTTGTGCATGCCCTTTGTGTCCTGCACCAGCCGGAGGACCAGGTCGCCTTCGCAGAACACGATAGGGTGGATCCGTCCTGAATGGTAGTGGCATAGGCGTTCCTAGTACAAGGCCAATCTGGATAATGCCAGTTCATGGGCCTCCTCGAGGAGGTCCCCGCCATCTTTCCGTGCCTCCTGGTTGGCCTTTTCATCGTAGAGGAGCTTACGCGGAGAGTCGAACTCGATGTCCGCGGAGGGGACGGCTTCCGATCCATAGACCAGGAAGAACAAGGTGTAGCCTGTTGATCTATTTGGCGTGGTGTGGAGGCTCCATAGCACAGTCGGAAGGTCCTCGATCCAGCATCTGGGCGACCGCTCCAAAGGCTCGATGAGGTATGGTTTGATGCCGGCTAGCACTAAGCCGTTTGCCCTTTCGACTTGCCCGTTGGACTGCGGGTGTGCAAGGGACGCAAGGTCCAGCCGGATGCCCTTGTTGCTGCAGAATCGGGCGAAGGCCCCCTTGGCAAAGTTTGTGCCGTTGTCGGTGATGATGCTGTTGGGGTAGCTGAACCGGTTGATGATGTCAGTGAAGAAGGTGCCGACGGTCGCGCCGTCCAGCTTCTGGATGGGCTTGACCTCGATCCACTTTGTAAACTTGTCCACCTCCACTAGCAGGTGGGTCATGCCCGCACGCGCACGCTTGAAGGGGCCGACCATGTCGAGGCCCCAAACAACGAAGGGACAGGTGATCGGTATGGTCTTGAGCATTGAAGCTGGCATATGCCTGAGCTGCCCGAAGCGTTGGCACCCATTGCACGCGTGGACTAGCTGTTCGGTGTCCTCGAGGGTGGTGGGCCAATTGAAGCCATGGCGAAATGCCTTGGCGACTATCGCCCTTGACGAAGCGTGGTGCCCGCACTCTCCCTGGTGGATTTCCTTGAGCAGCCGGTAGCCTGTGTCCATGTCGACACACCTTTGGAAGATGTCGGATACGCTGCCCTTGTACAATTCTTTGTTGATGATGGTGTATGTGTGTGCGCGGTGCCGAATTTGCCTGGCCTCCACCTCGCCATCCGGAAGTTCCCCGTTGGCGATGTAGTTCATGAAGGGTTGTGCCCAGGATGGTATCTCCTAGATGACGAGGATGTTTCCGCTCTCCGGTTGATGGTCGTCGAAGGGTCGTCCAGATGAGGTACCTGGGACGGCAGCCCCCGAGCCGCTTGACGAGTCGACAACCCCGGGGTCTTGCGAGCCGGAGTGTACTGACTTGTCGGAGTTGGTGCGGGACTTCTTCTTTGGAGGTTCTGTCGGCTTTGCATCTGCCGCACCGTCAACCGGGGCGGTCCCTGCCCATATGATGGAATCCGACTCGGGGGACGGGTTGATGGAGGGCTTGCGCAGGTGCTCCAAGGAAACCCCGGGTGGGATCGCCTGCCTGGTGGATCCAATTCGTGTGAGCGAATCGGCTTCCTCGTTGTTGACGTGGGGACGTGATGGAATTCACACCCGTCGAAGCAAGTGTTGAGCTTCTGTATGTGGAACCGGTAGAGAGCCATGTTTGCATCACGGGCGTCCTACTCTCCGGATACCTTCTGCACCACCAGATCCGAATCACCAAAGCAAAGGATCTGGTTGACACTGATCTCTCTCGCTAGCCGGAGGCCATGCGCCAGTGCCTCGTATTCGGCTACGTTGTTGGAGGCCTTGAAGTGGATCTGTAGGATGTACTCCAGCCGGTCTCCCTTGGGCGAGGTGAGAACAATGCCGGCTCCCAAGCCCCCGAGCATCTTCGACCCGTCGAAGTGCATCCTCCAATGGTCCAAATCCAGAACTGGTGGGAGGTATTGGGTCTCGGCCCAGTCGACGAGGAAGTCCGCCAGAGGCTCATACTAGATGGAGTAGGCGGCGAGCTCGATGGCCCACTTGGCGACTCGGCCGGTGGCGTCCTTGTTGCCAATGATTTCCGAAAGGGGTGCAGTGCACACGACCTTAATCGGATGCTCCTGGAAGTACTGCTTGAGCTTCTTGCATGCCAGGTACACGCCATAACACATCTTCTGGTAGTGGGGGTAGTTCTGCTTGGAGAGAGAGAACCCCGCTGAGGTAGTAGATGGGCCGCTGAACCGGCTGAGCCTTGCCTTCCTCGGGGCGCTCCACCACTAGGACGACGCTGACGACCCGGCTGATGGCTGCTATATAGAGCAACATCGGCTCCTTGCTAGCCGGCGTGGCTAGAACCCGCGTTGTGGATAGCATGCGCTTGAGGTCATGAAAGGCGGTGTCGGCTTGCGAGGTCCAGGAGAACTTGTCCGTCTTCTTCATCATTTGGTACAACGGGAGTGCCTTCTCTCCTAGCCGGCTGACAAAACGACTACAGGAGGCGAGGCATCTGGTGAACTTGTGGACTCCAAGCAGGCTCCTAGGCGGCTGCATCCTCTTGATGGTTGCGATCTTTTCCGGAGTCGCCTCGATCCCTCGTTGCGATACGAGGAAACCGAGTAGTTGGCCAGATGGGACTCCAAAGACGCATTTCTCCGGGTTCAGGTTCATTTGGTACTGTCGGAGGTTGCCAAATGTCTCTCCCAGGTCTTCGAGGAGGGTTTGCTTGTCCTTGGTCTTGATGACCACATCGTCCACGTAAGCGTGAATGTTTCGGCCGATCTACGAGTGCAGGCACTTCTGCATACAACGCTGATAGGTAGCGCATGCATCCTTCAGACTGAAAGGCATGGTTACATAGCAGAAAGCCCCGTACGGGGTGATGAACGATGTTTTTATCTGGTCAGCCAGGTTTAGCTAGATCTGATTGTAACCGGAATAACAATCTAAAAAAGACAACAAATCGCAGCCGGCCGTGGAATCGATGACTTGATCGATACGGGCAATGCGAATGGATCTTTTGGGCACGCCTTGTTCAGGCTGGTGTAGTCGATACACATGCGCCCGGTCTTGTTCTTCTTCAACACCAGGACTAGGTTCGCTAGCCAGTCCGGGTGGTACACTTCCATGATGAACCCGGCTGCAAGGAGCCGGGTGATCTCGTCCCCGATAATCTTCCTCTTCTCCTCTTCGAACTGGCGCAAAGGTTGCTTGACCGTCTTGGCATCCAGCCGCACATGAAGTGAGTGCTCGGCGAACTCCCTCGGTACACCTGGCATGTCCTTGGGTGACCATGCAAAGATGTCCCGATTCTCACGGAGGAAGTCGACAAGCGCGCCTTCCTATTTGCTGTCCAAGTTGGCACCAATGGTGACAAACTTGGTCAGGTCGGAGGGGTCGAGCAGGATCCTCTTCGTCTCGTTTGCCGGCTGGAAAGCTCCTTCTCCATCCGACTTACTGCTAGCCGGCATATCTTGCTGGGTCATGGCCACATTGCACATGATCACGCGCTTCTCTTCGGATATGATGAGGGCCTCTGCCGGTTTGGAACCGGCTGAGGCGCACTCCATCGAGCGCCTGAAGCAGCCGGCGATGGTGATCACGCCGTTTGGTCCCGGCAACATGTCTTGAGGTATGCGTAGTGGGGGACGGCCATGAATTTGGTGAGGGCGGGGCGCCCGAGGAGAGCGTGGTAGGAGCTCGCCAAGTTTACCACCTTGAACCAAATCGGCTCACGGCGGAAGTTTTCCTCAGTCTCGAAGATGACGTCCAGCTGGATTTTACCCAGCGGGGCGCAGGCCGGTCCCGACAATACACCGTGGAACGTTGTGGTAGTCGGGCGCAGGTCGCATTCGCGAATGCCCAGCTTCTCTAGCGAAGACCAATAGAGGATCTTGAGGCTGCTACCTCCATCGGTGAGGATGCGCGAGAAGCAGCAGGTGCGCTTGTTGGAGATGATGAGGGGGTCGAGCACCATGGCATAGCCCCCGGGAGTCGGCAGCTGCTCCGGCTGGTCTTCTCGGCTCCAGGTGATGGGGGTTTCCGACCAGTTCAGGTACTAGGGGACCGGAGAGACGATAGCGTTGACCTCCTTGGAGCGGCGCCAGCGGCTGTGCTTGTTGTCCGGCTCCGTCTCAAAGATGTGGTAGGCGGCGTGCGGCTTGGGGTAGCCGTTGTTGTTGTTGCCTCCGTTGCCACTGTTACAATCATTATCGGCTCCCCTAGCCGGTGGTGGGCCACTAGGAGGGGGCGTGGGGAGACATTGCTGGTTGCCCTGGTCCTTTAGCTGGCGAGTCCAGCTGCAGTTCCGGGTGGTGTGTGTAGCCCGTTTGAAGGGACCACTATGCCACTTGCACGGGCCGTCAAACATCTGGTCGAAGGTGAGCCGTGGCTTCTGCCTTCTTGCATCGCTAGCCGGCGTGTCGGGCGCGCCCTCCACAGCATTGACCTCCCGCGTGTGGTAGCGAGGCTTCTGTTGTCCGGCCTGGCGGTCCCCATGGAACCGGTTGTCGTTGCCGTGGCACCTGGAGGATCCGGCTTCTCCAGCCGGATTGCTCGGACGATCGCGAGTCGGCTCCATAGGAGTCGGACGCCCGTCAGCACTTACTCGGAGGGGCTTCCTCATGGCGGCATCCGCCGTGGCATACTGGTCCGCTACCATCATGAGCTCCGCCATGTTTTTTGGCTCGTCACACAGCAGCCGGTGACGAAGCATGGTGCCTTCTCGGCATCCCTCGATGAAGAAACCAATGGCCTGGCTCTCCAGGGTGCCCTTGCAAGTGTTGTGCAGCTCTGTCCACTTGGCGAGGTACTCGCGATCCGTCTCGCAGTCGCCCTAGACGCACAAGGCCAAGTCGCGTGGGCATCCCGGACACTTGTACGTGTCGTTGAAGTTGCGGACGAATACCTTCTCGAAGTCTAGATAGGCGTTGATGCTGTTGGGTGCGAGGCTGTTAAGCCATGTCCTCGCCGACCTAGTTAGCATAAGGGGGACGTAGTGCACCGCTATGCGCTTGTTCCCGTGGGCGATGCCGACTGCCGTAGCATAGTCGGTCAGCCAATCTTCCGGCTTCATACTACTGTCATACTTGGGGGTGTCCCTAGGCAGGGTGAACTTATCCGGGAACGGCTCATTCCGGATGCGGGGTCCGAAACAAACCGGTCCAATGGAGTCTTCTTCCTCCGTAACCCACGCTTGAGCGAGGAGCTCGATGCGGTCACGGGCATCCGGACAATCCGGGTTGGGCGCTCCCACCCGGCCCGAGAGACGAGAACCGGCGGGTCTTGGTGCTCCGGTTGGGGGAGGGGGAGGCGGTGCGTTGTTGTTCACCATTTGCTCCGGGCGTGGCTGGGGCTTGTTGCCCGAACCGCGATGCTTGCTGTGGGCCTTAGCCGGCTAAGGGGAGGACGCCTATTGGGTGTCGCGAGGTGCGCCCTTGCTGTTGACGGGTGGCTTGCTCCCCTTGGAGTAGCTGGGGTCCTCCTGCATCTGCCGGTTGGTGTCAGCCTGCTCGTCCACGATCCAGAGGAGCTCCTTCACTCGAGCGTGCTGGCGGGCTCGCTCCTCGCCCTCTAGGTTGGGCAGTTCGTCTGCTGCGGCTCGCACCGCGCGTAGATTCTTGATGGGTGTGCTGTAGGTGGGCTAGAAGAGGGCCGGCGTGGGATCTGGTTCCCCATCCTTTTCCATCATTCCGCCTAGCTCGCTGCCCCGGCGTCGCACCTGGCCGCGCCGGCTCGGCTCCACGGTAGGAGGAGTGAAGCCATGTGTGCGGTCGTACTCACGCCGGGTGATCTCAACTTGCTTGCGGGTCGCCGCCAGCTCCATGGCCTCTTGGACGAGAATCTGTCTCTCCATGCTGAAGTTCGCCTCTGCCTCCTCCGGGTTGTCCTCGAGGTTAACCGGCATGAGGAGCCGGTCAATGGCCTCCTCCACCGGGTTCCGAGGCGGCGGTGGCACGGAGGTGCCGCCCTCGTCCACGCCCTGCTCCCGCGGCTGGCAGGGGTGAGAACTGGAGCCGGTCATCCTGACCTCGACACCACAGGAAGCGACAGAGGCGGTGCTGCACAAATGCGGCAGCTCCGCGATGGAGATGATCTCCCTAGGGAAACGCTCCGGAACGGCGGCGACGCGGACGGGGAGGTCGCCGAAAAGCAGGACGGAGCCGTTCGCCAGGAAGGTGGTTCCGGTGAAGCAGGAAGCATTGTTGATGACGCAGTCAAATTTGCCGAGCGTGAGCACCAGGCCAGAGGCCACGCGCTCACCGGCTGAAGTGCGGGGTCCCATGCGGAACGTGACTCTGGTCAAAGCCATCATCCCCATGGTGGGCGCCAACTATCGTTGTATTGGGAACGGGAGTACCTAAGCAGGTTAGATAGAGGTGTGGGGACTAGCAGTGAATCCATCGACGGCGTCCGCAGGCGAGCTTGAATACAAGCGAGCGTAGATGGACGCAGGAAGTACCTAGGTTCGGAGCCCTCGTGGTGAGGTAAAACTCCTACTCCTGCCGATCTGACTATGAGCGATATACGGGGTACAAGCGCTCCTCGAGCTGTATTCTCTAGCTATTGTCTTAAATGCACACAGACCAACCCTTTCTACTGAGGCCTTGCCTCTCCTTATATAGGCAGAGAGGCAACAATCCCACTGGCCAGTCCAGCTGGCGGGCCCTACAGGTGGGTCCTAGTCGGCTGGTCATCTATAGTATCCGATACAACTATGTCCCATCAGAGTACAAGCAGTATGGTCGTCGTGGGCATATTGAACGCCGTGCGAGCCTGTCGTCAGCATCGGGCCATTGTTCTCGCGTCACCTCGCGAAGTCTTCGGTATGGACGAGTAGTTGCCAGTCTTGTCGTTGTACCAGGGCGTACCGCGCACTGTGTCGCACGCCGCCCTGTCCTCCTGATTGGTTCCGTCTACGCTGTTGTAACCGGCTGCTTCTCGCCGTTCTGGCTACCTCACGGTAGCCGGCTTGACTTGCCTTGTCCGGCTGCGCTTAGGCAGCCGGACGCAATCCGACTGCCATAGTTCATGTCCGGTTGGGGTATCCGGAGGTCATCCCCCCGATAATATCGGATCACCTCCTTCCTATTTATTCTCTCCCCTTCCCCACAATCCCATAGCACCAAACTATCTCCAATCCCCGCTTCCAGCAACTTCTCCATCCCCATCAGGCATCCGTGGCCACCTTGTTGCTGCCGCACACCGTACCGAAGTGCAAAGGCATGGACATCGCCGTAGAGGAGGACAATGTCCTACGCATTTGGGCATTCTCCCTGTGGAGAAAGAAGTGGCCATTCGCATGCGCCTTCCTCCACGCCGGCTATGGCCGCTGTTACAAGTACTATATGTACGGCCTCTCCAACAAGGCGAACGGGACGTTGATGGCCAGATTTGCCATCTTCCGGGATGGCCATCTCCTCTACGGGCATGCCTTCCAATGCAGTTGCGAGATGGTGGTGTTCACCGGCACCAACATCTTCACCAACTACTAGGAGCTTCATCCATAGGGTCCTCCCGGAGCTGCCACTGGCTTATCTAGAGGTGCCGATGGGCTAGGAGCTAGTGGTGGTGTCGGAGGCAGCGGTGGCGCCGAAGCTGGTATTGGTGCCAGTGGCTAATGAGCTGCCACTGGCGGTGTATGCATCGGACCTGCAGTAGTTCAGCAACGAATCCTATATATGTAAACTCGTGTTATTAAGTTAATGGTTGAAAAAAGTCTTAGTTCATCCTCGTGTTATTTTCATTTGTATTCTTTTGGACATGTTTTTTGTTGTTGCCCTAGTGTTTCATTGGTTCCAAACTCTTGTACTGTGTGTGCAATCGCTATATTAATATAGCAAGATGAAGGCCTTATTTGAGGAGTTTCTTCAAATACGCGACAAATTATGTTTAGATTTTCCAAATACGTGTGAATTCTCTATTAATTTCCCAAGGTACGCGACGAATTTCTGTCAATTTCATCAGAACCTAAAAAAACACCCCTAAACTTGGTCCCTCACGGTCAATTATCCACAAACATGGTCCCTTATTAAAGCTAATAACTATATTCAATATCTAGGCGTGCATATACTATAGGTCCTGAAATTTCTACTATAGTACATTACCCTGTACCTCGTGTCAGCAACCCATCACAACTTTGCTCTGACATTGCACTGCCTTCTATTCCTCCTCTTCGCTGCTCTATACCTAGTTTTTTCAACAGCGGGAAACTTCCAGTGGCAACATTATTTACCATGCCAAGATTCACCCACCTACATTAAAAATATGGGAAACATTAGCATAAACTATGATGTGGATATGGCCATGACCTTGGTCGTCTTGCTTGAAACCCAAGAATTTTCAAAAGTTGTCAAAACTCATGTTTATCATTTTTCATGGCGAGTAATACACGCAGAAGGATGCCATGCATACCTCTTTTTTTATTATCTTCGACTTGTATTCAAAATATGTCTAAAATTTGTCAACATGCAAATTCTTGGATATGGGAACATCAACATAAAGTATGATGTAGATATGGCCATGACCGTGGTCATTCGGCTTATAATCCAAGAATGTTCACACTCATGTTTATCTTCATGGAAAGTAGTACATGTAGGAGAATGCCGTGCGGATTCTTTTATTATTAGTATTATTTTTGTTTGGTTGATTTCAAAACAAGGTCTAATTTTCTACATAAAAATTATGAATAAGAAGTTAAATCTTTCAAAAAAAGCTTAGTGGTTTTCGATACATTGACTACCTAGTAGGTAACATCAAAAGATATTTGTAGAACTTTGAGAGCAATCCACCACTCACTTTTAGTTTCAAATTTTACGTAACATTGACAAGTATGCTTAAATTCATTTAAATGGGTGAAGTTAGCTAGGGATCTTAAGAACTCATAAAACTTGGTAATCTTAAGTGAAACATGGTCCAAACTTTGTCACGGAACTAGGATTGTGGTATTCCGATCCATAATCTTCATACTTTCTTTAATTTAAAAAAAACATTATTTTCACTTCGAAAAGTCAAAATGGTTTTTTGTTCCTAAAAGTTGGAAACTCCCGTTATTGGTAGTATTATTGTTCACCATGCCAAGATGTATCCACCTACCTAATATGGGAATATTACCATAAAGTATGATGTACAAATGGCCATTTACCATTGTTGTTCAGCTTGAAGCCTAAGAATGTTCATACAATGTAGGCCATATTGCGAAGCCAATTTTTTTCAAAAGTTGTCAACACACTCATGATTATCATTTTTCACAACAAGTGGTGCAAGTTAGGGTTTTCAAATCAAGGTCAATTTTTTCTACATGCAAATTCTTAGCAACAAATCAAATCTTTCAAAAATCTTATTAGTTTTTGGTATATTGACTGCCTGGTGGGTACATTCAAAAGATAGTTGTGGAACTTTAAGAGCAAACTACCACTTACTCGTAGTTCAAATTTTACCTACTATTGACAAATCGACTCAAATTTGTTTAAGTGGGCGAAGTTAGCTAAGAAGCTTGAGAACTCACAAAACTTGGTAACTAATCGTAAATGAATCATGGTCCACACTTTGTCTGAAAAGTAAGCTTGTGGCATTCCAAGCCATTTTCTTCATGTTGTTTCTACAGAAAAAACATTCACGTCACTTCAAAAATTGATTTTGTTGTTCCTATAAGTTGAAAACTCCCATTGGCAGCGTTATCGTTCACCATGCCAAGTTCTTGCATAGCTAAGGAATTGATTTTTTTAGAACTCTCGGTGGTTTTGTTGTACTAAATTCCTAGTTATTTTCAAAAGGTTTTTGGAAAATTTTAAGAGTAATCTATCGCGTTTACATGTACTCCTAGTTAGAATTTGACACAGATGGTGGGAGTACATTTTACATCAAGGACCTCAAAAAGGAGAAAAATTACAATGAGCTCCATAGATTTAGCGCAAAAGGACCCTAAAATTAAGCAAGGAAAACAAAATCATGTCCGACTCCTTCTTGAGAGAGCAGCTGAGCCATACTCTTCGTACTACTATGATAAAATTGCAAGGACCAGTAACTCTTAGTGCAACAATTGCACGAACCAACAACTCTATTTTTTGTTGCATAGACTAGTAACTCTATGAATTCAATGGTCACAAAGAATTCGAATGATAGTTAACAATGTATTAGACAATTAGGGAACACCTTAAGGGTTCACATGGCTGCTAGCGTGGCATGTGTGCCCACTGTGCAAAAATGGACGGAAAACCGCAAGCCAAATCATGCCAATCGGTACACATTACCCATGTATCTGGAGGGTAAAACCTCATTAGAAGTAACAACATGGGACAAAAAACATGGATCTGTAAATGAGAAAATAGCATACCCATTGGGTAAAGTGGCTATTTTATTACTTAATTTGATGTTATAAAAGGTCAGGGTACCTACTTACCGTGTTGGGTGACAGGCATAGAAAAAACGTGTACCCTTTAAGATGTATAAGTACGGTTGACGAGTAAAACCGGCCAGTGATGGGGACAACACTAGTCGATTCTGACAACCCCCGCATTTACTCCATAAGGGCATGTACAACACGGAAGGCTTGTAGAGGCGCTTCATGCAGAAGAGGGCCAAAGTCATTAGAATCTATGCAAAATCCAAAGACTACAACGCTAATACGAGAGGGTCAATGCTTAAGCAAATTAAAAGACTAATAAATAGATAAGAATCAGTAGTAAAATTTTCCCATGCGGGGAAGCGAGAGGAAGTGCCCGACATAAACTTTCGCGTTGATGCGAAGCCCTTATACGGGGTCGACCGAGATTCATGCGTAGCTACCATTATTATATCCTAATGCCTAGGCTAAGCATTTGCATTGTACCTGCCATAAGTTCCCATGCTAAGTCATTTCCCTTTACAATCAATGTACAAATCATGCGCTATTTGATGCCATTTTAATTTATAAGCAGGTTGATAAAGATTGGATGGGGAGATGCATTTTTTACAAGTTCTAATATCATTGACAGATTTCCTAAAAAAATATTATTAATAAATGACATGTGATGTTATGCTAAACTAATTTTTGGTTCTAGGACTACAATTTTCTTTCATAATTAAGCCACATTATTTTTCTTTTGCTTTATGCTTAGCAATGGTATGCCATGTTGTTGTGTCGTGGTGGTGGTACGGCAGATGCCATGGATAGGCTAAAGATGGGGCCAATGAGTGCTAGGGAAATCCAGGGAGGGAAAACGTGGTGATTCCACGCACAGAAGTTCTTGTATTTCCTCTATCAATGGTGATTACAAGTGCTCCTCAAGCTGTTCGTGAGAAGGAGACTATGTCTCTTACCCCCACAAGCTAGCTTTGGAGTTCAACCTTAGACAGAGAAAATGATCGATCCCTCTCTATGGAGGCCCCGGTGCTCCTCATATAGGGGAGCCCGGGTTACAATGTTAGAGGACACGTGGCGGCATATTCCCCGAATATGCCCCTCGACTAAAGCTAGATGCTTCTTTATTCTCTATAATGGCTCGTCCGGACTTTGAACGTAACCAATTGCGTAATCCTTGCCTTTAAGCATCACCAGACACGGGCTACGTCAGCCGACACAGACCGCATCACCTTGGTCGCTCCTGCCCCGCTAGTCCTTCCCTCTACTTTGCTTCGCTCACGCTACATCTAACCAAAGCCACCTTTTGACCAGCGGGAGATTCTTTCCTTCTCTTGGAAGCTAGTGGTAGTCCGGTAAGCACATGGCTAACCTGGATACGAGGGTACCTGCGTGATGGACAGAAAAACATGGCCGACATATATTCTATGTTGGTCGAGCTAATGTTAAAGAGTTGCCCCATGGGCTAGGTTACTCCGTAAGTTGGCCTGCCTTGAGGTCACCCGGCCAGCACTTGCTTTGACCGTGCCATACCTCGTCTAACTCGGCCTTTATACCCTGAGGTGACCCTACCCATGGGTACCCCCCCAACATTAGTCCCCGAAGCTGGTGTGGTCTTAGCTACCTTAGTTGTTAAGGCCACATCAGGTTCCCTCATCCGGATCTTGACTTCTTTGGCCGAGTTAATCCGTAACCTGGACCTTCTTCTTTTATGTTCCCTTGGCTCATTCCGAGTTATTTCTCGTTGGTCAGGTCTTTTCTCACATATATGGGTTACCTTTCCTTCTTTCGTACGCTTCCTCACGTCCTACGTGGAGGGTAATCATCATTTTGCCTCATTTTAAAGGCCACGCCCATTTAGTGCGCCAGTTAGTGTTGCAATGTCAGGAATAACTGTTGCACACGTTCCCTTCACTGCAGCGCCTCGTTAACCATAACACCACGTCGCGTCATGGGATCTTTTTCTCCATGTGGTCCTCGCTGTGGCTGGCACCTGATTTGTTGCTCCACTGTGTACATGGCCACAACGCGCGGTTTGGCCACCACAAAGGATCCCACTACGCGTCCGGACATGCGGTTAAATAGAGGGCAGGGGCCCTCTAGGGGATTTCCCCACACTTAGCGCGCTCCCCTGCTTCCTTTCTTCTTCGCTGCAACTCCACCGCCACTAGTGCTTCTTCGCCATTGATGCGTCGCTGCGATCGTTCTCAGCAGTTCCCAGCGACCGCTCCACTGCCTTTTTTCAAGATTTGCGCCACGGGGCCCTGTGCTTCTAAGCTCCCTGTGGCCGGCTACCTCTACTCATATTTCCTCCTTGAAGATCTCGACCTCACCATGACTGAGGAAGAGGCTGTTGTGGTGGCGCAGAAAGAGGAGGAAGACGAAACCCGCAAGCGTGGTGCGTGGGATGGTGCGTTTGTCTGCGAGGATGATTTGGATTGGCTCTACGCCACGCGCCGTATCCCCGCAGGTGTCTCCTGTCGCCTTAGCGCCGACGAGGTTTCTCCCTCTCCCAATCCAGGGGAATATGTTGTTTTCCTCTCCCACTTTTAGTGCGGCTTCGGCCTTCCTCTCTCTGATTTCTTTTTCTATTTCATCTCCACATATCAATTGCAAACACACCATCTTCCTGCCAATGCCATCACCTCTCTATCCTCTTTCTCCTCCGGCATAGAGGGGTATATCAGCCTCTGGCCGTCTAAGGAGATTTGGATCAAGTTCTTCGGTCTCCAGAAGAACGTTGTTCCAGACCCGGAGCTTACTCCGAAAGAAAAGCACCTGACTCAATGTGGTGGAGCCTCCATATCTCCCTGCAAGAACTCCGCATTCCCCCGGGTCACCGGGCTCGAGTCTTGTAAAGGCTGGGTCCGGACTTTCTTCTATGTCCGTAACACAACTTCTGAGGACTTGATCCGGCTCCTCCCCTTCAAGCTTGGAGCCCTGGATACCTCTCTTTGGGAGAGCATCCCCAAATGACCCACGGCCCTGACGAACCAGGTTGAGCGCCGGATCAAGGAGCTTCTCATGGAGAAGCTACGGGAGGGAGATATTATGATCACTTTCGTTCGTAGCCGAGTCTCCCCTTGCAGAAACATTCCCACATATCTGCTACTTGAACGGCCCCCTCGACCCCCACTAGACTTCCTCTTTCGAGCTCGATAACTCGGCGGTATACCGCCGGGTTAAGGCCATTTTCAACATGGAGAAGGAATTCTCTGAGGCTTGGGAATGGGGGCTCGAGCCCTACACCCGTGACAACCCTCCTCCAAAGGTAAACTTCCCTCTTACTGTTTTTCTGGATCTTATTTGTATGTGGGATGGGTTTCTTAACTTAGCCACCACTGCCTTGTTCTCAGTGATTCCTCCAGCAGCTAGTCGAGGATGGCCAAGAGCTGGCGAGCAAGTGGGTGCCGGACCGTGTCGCGGTAGATGAGGTGGAAGCTGATCCGGGGACTTTCCTGCTTAGTCCGGACACCGTCAAGCGTACCTCTGGTAAGGCCTCTTCTTTAAGGGATTGGCCCGATGACGACGACTTGGATGTTGAGGTTCTTGAGGTACTTGACCCAGTGCCCCTCTGTTACGCATTTCCGCTTATGTCCGGATCTTCAGCTAACCCGACCGTCAGGTCCATGAGGTTCCCCCTTGCTACGAGTGGTCCAGTCTGTGCTCCATCCCAGAAGCATGCGGCTACCTCGGCCACAGCTTCAGAGGCTCCACCGCCCAAAAAGAGGCAGAAAAAGTCCAGGGTGAAAGCCTCGGCCAAGGCAGTGGCCAAGAGCACGGTTGGGAGTGCACCCAAGCCTCGGGCACCTCCAACCTCGGACGAGTAAATCTTTCCGCGTTTGCTCTTGGGGTACTTCCATTTCTACCTTTGCATTTGCTTCTTATCTGTTTTTCTCACTCTTCTTGACTTGTTGTTCTTTTATTTTCCAGATCTCCTAGGGTCATTCCCTAGAGCAGCTCTAGGATTGCCTCCCCAATCCGGAGTAGCCCTCCCCCCCCCCCCCCCCCCCCCCCCCGCAACGATGACATTCACCTGCTCAGTCTTATTCAAGAGGACTCCATGGTTGCGCCTGATCGGAGCCCACCTCGCCATGAGGAGGGCAATGTCCGTGTGGGAGGTAGTGGGGCGGCTCAGGATATGACCATGTCGAATCATCCCAACTCCTCTTCGGCGCCAGCACCCAATTATGTGGTGCCAGTTTCATCGGCACGCCCCAATCAAGTTTTTCTCTAGCTCCAGTTTCTTTTGAACCAACAACACCAGTACCAGCAGCACCAGAACCATCATCACCACCAGCATCATCAACAGCACCAACCGCATCAGCAGCCACAGCAGCATCAGCTCCAACACCAACCTCGGCGCCAAGGCCAACAGCAGCCACAGCCTCCACCAAGCCTCCAAAAAGGAAAGCTCCAACAACTGCCTCGGATCAATGGTGTCCATCGCGGACATCTTCCAGCCAGCATCCTAGGAACCGTCCGAATTAGTAGCCTTCGATCTTCCACCGCATCCTCCTTCATTCGGCAAGCTCAAGAAAGTTGCCGGGTCAGCCAAGAGCACTCCTTCCGGGTCCTATGCTGCCGGATCAGAAGGTAGTAGGCAACTGGTCCTGCATACCAGTCCTGCTGCTGCCCAATCTACGAGGCGAGAGGCCCATATCAAAAGCCTGGTGGCGAGCCATTCTCCCAACGGTGAAAGTTACAGCCCACTGCTCCTTGAGTATGTGAACAACTGGAACAACGTTGAATTCATTGATCCAAAGGATGATCTGCAGGAGAAGTTCGGCCCTGCGGAGTTCAGCGCTCAGATGAACTCCGCCACTAAGGCCACCCACTTGGCTGGCTGGATGATGGAGGTAACTCCCTTCTTCTGCTATGGTACTTTATATGTATGAGTGCTTATAGATATGTCCCCTAGTCCCCGAGCCTCCGAGGAGTAACTTGTTACTCGGTCGGATGCTTCTAGAGAATTAAGTTTACGACCTTAGCAATTTCCACACACCTAGTGAACAAAATTAGAGCCGGGTTAAGTTCCACTTGGCCTGGATCTTGAATACTTCGAATATCCACACACCGAGAGCCGGGTTAAGTTCCACTTGGCCCAGATCTTGAATACTTCGAATATCCACACACCTAGAGCCGGGTTAAGTTCCCCTTGGCCTGGATCTTGTAGACTTCGAATATCCACACACCTAGAGCCGAGTTAAGTTCCACTTGGCCCGAATCTTGTAGACTTTGAATATCCACACACCTAGAGCCGGGTTAAGTTCCACTTAGCCCGGATCTTTCATACTTCGAATATCCACACACCTAGAGCCGGGTTCAGTTCCCCTTGGCCCGGATCTTGTAGACTTAAAATATCCACACACCTAGAGCCGGGTTGAGTTCCACTTGGCTCGGATCTTATAGACTTCGAATATCCACACACCTAGAGTCGGGTTAAGTTCCACTTGGCCCGGATCTTGCAGACTTCGAATATCCACACACCTAGAGCCGGGTTAAGTTCCCCTTAGCCTGGATCTTGTAGACTTCGAATATCCACACACCTAGAGCCGGGTTAAGTTCCACTTGGCCCGGATCTTGTAGACTTTGAATATCCACACACCTAGAGCCTGGTTAAGTTCCACTTGGCCCGGATCTTGTAGACTTCGAATATCCACACACCTAGAGTTGAGTTAAGTTCCCCTTGGCCCGGATCTTGTAGACTTCGAATTATTCTCCATTCCCCTTTGAACTAAACTTGTGTTGCTTTTTCCAGATTACCACTAACCGCCGAACTGCTGAGTTCCAGCGCCTGCTGGACTCCTATAAAGATGTTCGCGCCCGTTATGGAAAGCTCCTAGAGGATCAGCAGAAGAAGAGTAATTGTCTTTACCCAAGACTTGTCCTTTTCCACTTGCGTTCCTTTGAGTTATCCATGACCGGTATTAACTTGCTAATCCACTTATGCAGGCGAGGTTGAGGCTGAGAATATTATCATGCGAAAAAATCTTGAGGAAATCCGAGGTATTTTGTCATGTTCACTTCATCTTTGTGCGCTTCTTTTCTTGACTCGGTAGACATTTATACTTCGGCTCCACTAGATTAACTTATTACTGCAGTTGCCCTGGAAGACAGTGTACCTATTCCTGATATGATGACACATTTTCTCAAACAAGCAGGCAATCATCAAGCTGAACTGAAGAAGAAGGATGACGACATAACTCGGTTGCGCCTCCAGGACTCGGAGATCACTCGGCTGAATGCCGAAATCCAGAGGCTCAAGGACCTCCATAAAACCGAGCTAGACAAGGCTAACCAGGAGTTTTCCAAGGAAAAAGAGCATTTGACTACGCAAATTTCCAAGGAAAAGGACTTATTGGAGGAAGCCGATGTAAAACTTACGTCAGTGACCTCTGAATATGAGAAACTCCAGGCCAACAGTGCCAATGTCCATTTCGAGCTCCAGCATCTCCTCTTCCAGATTTCCCGTGAGTTCCTTTCCCTTGTTAAATTCTCTTTTCTCTGGATTAATGCTTTTGCTCATTGCTTCCTCTGTTCTGTTCTCAGGCAAGTTTCCAGAAGGTGATACTGTCTCTACTGCTGCTGTAGCCCGGTCTCGCGAGCAAACGTGGTATTCCCACGGGTCCTGCTTCCGGATCAATCCCTTACACGACAGAGGATCTGCTTGTGAGCCTTGTTGCTCGCATGGAGCTGGTAAGGAACTATGGTGCAGATATCATGCCGGCCGCAATGCGGATGCTGAACTCCCTCTGGCTCAGTGAGCCCACTCCCAAGGTAAATGCCGCTCTTATTGCCAAGTTAATGGAGTGCGAGACGCAACTGCATCTGTGGCGTGAGTCGGCTGCGTGAGCCGGGGCTGACATCGCCTTGCAGTTCATCCTATCATGGTATGAAGGGATAGACCTGGAGCTGCTGACCCGCATGCGCACTGGATCAAGATGGTCCGCAGATCTGAAGTGTGGTGCGCGTCGCAAGGCCTATGCTAACAAGCTGATCCAGTACTCCTTCTGCCATGCTTGGAACGAGGGGTCGAGCTACCTTGATGTGTTTGAAAATGCTTCTGAAGGTGAAGAAGATGAGGGGAGTGAGGGCGAGGCCTCTGAACTCAGCGACGAAGCTGAAGATCCGGAGGATGGAGAGGCTAACCCTGAAGATGAGGCCGAGGCTAGCGCCCTGCCCACAAATTCCGAAGTACCTCCACCTCTGGCTGATCATTGTGCCTCTGCCCCTGCTCCTTGAAAACACTTAATCAAATTTGTCAGATCCTCGGAATGTTGGGTGAAGAGGTATTTAAGTACCTTGGTGTGATTTTGCTACAATATGTGTTGTTTTCCACTAAGTTTTTTAATGTCGGATTATCGTGGGCGAAGTCCCTGAGTTTCCTTTTCTTGTTCCCCCAATTTTTGACTCGGCTCGCGTCCACCTTGATTTGGTTTTTTCGACTTACGAGTCTGAGGTTCGACAAATCGAATTAAAAATACTTGAAACTTTGAGATCAGCTCAAAATAATCCGGCAAGAAATGAATGAAGTAAACACAGGGTTAGTTCGAATAACAAATGTCGGCGCGCTTAGGTTCTTTCCCTTAGTCGTTTTTCATGTGCTTTGCAATTCCAAACTTGTTCGTTTGCTTGCCATGAAGCCAATTCTTGTTGGACAGCAGCAAAGTCGAAGAGTTGGGTTTTTGGTGCTCACACACTACTAATCTGTCTAAGGTACAAGTAGGGTAAGCCAGCCGACATATAAAGAATGTAAAACGAGAAAGCTAGTTATTATGGCAGTCCCCGAGTTTCTACTGGGGGCGTCGAAGTTTCATTGATAAGCTCGTTTCCGACATACATATCGACATATGAGTGACTCAGATACATTCACCTCTTTGCTAGGTGTAAAAGGGACGAAGTAGTTCTACATTCCATGGTCGCTTAGATTCTTCTCTGGACATGTCCGCCTTGTTCTTATCATGTGGTTATGCATCAATACGATAGTAGGAATCATTGTGCAAAGCTTTGCTTATAATGAAAGGTCCTTCCCATGGAGGGGATAACTTATGCATGCCAGCAGTGCACTATATCAACCAGAGCGTCGGAGATTTTGCTAAAAACTCGGGGGTTTATTTTCCGGCTATGGTAGCATTGGAGATTTTGCTGATATTTGGCAGATCGGGACAAGGCCAGTTCTCTCGCTTCTTCTAGCAGATCAACATCATTTTTCCAGGCCTCTCGCATTTCGGCTTCTGTGTATTGGGTGACCCTTGGCGAATCATGCTCTATGTCGGCCGGTAATACGGCTTCTGCCCCATATACCAGAAAAAATGGCGTATATCTCGTTGATCGATTTGGAGTTGTTCTTAAGCTCCACAATACTACTGGTAGTTCTTCTATCCAGCACCCTGTTGATCTTTGCAGCGGCTCTATGAGCCGGGGTTTTATCCCGGATAGAACTAGTCTGTTGGATCTTTCCACTTACCCATTTGATGCAGGGTGGGCTACTGAGGCAACATCTAGACGGATCTTCTTTTCTCGGCAGAACCTTGCAAATGCTCCTTCGGCAAAGTTAGTGCCATTGTCGGTTATGATATCGTAGGGATAGCCATATCTCAAGATTACATCCTTGAGGAATTTTACTACTGTTGCCCCGTCACATTTTTTGATTGGCTTTACTTCAATCCACCTGGTAAATTTGTCCACCATAACTAGGATATGGGTCATTCCTCCTTTAGCCGGCTTAAATGGTCCTACCATGTCTAGGCACCATACAGCAAATGGCCAAGTAATGGGGATGGTTTTAAGTTCCGACATTGGTAGGTGGGTCTTTGTGGCATATCTCTGACAGCCATTGCATTTCCTTGCCAAATCCTCTGCTTTCTCCAAAGCACTTGGCCAATAAAATCCATGCCGGAAAGCTTTTTCCACTAACGCCCTTGAGGATGCATGGTGACCACATTCTCCTTGGTGAATGTCTCGGAGTGTGTCAAGTCCTTCCTCTGGGTCAACACACCGCTACAGCACTGTTGTCACACTTCTTTTGTATAGTTCAGCATTGATAATACTATAGGCTTTTGCTCTTCTCTAGATCTGCCTTGAGAGTACCTCATCATCCGACAAGATTCCTTCTTTTAGGAAGTCAAATATTGGCTTGGCCCAAGCTGGTATAGCTCGGACGAGAAATGGTTCCTCGTCAATTTCCATCGGGTCGATGGGACGTTGGCGAAGGGCGGCAACCGGATCTAGTCCATGTTGGTGTCGTTGTGCACGTAGAAGTACGACCACTGCTACAGCTTCACCGTGTCGGGGATGCTCAGCCACAACATCGACGATGATGGTCGCGAGTAGATGGCGCAACAGCCCATCTCCGTCAGCGGCCCGTCCTTCCCCACCACCTGGACCTTGAAATTAAAGAATTTAAGGAAGTTCACCATATCTAGGAGAACTCCCAAGTAGGCCTCACAGCAGTCCGCGTGATGCGACAGCTGCACCACTGCATTCACCCCCAAATGATGGAGCTGGAGGTCGAACACGGCAAAGCGCTCGAGGACGAACTTGCTCACCGGCAAGCCGAACCCATGGGCAAAGAGCTCGAGGACGAACTTGCTCACTGGCAAGACGAACCCGCGGTCGAAGTGCGCGAGGAAGACCACCGCCTCACTGGGCTGGGGGTTAGGGACCTGCTCCCCCTCCGGCGTGAGGCGATGCTTCATCACCCACTCTGACAGGATGAACTTCCCACGCCGGTACTTGAGGATGAGGTCCTCCATGACATACGAGCCGCACCAACCTGCACCTTGCTCTGGCAGCATCTCGTCGAGTGCGGTGGCCATGGTGGAGAAACGGGGCCCCGCCGTGGCAAGGAGATGCGGCGGCGCCGGTGACCAAGAATTGGAGGCGCAATATAGAAATGACGCAGAACATAAGGGGAAGGAGCAACAAGGCGCAGGAGGAAAGATGAAGTAGGAAAGACCCCATCCCTTACAGCCCTATTTATCGATGCAAAGCAAGCACGTCCCCTGCGCTTCCCTCTGCCACGTGGCAAGCAACCTCTCCACTCCCCCATGATGCTTCACATATGGATCGCATGAACCAACATAATTCCCGTAGAAGATCCCGCAGGCGTTACTATAGGAGGCGAGGCATGCGCACAACCCCCAAGAAATCGCAATGATGAAGACGTGTGTCCGGCTAACAAAAACTGCCACGACAAACCAAGCGGTCAAACTGACGTGACACGTGCCAGAGCTGCCAGGCATGGCCAACGTAATCACTGACATCAACAACCAAGCGATTCATCTCCCCCACTGGGTGCGGCAGCCAGTCAATTCAATCGCCGCTCACACCCTATGGGTGGGCCACCGGTTCTGTAGCTGGTAAACTCTAGGAGGGGAAACAACAAGCATCTCGAGCCGGAAAATGACAAACACTACAAGAAAAATATGCAAAAAAGTTTTTCATCACAAATCATTTTGGTTCAGTCAATGAGCATGCAAGAACTTTTCTACAAGACGAAGTCCCAACACGCTCGGGGACTAGTGTCGAGGGGATGACCCCTGGGTAGGACAAGCCAGGCTCAACACTACTAGAAAAACGGCTATAGGTAATCCACACATCCGTGGCGCACGTGCAAGTGGTGCCCCACGGGTAAAATAGGTGTGGCGCACTGCCTACAGGTGCCCTACGGCTAACTACCGTAAGCGTGGCGCACATGGGGGTGATGCATCACGGCTACTTGTAGGCCAGGGCACAGGTGGCCGCAGACAACCTAGTCGTAGCGCACCTGCGCCTGGTGCGCTACGGGTGTGAAACTTAGTTATAGTGCACTCTGACATAGTGTGCTACGGGTATGTGGGTTGCGGCCTGCTGTGTAGCTGGGAGAAATTACCCGTAGGGCACCCTAGCCTAGTGCGCCACAGGTAAGTTTCCTGCACCAACCCCTCCCCCCCCCCCCCCGGCCGTGGATCGCCTTTTTAGCCTTGCAAAAAATAAAAGAAAGTGATAAACAATTAAAAAAATAAAATCCTTTCACATGTATGTAGGTAATGTGGTCTAGTGTGTAGGAAAATTAACAAACATGAATTTCGACTTTTTATGCAAAAAAAGATAATGCCACGATAAAATAGCCGTAACTTTTGCATACGAATTCGAAAAAAAAAACGTTTAATATACCAAAATGACGAGAACGAGATTTCGCATCCGCTCGCAACCACCTTTGGTCGTTTGGCGATTTTTTAGATTTTCAAAATTCGAAAAGGGTAAAAAGTTATGATCAAAAGATCATTTTTTCCTGCAGAAAAAAATGGAGGCCACTTACTTGTAGCGCACCACCCCTAGTGCGCCACGAGTAAGTTGGGCGGGATTCGAAATTCGAATCACCACCTGACCACCTAACCCTCCATATATATCTTCCCCACCCACCCCTTATCTCCTCCACTTCCACTTCTCCTTCTCCACTTCTCCTTCTCCACTTCTCCTCCCTTCTCCACCTTCTCCTTCTCCTCCACCTCTCCTACCTTCTTCTTCTTCTCCTCACTCCTCCAGCTCTCCTACCTTCTTCTTCTCCTCACTCCTCCACCCTCCGACCATCCTCCAACGGCATCCTCCTCCGACCACCTCCGGCTACACCCTCCCCGACCATCCTCTGACGGCGCCCTGCCACGTGCACCTCCGGCCGCAATCTCCTCCACCATACTCCGACCGTGGCCTCCTCCGACTGCACCCTCCAACGACGACGACGGCGGCCGGCGGGTCGATCTAGATCTAGATCTAGATCAAATCCCTCTTTTTTTTGAAATTTGAAATCGTACCCGTGGTGCACAGCACCTAGTGCGTTACAGCTAACTTTTCATACTCGTGGCGCACCACCTAGTGCGCCACGGCTAACTTTTCATACTCGTGGCGCACCACCCAGTGCGCCACGGCTAACTTTTACCCGTAGCGCGCGCCTCGTGGCGCACCCCTAGTGCGCCACGGATGATCAAAACAGGTGCGCCATGGATTAGCTATTTTCTAGTAGTGCAGCTGGCTGGCTCCTGGGATGCCCGTCCGTATGGTCGCAAGACAAAGAACCACAACTAGGTGGACTGCTCCATTCGGTCTTCCCTCAAGATTCCCCGACTGGCCCGTCTAGTCGGATGGCCAAAAGAGCCGGGGGTGGCCACCTCTACCCGGCTGACTCAGATCCATTGGCCAAGGTACGAAGGGGGTGACGCTCCTTGCTAAGCGCACCCTTGACCGGACAGGATGGCGCGCCACCCTGCCAGCGCTAGAAGACAACTGCGCCAAAGCAAGAAGGCTGGAAGCTGAGGAGAGCATGTCGGCTGACCGCTAAAGCACCAGTTGATGAGTAAAGCACCGGCTGATGATTAAAGCACCAGATGACTCCCAAAGAAAAGGCACTAGGACACTATAGCACTATCCCCGTGTACTTGAGGCTTGACTGGGTCCTAGCCCACTAGTTGGGCCTATCCAGCCGGCCCGCTTTGTAAACCCGAAGACCAAATAGTAAACCCTAGAGCCTACATTGTAACCTACCTCTCCCAACTAGTATATAAGGGAGGGTAGTGCTAGGGTTCTAGGTAAGTTCTCTAGATTCAACAAGTTGAGTAGCTCATATTTTTCCTCTAGCTCCCCATAGCAGCTAAAGAAACAGCTCAAGGAGCACTTGTTCAAGGCATTTGACCCCGAGATAGTAGATCCTTGCAGGAATAGGAGTGTTACCTCCATAAGAGGGCTCCGAACCTAGGTACATCGCTGTGTTTGCAGTATCTGTGCCCAGACCATTGCGAGTAGCCACCGATAGCATCATGATTGTCCCCTTTCATGCCATCCCTGATGGCACTGCCGTGTTCCGCACCACGACAAACTGGGAATCTTTCGATATTTTTCTGTCTTATTTTGTAATACTGAATCTATCAAATGTTTTGTCTGTTACTTATTCATATTGACTAATCGAGTGTAGAATATGGTCTCGCTTTCCTTTTCAATCAGGCCTTGCTACATCTATTAAATTTCAATGTCTGCATTGCTGAATCTATCAATTCGTTTGGTCATTGTCTGTGTACAGCTAATCGGTCACTTTGAAATGTTGTTGAATCTATCAAGTGTTGTTGAATATGAACTAGGAACCTGTCGATATATTTTCGGTCTTATTCTGTACTGCTTAATCTTTCAAATGCTACTGAATCTGTCAAATGTTCTAATAGTGATGTACTAGTACTTGTTTAGATTAAGTGTAGCAGATTGTCTTGCTTTTCTTTTGAAACTTGGCATTGTCACAATATAGATAATTCCTTGGCATTTCAGGTTGCATATGGGGGTCGCACTGCATTGATGTGAGAAGGAGGTATTCACACAGAAGCAGACTTGTGTCAACACCCGGATTTTTAATCCCAGATGCCCGTTATGCCATACCTCGCAATCCCAGAATTAACATTTTTGCGAGACATAACGGATTGGATATCACAGTACATCATCCCTTACAAACCATACATAAGGTCTTACACAAATAAGGATCTCATGATCCAGTATTAATACAACAAGCAGCGGAAATAAAAGATAAGCGTAGCGGTGGGGTCCATCTTCAGGGGCACAGGCAATGCTGACGAAGGCAGATAGTCCTAGTTATCATAGCCATCCTACTGGCCATCATCTTGATAGTCTCCTTCATAGTCTGGTCATGAGAATAGCCAGGGACAAAAGCCATGAGTACTCTCTAAGTACTCGCAAACTACCACTAACAAGTAGTATAGTTCTAAGTTAAAGTGCTAAGTCTAAGTTTAACTATAAAGTTAAGTTTGAAACCTAAGCTGAGTTCTGAAGCAAAGAAAGATAAAATAAAGTTCTAGAATCACTTAAGTTGGGAATCTATTGTCATAAACACAACCCTGTTGTGGTCAAGTCAAGGTTCATCATTCATTTAATAAGTCATTTTGGAAAAACATCTGACAATGAAACAGTATGGCCATTCCAACTGTCCATAACCACGGACGCGGCTATTCGAATAGTTTGACAATGTGCAGAGGTGGTACACTTTCACCACAAGATTCGATACATCTGTCAGGGATAACCCTGAATTATCATACTTAGTATGCAGATAATCAAACATAACCTTTCCTTTACACACCCTAGTATAAGCACCTCTCCTATGAGCATGGCCTCCCAACCATGACCATCTGTCATCTTGGGCACTCCATAGGTGGAAAACATTGAGAGGTAGCCTCGGCTCAAACCTCTCCTGCGAGGGAACTAATACTAATGCATATAAACTTCTGGCTAAGCCTTACCCAATTCAGGTATTGTGGTTGTACGGTAAATTTGGAATGGTATCGCATCCGAATCCAACCGTCAGTTTTATAAAAGGGTTAAGGCTCATGCCTCAACATTTTTATCATCATAAACCATTTGTGTTTCTCAACACATGTCAAAACATCTCAATAGAATGACTCATCATTCTAAGGTTTCATAATTCATTTTCACCAAGTGTTCCCATCTAAAGTGACTCAAGTTTTGATCTACCTTTAATCTACTAAGTTAAGAGTGTTCACTAAGGTGGAAAAGATGGGTTCAATCTCATGCCATAGAATGACATATAAGGGTTATCTAAATAGGCCAAGTTTTATACTCTTTATGCTACCTTTAAAACAAGTAAGGTCTTTGTGTAAAGTAAAGGAAGTAAAGCTTGAATTTAATACTTGGGGGTAAATACTAGTCAAAGTAGTGTAATCAAAGCATGCCTAAAGCATCTTTGCTAAACCATCTAGTTTAATCCTAGCTTGCTAAGTATTATACTTGCAAGGGTTAGCTTGCATTGTTAATGGTGGCTTGCCTTGTGTAGTGCAGTGGTTGAAGTTTTCTTCTTATTCTTGGTAGAACTCCTCCTCCTCGAAAGCTTGGTCGGTACTATCGTCTATAAATACATACGGAGTACACAATCACCAAACAATACTTAACTAGTCTAATTAGCATTCTAAAACACACATTTGATGATCTATTATCATCACAAGCATCACAAGTTTTATTTACTAGATTTAATATTCACCACTTCAAATATAGGATCATGTGGACACATGTCATGACCACATATTCTAACATGTGGGAAAGTGATTTAAGGGTTGGATCATAATTACTTTGGTTTAAGTTCATTATTTAATGATTTAAAGTGACTAGAAATGCCTATATAGCATTATTTTGGTACTAGTCCAAAGTCACTACATGTAAACCTTAATATTATTACATATTCAGATAGATATGATGAAATGTGATTTTTGAGAGTTGGAATCAACTCAAAATCTATCTTGGTTGATTTTATAAAACTGTTGCAAGTTGCAAAAGCTTCTGTCTTATTATTTTTACTAGGAGAGATCTATAACTCTAATTGAATTAAATCCAACCGGCTTCGATAGATCATTTCAATACCTTTCAGGCAAAATTGGTTTCATGCAATTTGGATTTGTAAATCTCTCTGAACTGATTTTCAAACTCAGAGACAGAACTAAGTTTAAACTTAATGGGAAAAACCTAATTCAAACTAACTGGGTTGCGCGGGAAACGCTAACAGGCTGGCCCAGTGTCACTCCGCAGCGCGGGGCTTAGCAGACAGGGGGTCCACCAGTCAGCGGCTCATAACGCGCGAAGCGGTATGGGGCGATGTGGGACGTTGGATTAGAGTGGGAATCAACGGCTATGGATTGTCATCGACGATGGACCTGTCGCCGGCGAGCTCTAACCCTAACGGCTCGGTGGGGGTGCATAGGGGGCGTACTAGGGCTCCAGCAACGACAACGAGGCGGGAAAACGGACAGGTGGTCGACGGCGAGCTCAGGGACGGTTGAGGCAGCTCCGGGGTGGTCGCAATCAGCAGCGCCCTTCTCCTCCAGAGGCAGCCTGCTCCGGTGCAATTCCGGCGAGCTCCTGCTCCCCGTGCTCCGGCTAGAGGTGTGGGACGATCAGAGAGGTGAGTGGAGTGGAGTGGTATGCTGCAAATGGCTGGGGGTGCCCTCCTTTTATAGGCTCGACGGCGAGACCGAAAGGGATGGGCAGGCAACGGTGGTGACATGGCTACGGGCTGCTAGCGGCCTGGCTGCAGGCGGCGATCGACGCGCGGTCTCTTGGTGATGCTCTAGGAAGTGAATGCGGGCTTAGGGGCAGTGGTATGCAGTCGGGGGCAGCTGGCGCTCTGAGCGGCAGAGGCGGCGGTGTCCACGGCGAGCGGTGGCTGTGGTGCGTTGGGCGGCGAACGGGCATGTCTGACGTGTTCCCTGGGTCGTGGCGACGCGGTGGGCGCGGGCTGCGGTCGGGCAGCGGCTTGTGCACGCGTGCCAGGTGCGGCGCTCTGGCGCGTGCTCGGCATGGTGCAGTGGCACTAGGCGCGGGGTTTTCTCGGTGGTCCACGGCTTGGCCTGGCTCGGGGAGGGGATAGTGGGCGGCGGTGAGGTGCTGGCTAGCTACTAGACATGGAGAGAGAGGGGGAGGCGGTCTGCTGCGGCGACGACCAAGTTGGCCGGCGAGGTGGGGCCTGGCTTGGCATGGCCATGCTGCTAGGAGGTAGGGGATGGGGTAGTTAGGTCCTGGTTAGATCATTAGGAGACAAAGGGAGCAAATTGGGGTCAAATGGGAGACAAGTTTGGCCAGAACACTATTCAAAATAGTGAAATTTGTTTTGTTTGAATTTTGTCTGCCAAGTGTTTGATGAAATGGCCGCAAGAAATAAACTTTAGAATTTTGGGTTCAAATTTTTTGAGTGATCTTCACTAGTACTAGGTAGTCTCTGGTTGCAAGGGTTTTGGAAATGGAGTTCATTTGGATGGGTTTTGAATTAGTGGGATCTTCCCATATGAAATAGATTCAATTTTAAACTGCCATTTAAAATTAGTATTTGAAGGTTTTAAGCAAATCACCAAGTGGGCCTTGGTACCTCATTATGTGTACTAGCAAGGAGTGTAAAGATCCATAATTGTTTCGGTTAAGTTTTGAGTACTAGGAATAGCCAAAGTAGGCATGATAGTTAATTTGGCCAAAATGACCATTCCTCATTTTTAATTGTTTTTGATTTGATCTTCTTTGGGATTTGCTTGGGAATGATTTAGATGATGTTTAATTTACCATAGAATACATTTTACAACCAATGGATCAAGCAATGGTGACCATTCACAAAGATTTCAAAATAAGGCCTTTCTTATATGCAGGCTTAATTACTTTAAATAGAAAAAGGGTTTGTTAGCCCCAAATTTTTGATGATTTGGATCTTAACAACCTTGGATTAAAGTTTTGGGATGTTACAACTTGGTTGTGTGTTTTTCTTGCTCCAATGATCGAGTGTGTTCGGCGAAAAGGGCAGACTGATCGTGCGCCAAGGTTTTTGAGCTAGAACAAGAACTGATTCTCTCTATACTACTATTGAATTTCAAGAAGGAAAGCTACTAAATCTCTCAAATGTTCTGTCGTTGCTATTACTAAAGCATTTTGTGGAACTAATACTGATGTACTGGTACTTGTTTAAATCAAGGGCAGTAGATAGTCTTGCTTTTATTTTGAAACATGGCCTTGTCACAATCTAGATGAGGCTTGGGAATTTTGGGGTTGCATATGGGGTCACACGGGCATTAATATGAAAATAAGGTACTCAAAAGCAGAATTGATTGTCAATTTTTCTTGCTCCAATGGTCGGGTGTATCTGGAGAAAAGGGTAAACTAATTGTGCGAAAAGGTTTTTTAAGCCGAAAGAAGAACTGGTTATCTTTGTACTACTATTGAATTTGAGTGTCTTTATTGTTGCATTGGTCGAAATGCCGCCGAATCAGTCAAGTGCTGCTGAATATGAATGGAGAATCTGTCGATATTTTTTATCTTATTTTGTACTACTGAACTTTTACAAGAATATCTGTCAAAAGATATATCCACCTTTTCCACCTCCCTCTGCGAGGTCTTTGTTTCGAATCTAGCCGAGGCACAGCACAATGCAATTTTTGTTAACGAGGAGAAGAAATCTAGCCCACTCAGCCTCTCTTTAGCCCAAAACATTTTAATTCATCCTTTTTGGAGTCAGGGGACTCCTAACCACAACCTAGTGAAATTTGAGAAAGGAGCTCATGGAGCATAACCCAGAACATTTTTTTCGGCCTTTTCAGGGTCAGGGGATTGATGGGCACAACCTACTGAAATTTGAGAAATGAACCCATGGAGCATACCCCATGTATAATAGCTAAAATCTTTTTAATTCGTCCTTTTGGCATTGCCCCGCACCTCTTACAAAAACTCTGCCCACACATGTTTTTAATAAACTACTTCATTATGTTGCATTTTATAAATTTAGATGACATGAGTGCTACCATTTTATTTTAGAAGATATAAACATGGACACACAAAATCTTTTTAAGAAGGCAAATACATAAGTTATACTAGGTACTAACAAATCTTTATAGATAATTTTTCTAAAAATATCGTTGGTGTAGTGGCAACATACTTAGTTTACATCTATTGAAAGTCTTGAGTTCAAATTCTATGTGCGTACATATCTTGGGTTTACATTTTTTATTGTAGCAATATATTGCTTTACGGAGAGGCTGACATCATGGACCCATTGAAGCATCCCTCGAATTTAATTGGTAGGTTTAGAAAAAAGTTAAGTACTTGTACAGAGAGGCTGGCACTAGGGACCACCAGCCATGACATACACGGTTGCATCAAGATATGTTAAGAATCTCAAAGTAACGGATGCGATTGAAAGAGAAAAAAAGTCCAGCATGCACACGTTTCTTCTAATGATAGGCTCACATGTGGGACCCAGCTGCCTAGATAAACGGCTGAGGCAACAAGGAACTTTATCGAGTTCACGTCAGGGATGCATGAGCCAAATAAAAAAATCCACCATGCACACGTTTGTTCTAATGAGAGGCTGACTTGTGGGACCCAGCCAGCTGAATAAATGGCAGATGCAGCGAGCAATGTTATCAAGTTCGAAACAGGGAGGCGCGAGCGAAGAAAAAAATTCCATCATGCACATGTTCCTTCTAATGAGATACTGACATGTGGGACCCAACAACGTGACCAAACGACAGATGTGTCAAGAAACGCTATAAGTCTAGAACATGGAAGCATGAGAAAAAAAATTCCATCACACACACACTTCTTGTAATGAGAGGCTGACATGGGGACCCACCATCCTAATTAAACGGCTGATGCATCGATGAACGCTATCGAGTTCACATCACGGAGGCACAATCCAAGAAAAAAATTCCATCAGACACATGTTTGTTCTAATGAGAGGCTGACATGTGGGACCCATTATCCTTACTAAACGGCAGATGCATCGAGCAACGCAATCAAGTTGGGAATAGGGTGCGCGAGCAAACAAAAAATCCATCATACACACGATTCTTCTAATGGGATGCTAACATGTGGGACCCACCAGCCTGACTAAATGGAGGATGCATCAAGCAACGTTATCGAGTTCAAATCATGGAGGAACGACCGAAAAGTATGGTCCGCTAGAGACACTATCATCTAGGACCTGCACGCCTCAAAAGATTTCCCTCGATCAACATCGTGTGAGGAACCAAAAATCTTTCTTCTACCAAGCGTCGGCCGAGCTTCGTCCATGTTTTTAGCTATTTTGTCATAGTAGAGGGGTGCGAAAGCGGGACAAAAAAATTCCAGCAGCCATAGTCAAGCGAAGAAATTTGTCACGGAAGGCGCGTGTTGTACGATGACTAATCTGCCAAATCGTTGCGGATGGAAACATTTCTTGTAGTGGTTTGATAAGAAAAGTTCTTGCCACATGGTA
Source organism: Avena eriantha (assembly GCA_910589775.1). NCBI lineage: Eukaryota > Viridiplantae > Streptophyta > Magnoliopsida > Poales > Poaceae > Avena > Avena eriantha. The sequence goes on from OU342740.1 coordinate 39,168,805, forward strand.
GTAGAATCAATTGTGTTGATAGTTGATAAGTGAAACCTTTTGAATGTTTATTAAATCATATACAAATAAAGTTTATCTCAATTAGGCTAAGTATTAATAAACAAGGTGGTATAGTGTAATGGAAGTAAGTTCTATGAAGGATTAGGACTAGTTCCAAAGTATAACATTGTGACGGATACTACAACGATGGCTGACTATATGATTGCTTTAGAAGCAGCATATAGAGGGTTTTTGTATAAAATAGTTTTGTCATCAAAACTAGGTGAAGTTCCAGGTGGGCTGTACTATGAAGATCTATTGTATGACAATAGTGTCAACATAGTTTTGGCTTAAGGAATTGAAGTCTGACCAAAAGAATTAATTTATACAATGCCATCTCATTCGAGAATGAATGATGCATAGTGACGTATAGACATGCAAATACACACAGATTTGAAACTGCCAGTTCTGGAAATTGACTTTACCACAAGCAAGACATGTCGATAACACCCGGAATGCCATAGGTGTTAAAATGCGTGAACTAGATTACTGACTCTAGTGCAAGTGGGAGACTGAAGGAGATATGACCTACAGGACAATAATAAATATATTTTTATTGACATATCTCATTAGTTCGTAATAGTTTTGTATCATGATATAACTGTATTAAGTGGAAACATTAATACATGCGTGGTATATAAACAAACCAGGTCCCTAGTATCCTCTAGACTAGTTCACTGGGCAGATGATGATCGAGGTTTCCGACTTACTGAAACGTCAACTAACAACGGGGTCACTTCATTCGATGAATGAAGTGATGAACAACACAACCCCTAGTACTGCAATATGATCCAGTCACATAGTTCAACATTGCAACATGTAGCAAATAATAATGATTCAGCCCTTCGACCGTGAGATCATATTAATCATTGTCTCCCGAGGTTGCTTTGATCACATCAACCGCCATGACCGTAATTGGGTGACTATAAAGGTGTGTATTGGGTATTCCAGAGGAACTTTTGAGGCCTATGTATCAAGATCAGGATTTGCACATCTAACTGACGGATAGATACCCTGGGCCCACATCCATAAGTTTGCAAACATGTGACTAGGTCATGGGAACGAGTAAATGTGTTTGTTGGTAACAAGGTCAAAGTAGGTATGGAGATAGCAGAGATAAGATCTTTGACAAACTAGGTATCACGGAGCAAAGGGAATGAGACTTGATGTTCAAGGTTCAAGCGAACAAGTTATTTGTCAAATGCATGGGGGACATCGTATGCTTCTAGATACCATTGTTGGTGATTGATCGGAGAGGTGTATCGATCATGTCTATGTATTACCGAGCCGTAGGGGTCACACTTAAGGGTATATGACACTTAGGGATTGATCCAAGATCGTAGGAGAAAAGAGAGAGAAGTCCAGAATTGTTCTAGGGAGATACCAAAAGTGTTTCGGGATATCCGATGATGATTGGAGGGGTCCGAAAGGTTATTAGGAATGATAGGTATTAAATAATATGTATTTAATATTAATTAAATGAATTAATATTAAAATATTATTTAAAATGGATTTATGGGGTAGCCCACCTAATTAGGCCTCACTAGAGGAGGCCCAAGAAGGGGTTATGCCCTATGAAGGGCCAAGGGGGAGCTGGCGACCATGGTGGGCTCCCCCACGTGGGGCCCATGGTGGGGGCTGGCCGGCGGCACCTCCCCAGCTCCTCCATCTCATTTAGTCCCACTCTAGGACTTTGAGGACGGTAGTACCTCCCTTCCACCTATATAAAGAGGAGCATCCCTCTCCCCAAATACATCCCATCAATTGGCTTTGCCTATTCCCTCTCTCTCTCCCTCATGTGTGGTTCCCAAGATTGGAACTGCATATAGGGATAGGGGTTTCTTAACCATACACATACCATCGTGATGCTGGACTTAGTCCGGATCAATCTTCTTCCGCTGCTTTGCTGTACTAGAGCCCAGGAGACATCTCTACATCGTATGTGTGTAAAGCCATGAGGCACCGCCACTTGTGGTGCTTTTGATTGGAGCTTGGAGCTTGGAGTTTGGAGGTTGGACGTCGACACAACATTGTGTTTAGGTACGTTGTACAAGGACTAGGGTGACTTGCGAGGAGATTCGCTACGTTGAGGTCGGGTGAGTAGGGCACCCACATTCCCCGCGGAATGTTAACCGCTTTCGGTCTTGAAAAGTATGAACACTGAATCTCCTCTCGTTACCTTACATCTGAATAGATAGATCTTGGCTAGGTGTGTTCACCTTAGGATTTTTTTTTCTTTCCTACCACGGAACCTCTTCAATCGTATGCTAGAAGATAGTGAATAATAACTTACAATATTTCTCTCGGCCACTTCATCAACAAGTATGCTGTCTTCGGTCATGTGTGTGGCTTTGTACAATTCGATTATGACCTTTCTCCAAAACAAAGATGTAAACATTAAGAAAGAGGATATCAAGCAAAAAAAACCTATGTAAACATTTAGAAATGGATGCCAAGTATACATACACAACTTAGATGGTACTTAACCCTATGTACTTTTCCCTGGCAAAACTCATTGATCAAGAAGTATGACGGGCATTTGTTTGATTGGCATGGTATTCTATATTCTTTCAATATTTTTCCTTGGTAGAATCCAAGCTCCAATACTCACACAATGCTGCCCAATCAGTGTGTGACATTCTATCTCCACAAACATTTGCCATGTTCTCCTCAATAGTCAAGTCAAGTTTGTATACAACTTCTTTAGATGCTATAGTGGAAAAGAATCTACCACTTCCTAGGTCTTATCATGCCCCTTCCTCATTATTAGTGCCACTTTCACCCCCACAATTGTCATCCTTAGTCATGCCCTCTTGTTTTGCCTCTACTTATTCATCCTCTTTAACTCCGTGACCTCTTCAAACAAAGGATCTTCCCGTTCATCATCGGGATCATCTAGTGCAAGATGATGCAAGTGAAATTTAAGGGTAAATCTGTAATGGAAAAGGTAGAATTTATGGGTAAATAAGTAATGGTAGAACTACAACCAGACAAGTATAGACACCTCATCTCTAACATTGTTCAATTCAAGAATAACTGGTTCTTTGTGAGAGGATGGCCGTATAAGGAACCGGTGTGCAAAATTCTTTTCCCTGATTTTTGCATTGTTCACTTCTATGGTTTCCAATCTTCGCTTTTCATAATCTAATATTACAGCTAGGGCATCTTGCGGCTGCGAACAAGCCCTTCTCTTCCCTCGTTGTGCCATCTAACAGACGTGAAATGATGGGAATAGAGTAATGTACAAGGAATAGATGGAGGTAGTAGACGCAAGGGAGGCAATGTAAACAAAGCAAGGTACACGTGGAAGACTTACCACAATGACCTAGGCGACGTCGATGATGCACGACAGAGGGGCGGAGGCCTATAGTGGGGGCGGTCAGTTTAGGGTGCCGTTGATTGGCCTTGATGGTGTAATCAGTGGGTGATATCCGGCATCAAGGGTTTCGTGTGTGCAGAGGGGAATGTGATTTTGAAAAGGGCAAACATAATAATTTTCCTAAGGAGCGATTGTCTAATTTCAAGCAGGGCCATTCGAAATCTAACCAGGACAAGCGAAAAGAGTGGAGGGAAAAGGGAATCGATCACGGACACCAACAAATATGGATTGCAAAACATATAGGCACAAAAAATCACACTATAACAACGATAAAAGCCAGCAAGTTGGTGCCGCTAATGCTCATTCGCTACATAACCAACTTTTGTAGGTATTTTTTGCTTATGTCGCCCCAAAGAAGTGTTGGGTATGGGGTTTTTTTTGTTATGGTCATTGATTCAAAGGAAGGGAATGTTAAGTTATAGTTCCCTTATAAGAAGGCATGGAACATTTTCCAAGGAAGAAGGAGATGGCATTAAGGTACAAGCTACCACATGATATCCACTCAACTTAAACAAAATTAAGTAAGCCTAGCTATATGGCTATAACGAAAGCGCTTTTTAGGAGGCAACCTAGTTATCTTTTTTTTGTTCTCTTGATATGTAAGAGAGTTTTATTTTAGTTTAATTTCTCTATTTTTCAATAAAGTACCAACTTTAACCCATTTGGATGCCTAGAAGTTAATAGAACTATTAGGAGTTGTAGTTTCATGCATGCTTCTGTTCATGAAAAGATTTTTGTAATTTTTTCTATAACTCCAACTAAGCTCAAGTTTCTACTCTAATTACAAATATTCATCCTATGATGAAAAAAATCAGCAAAAAATCCTAACATGTCTAAGTGATCTAATTCATTATGTTTTGCTATTGGTTTTTTCAAGACATATCCTGTCTTTAGCTGCTTAAGCTATTGTGTTAAGTTCCAACTTGATTCAATTGATATCTTGTGAATGTTAGAAACTTAATATAATCTATGGAAACTTCAAACGGAATATTATTTGGAGTTTTTATGTACGCTAGGATATACCACCAATGTCACCCCATAGAATAGAAATGGGAGAATGTTTTGTGTTGAAGTTTTTTCACAGAGAATGGGTGAACACCACACTAAGAGCTATCCAAGATGTTGAAAAACATTAGCTTGGGTATGCCCAAAGCACTCCATTGGACTTATTATACTCTTGGTTTGCACACCTCTAAACTCTTTTTTTCGAGCAACATAAGATAATTGCATAAACTTGGAGCTTATGTACCTAGTTTTTGTTTACCTTTGCATTTTAACTTTGGAATAAATAGACCACCATATGAAGATGTGTTTAATAAGTATGAAAGAGATAGTGGAATAAAATGAAAGTTAAAGTTGAATGCTAAAAAATAAAATGGGAAGGTAAAGAATAGTTGCATTAAAAGTTATGCATGTTATCACACTTTATTATTTACTTCATTTGTTTTAATGAGTGATAATTTGGAAAGTATCTTATTTAGTGCTAGTTCTTATTTACTTCATAGATTTTTAACTTTGTGTTTATATTTTCTATTAATAAATTATTAGTACTATGGACAATTTTGCATACCTGTAGATGGTCAATGATGTCCCTCCTGCTAGCCTAGTAGTTAAACAAGCAAAGCTTGTGCATCCATCATCCCTATAAACAAAGTTATTCCAATAGTGTCCACCATATCTACCTATATAGTAAATGCTATTCCAAGTATATTTTCATGTGTGGGTTCCATTTAGCATCCAAATGGTATTTTTTATGGTTATAGTTGTCATAGAGAAACTAGTTCTGGGGTGACCATGAACTCATAAGGAATAAGCATCCTTGAAATCAAATAAAATAGGGATTTCTATTTTCGTGCCCCTAGTTCCTTAGTTGTACTCACTTTCCCCGGCCGCTAAAATTTTCCTCACTTTTACCCAACCTCTTGTCTGAAACTCTCACAAAGTCTGTCCACCAGCCTTACCATTACTTGCTGACGAGTGGTCCGCGTTGGGTCTGGTCCCATAGTGGACACCTCTCTCCACTTATCTAGAATCAACATGGGACTCATAGCTTATCCACGTGAGTGTTGGACCCGAAATTACCAAGGTTAGAATTGCAAGACGGGAGCTCAAGCCAGCCCCGCACCCATGTCCGTGCTGTTGGCTCCCCTTTCTTTTCTTGCACCACATTATTGTTCTTCTCCAGCTTGGGAGTTTACCATTTTCAGAGAGTGAAAAGTAATGCATAAACTAAAGGGGTCCCTAAACTAAAATATGTTTTGTCTCATGGATATACCAAAAATATACAACTCTTGAACACTTTCAAATTACACTTTGGACATGATAATGTTGTCCTAAGAAAATCTTGAGAGTTAACTATTTTTAGAGAGTGAAAAGTAATGCATAACTAAAGGGATCCCTAAACTGAAATATTTTGTCTCATGCATATACCAAAATTATACAACTCTTGAAAACTTCCAAATTACAATCTGGACATGATAATTATGTCCTAATAAAATCTTGGGAGTTTACCATTTTCAGAGAGTGAAAAGTAATGCAAAAACTAAAGGGATTACTAAACTAAAATATTTTTGTCTAATGCATATACCAAAATTATATAACTCTTGAACACTTTCAAATAACACTTTGGACATGATAATGTTGTCCCTAATAAAATCTTGAGAGTTTACCATTTTTAGAGAGTGAAAAGTAATGCATAAACTAAAGGTATCCCTAAACCAACATCTTATTATCTCATCCATAAAATCATATTATACAACTTTTGAACACTTTAAAATTACACTTTGGACATGATAATGTTGTCCTAAGAAAATCTTGGGAGTTTAGCATTTTTAGAGCGTGAAAAAAGTAATGCATAAACTAAAGGGATCAATAAACTAAAATCTTTTTGTCTAATGCATATACCAAAATTATATAACTCTTGAATACTTTAAATTTACACTTTGTACATGATAATGTTGTCCTAAGAAAATCTTGGGAATTTACCATTTTTAGAGCGTGAAAATAAATTCATAAACTAAAGGGATCCGTAAACTAAAACCTCTATGTCTCATGCATATACCAAAATTATACAACTCTTGAACACTTTAAAATTACACTCTAGACATGATAATGTTGTCCTTTGAACATGTTCTGTTCTTTTCATTTGTTTATGGATGTAAAGAATTGGTGGCACATATAGAGAGGTGGCACAGATAGAAAGGGGTTATCATTCCTGTTGAATCACAGAGGATCAATGGTTGGCGGGCACTATCTGCATGACAACTATGTCGACCAATCATGGCGTAGTAGCCAAAGTGAGCACACGTTTGGGCTTTTGTGAGAGATGGAAAAACTGAGTTGTATAAATAATCTTGTCCTACATCAAATTATCTGTAATTAAAATATACATGAGTGTGCCAATTATGACCTCATTCAGACAAACTATGTTTTTGGGAAAGGGTTTGAGTAGAAAGACATGCACCTTTTTTTGAACTGCTCAACACTTTATTATTTATCTAGGATCAAAGTTACATCGGCTAATAACAAAGCTAAGATAAAATCAGGTGGGTCATCTATCCACACCTGCCCACTAGATCCTCTCGCTATTCTAGCTAATTCACGAGCTACGGAATTAGCCTCTTGATAATAGTGTTCTAAAATTATCTTCAAAAAATCAGTGGCGAGGTGGTAGCAGTCATCAAATATAGCAGCTACAGGACCTGATGTACCACCCTCCACCATAGAATGGACAACGTCTGAACAATCTGAAGACAGAATCAGTCTATTGTAGCCAATGGACTGAGCTAGTTTTAGTCCCTCTTTCGCTACATATGCCTCTGCCGACAGAGCATCCATGGACATATCTAAATGGTTCTTTGCCACTGCAATGAACTCACCCTTGTTGTCCCTGGTTACCACTCTAGTTGATCCTCTCAATGAATCTATGTCGAACAAAGCATCGACATTAACTTTGACATGATCATGTAACTGATGCGGCCAACCTTATCTCTTTGATGTAGCATAGCTAGTAGGTGATTTGAGAAGTGGCGATTTAGGGTAAAACTTGATTTCTCTATGTTACTTATGGTTTCATAGGTGGTAGGTCACATAAGCAGACTCCATTAGTAGGTGCCACTATATCTTGATCTTTTTTTGAACTAGTTGTGTAGAAAATGACCCAATTAGCAACTAAACCACATTTGTTGACTTTGTGTTGACCAACCAGTCGAGGGTAAAACTGAGTATATTGCACGCGCCAGGGTTACTCCCTGAGGGTAAAAGTGAGTACAACTAATGTTCCATTGTTACTCTCGAGAGGATAAATAAGTATGTCTAATGCATCAGGGTTGGACTCGAGGGAAAACGTGACATATCATAGGCATGTCGTGGTGCACGGTGCAGTAACGGATGTGTGTCGTGGTGCATGGCGTAGTAGCATACGCGGTTAGTACGTGGGGCATGGTGGTTAAATGAAATGTCACTTCCCTTCAACTTTATGAAAGAGACCCTCTCCCTCTCCGCCTACCCAGTCTCACTCACCCACTCTCGCTCACTCACACAACCGTCTCCACTGTCCCATAACCTTTTGCAAATCCAGAAGAAAATCCCAACTGCGCCGGCGATAAAGAAGAAGGATGTGGTGGCCATCGTCGCCTCCAAGGCCACCGGCGAGGAGGCCCCCGTATTCATCCATCCCCCCGTCGAGGCATCAAAGGTAGATGCCGTCCCCGTCCAGGCCCTCTATCCCCGCTTCCAATGCAGCCACCGGTGAGGAGACCCACGTTGGTCGCGGGCAGACCCTTCTTGACGAGGGGTTAACTCGCTAATGCCCATAGATGATGGACTTGGGTTTGAGGAAGCAGGGAGGGTTGGAGGCATACATCATCTAGAAAACAAGCACATCAGGGACACGCGGTTTACCTAGGTCCAGGCCCTCGAAAGGGACCCTACTCTTGCTTGTCTACACTTTGTTATCGATGAACTCAATAAGTACATGGGTGCACAGATGAAATCTGGTGGTGTGTGAACTAGGTTGTGGATTGTCCTCCTCAATGCTCCCTCCTAGCCTTTATAGGGAGGCTAGGTCTCGGGATAGTAGGTCTAGTTAGTTACATATTAAGGTTTTCCCTTCAAGCTTCCTATCTATATCTTGTCGTGTTTCCCAAGGAGTCGCATTTACCTAGAGTTGGGCCACCTGAATCTCCTTGGGAATTACCATGGGCTTCTCTTGGGTTGCACCGTATAGGCTAAACATGGGTGCCCGTGGGGCATACCCATGTCAGTAGGCCCCGAGTGTCCATCTGAATCATAGATTCAGAGGGATACTATGAATTCTTCGAGTGCTCATGTCATAGGGATAGTTGATATGTGTGCCTGATTCATCAACGGATCAGCATCAGTTATCTTCTTTAGGGCAAAACAACTCTATCTATTCAAACTCGAGTCCTCGGACTCGAATTTGGAAAGTTGCTGGCGTAATTCGACTCATGCCACAGAGGCCTTGCAGATTCGAATTCCAATGTTTTATGTGTGCACTCGACGCGTCCATCGAGGATTTTTCATTGTTCATGTAGGCACAACATGTTTCTGGTAGAGTGCAGCAGGTGCGTTGCTAGGCCATTGGATTGTATCCTCGGGTCTTATGTTCATGTTGTAAACATGGCATCCGAATTTTTATCACCACGAAGGTGTTTTGGGTGGCCCAGGAGACGCTTTCTATTTGCAAGGAAATTTGTAATTGGTAAGAGGCGAAGTTGCCGAATGCTTCGAATGCTTACGATGTGGACGTGATCAACACCATTTTTCATGAGTAATTTATTATGCCTTTTCATAGGGTGCATGACTAGCACTCCCTATGGGAGTAGCCCCCGAGTGCCTATTCGAGTCGTAGACTCGAGTGGGGACTTTGAATCTTTGTAACTGCTATCGATGTCCGTAGTTCGTTGATTGTGCTGCCTATGCTCTCTATTGGAGTAGCCCTCGAGTCCATAATTGAATTGTAGATTTGAAAAATGGATCGAGGCGTGATAGTATTGGATTTGTATTTGGATGGCATAACACTAGGCCCGAAAGATCTTCGGGTGCATGACTAGTGCTCCTGTTAGGAGTAGCCCCCGATTATTTGGTCAAGTCATAGACTCGAGAAAAATCTGAGTTAGTCGAAGAAAAGTTACCATTGTGTAATTCCATATTGAGCTACTGATAGTGTGAATGCTAATGACGTCATTGTTGATGATTTGATGAGCTCATCTGTAGGCGTGAGCGGTGCCGATGGGACTAGACGGACTTAGGCCCCATTGTTTGACCAAGATTTTACTAGTCACACGTAAATTGCGGGGTTTTTAACTACATCTCCTCGATTTTCACATTGAGTGGGGATTGTGCGATGACAGTTCGGTTGATCCTACCACGCCTAAGCATCGATGCACACCGTGTGGCAGAATAGAAATTTTCTGACTGTAGGATATCATCTCTTCGGTGCTTAAGTATCAATCTACGACAGTAATTTTGACACTTCGCCTATTCGTCCTCTTTGTGCTCCTGCCATTGTCACTGCTCTTCTCCATTCCTCGTCGCCTATTCGTTGCACTGGACGTGCTTAAGGAATTTTCTAGCTACTTCATGTGGTCACTGCACCAGAAAAGGATGGGGAAGAAGAAGTTCGCTGCTACTCCTAGATCCGTCGTCACCACTGGTTCCAAGAAGAAGGGGATTGGACCCCTTTTACCAATGGGTCCTGGCGGCTCTCTACATTGAGGCCCCCTGAGCTCCATCCTCTTCACCAGGCCGGCATCATTCTGTCCAGGCAGGATGATGGCCGAATCCCCAGCAAGAAGGTAATCCCTAATCCTCCCACCAAATATCGCACCATGTTCCTCGCTTTTCTCCTTTGAGGTCTCTCTCTACCTCTCCATGACTTCATGCGTAGATTGTTGTGCTTCTATGGGATTTAGCTTCACAGGCTGGCTCGCAACTTTGTTCTTCTTATCACCTGATGTCGTCAGATTGAAGACATGTACGCTGAGAGGGGGTCCTCGAGGCGTGTGGAGAAAGGGGGTGTGAGGCGACGGTATTCCGGGACGGTGAGAACACAAGCTTTACCCAAGTTCGAATCCGCTAGCTTTGAATGGATCCTACTCCTACTAGCAATCTAGTAATACGGTAGAGCCGAAAGTACAGATTACAAGAGAGGTTCGCCTGTGCGAGTTGAGATTGAAGATTGTGGGTGCCCTAAAGGCTGGTCCCTAGGACGGCTTATATAGATATCCAGCCTAGGGTTATAGGAGAGACCTATTCGGCTGCGACTAAGAGTCGGTTACAGAGTACATCTTGGACTACAAGTAGCTAAGAAGGCCTAAGTCAGTAAGTCTTCTAGGCCTTCCCATAGCCGGATGGACCTTCATCTTCTCTCCCTGACTGGGCCACCTGTGAAGAAAATCTCAAACCCGAAGTGGGCCACCCTGGTCAGCAAGTCACAGTAGGTATACCTGGAAAAGTATATCCCCAACAATATCCCCCGGAAGCCTCCAAGGTCTAGAGTCGGATTTCATCGTCTAACTTGATTTATCTTCGGCTTGCAGAATCTTGAAGGGTTCCTGAAACTACAAAACAAAAGTAGGATCCGGATCTCAGACTGAGTCGGACCTATAAGTATATCATTCGGTTTTCCAGCTCAAAATTTAAACTAAGTTGGAACTTGGTCTCTAAGTAACCTGACATCAGTCAAGGTTGAGTCATGTCTCTAACAGACATTCCTAACAGTGTGACCGTTGGTGGGTCCGCTTATCATGGAACCGAGGTGCCATTTTGATGCATACGCAGAGATGGAGGAGGCGTAATCTTCTCGAGGAGGTTACCCAGCTCCTTCCACGACGCATGGCACATTCACTATTCGATTCACATGAATCTTGACACAAGCGAGGCATATAAGGGGTTCAGATCTACTTATTCTTCCTCACCAGCGCCTATGTCCTCTTCTTCGTCCCAGCAGCATCACGCCCTTGCCTCCCTTTCCTTCCCCCAAATCGCATAGCACCGCCCATCCAAGGTCACATCCACCACAAAAATGGTTGACGCATGTTCATCCGGCATGGCGGCAACCACGATAGCGACCCTTTTAGCGGCGGAGAAGGAGAATTTCTGGAGTGTGTGGATCTCGTGCATCCTTGATGATGAGAAATTACGCGGTGTTGAGAAGAAAGATCTTCTCTGCATCGGCGATTGGCGGAGCGGCTTCGACGAGGTTGTCCCCACCCCTCGCACCGACGAGAGGGTTCACTTTGGCACTCACCTTGATAGAGGTTTGAGTTTCCCTCCCTCAAAGTTCTTTTCTGAGGTCATAGAATACTATGGAGTTCAACTCCACAATCTCCCCCAAAACACGATTCTAGAGCTTAGCGCCTTCATAGCTTTGTGTGAGTGTTATCTCGGAATAGAACTGAGTCTTGACTTGTTCCGTTACTACTTCGGTACCCGAAGAAATTCCATCTCATCTAGTAATCCCTACATTACCGGAACTCTTATCTTAACTCTTAGGAGAGACCGAGTCTACCCCAAGATTAAAGCTAGTGAGTCAGTGAAGAAATGGCCTTCCACGTTCTTTTACCATAAGGACAAACCGGCTCTTGGCAAAGAATCAGCTTTGTCGGCTTTCATTGATGGTGCCGCCACACCCCAAGAGTCCTGGGATGCGGATGCTCCATCTCTTTCTGAAGATCTAATCCGTGCCAAGAGGCAGATCGAATACCTGATGAAGAACAAGGGTCTGAAGGGATCCGACCTGATCCATTGATGGTTGGCACACCAGATTCAACCCCTTTAGTACCATGGTGACCGGCTTATGCACACGGTCACCAAGAGCAAGAAATATAGACTCAGGATCAGCTCACTCTCAATCCCCGATAAAGAATACGAGACTGAGATCAAATGGTTGATCAAGGAACGGGTTGAGAGGAAGATTCTAGATCTTTCTCTAGATATGTATACTGCTGATGAACCTCTAACACCAGTAAGTTTTCTAGTTGTCTCCTTTCATACTTAATTATGTGCTCATCTATACTTTGTTGTTGTTTGCAATACTTAGATGATTTTTCCTTTTAGCTTGCTAGCCTCCCCAAGTCGTATCTTGCTCCTCTCGAGGGATATCCACCTAAGGATCTGGTTCCTCGGGAGGATGAAGATCTTGAACTACTGCTGGAGGCGCTTACTCAGAAGCGCAAAACTCCGGTTTTCTCTATTGGCACCCAGAAAGTGCCTGTTGTAAAGAGATATATTCTTCACAAGGTTTCGAGTATCAATTTGTACTTTCTCTGAATTGCAACGATCTTTGCTCTGTTACTATCCAGTGCTAAAACAAGTGCCAAGGGTATGGCAAAAGGAAAGCCGAGGAAGACTCTGCGTGAATAGAAGTTTACCCTAGCATCACCTGCTGCCCCGCCTCCAACTCCTACCCCAAATCCATCATCAGCGCTGGAGGGTACTTCTTCTCCGCGCGTTGAAGATCTTTCGCCTCATACTTCAGAGCCAGCGAACCTTGGTTCGCAAACCGACGCCACCGTGGGTGACTCAGGACTTGATAAGGGCGAACCCCTAAAGGGTAATGATCCCTCGGTTGAGACCTTCGTGGACAATCTTCTGCAGAATCCGGGTATCGCCAAACTTGGCCTTACTTGGAAGAGCGCGAAAGATATCCAGAAGCTGGCTCTCCATTGCCTAGAGACCCAGAGTGTCACAACAAAGGAGGATGCGCAAGAAGCCGAGGATATCAAACTCGTCGAGCTTCTTGACCTTGTTCGTCTTTGTGACAAGAAGCTGAAGGCCGGTGTGGCCCCACCACAACCAGTGATTCCTCTGACTCTCGCCGAGACGGTTTCTACTGAGGTGAACATGAGCTTCAACAAATTGACTTATGAATATTATGTAAGTCATAATCTGACTCTTCTTTTATTGTATTTCATATCATATCCTCTAGCCCTCAAGCATGAAGTTAGATAGGATTCCAGATTTATGCTTTTATAGGATGCCAAAGAATGAACTAGTATAGCCCCCAAGGCTCATGCTGATATTTAACTTAGTTAAAATATTAGCCCGAGTCTTAGTACACTTGTGACTCTAGCTATTCTGACTTACAGAAAGTTAATGCTTATAACCAGGAATTATTGAAGAATATTTGCAACAAGCGGAGAGAGGTCAGAGCTCTTCGACTTGAAAATGCTAAACTTAAAGTTGCAAAAGATGAAGCTGAAGGTAAACATTTCAGGCATCATACTCATAGTCTGTTTTTTATCTATAGCCGGCTTTTATTTCTTGCTTTGCCAGAACTTGTGACATAGTCCTGCAAAATGACTGAACAAGCCGACGATCTTAAAGTCTTGGAGGTGGAAAATGTTGACTTGCGTGTTGAGGTGGAGAAAATCAAAATAGATCACGAAACTAGCACTACCAGTGTGCTTGAATCAAGCAATCACGCAACTGAGGCACGTGACTGCACCATCACCAAACAAGACCAACCAATCTCGGACTTGCAAAATGCATTGGACAAGGGGAATGACACCTCCGAAGCCCTCCAAAATAAACTCCAAAGTATTCGAGAGGAGAAGACCAAAGTAGATGACGCTATCTTCGATAAGTTTTTCTGTCCCTGAATTATCGTTTTCCGAATTGTTAGACTAGGAAATATTGTTGGCCATGTTTTCTTTCTTATAGGTCCTCTCAACATTCTTGATGCCTCTTCATTCGAGCCTCGTACCAGCAGGCTCATCGTTGTTGGGGACCTAATTCACGATTTCCGCCAGTCCTTGGAAGAAATCGGTGAATCAGTCCAGCTCTCTGGCTTAGACTCAATGTCAGCCTTTGAGCTACGAGACAAGGCAAAGGATATGCCCAAGCTCGTCAAGGATTGGAACATGTCATATGCACGCACAACGGCACAAAAAAGCCCTGACAATGGTAATGAGCTACCATGGAAGCATGGAAATATGGTAAGTTACCAAGGGTTATTCGACTATCGATGAAGACGACAACTAGTAGAACATCAAGGAGATCTAGGATTCTTGCGATGGATACACCTCTCACGTGGCAGAGTGGACCAACTATGATGAGCTATTCTTCATGCATGTTGAAGTGCCACCACCCCCACATGTAGTAGTTCCTCAAGATTCTGAAGAAGATGAGTGGACTGAGTCTGACTTACTTGTCTCAGACAGATATCGGGGTGACATGGGTGATGTGTCCAGCAAGCCAGCAAATCCTTCCTCTTCACCTGCATCATAGAATGTACCATAAAAACAATGTGTTATTCTAAAAACAATTTGATTGTAATAAGTAGAATATTATTTTTCTAGTGCTTAAGATTGTAAGAACTTGTGCTTTAATCCTTTAGCACTTTCGGCTTTTTATTTTTTGTGCTTGGAAAATACTTAAGCACTTATTTTGTCTATACATACCGCTTATCTGGCTTTCCGCCTCGTCCCTTTCGTGAGCCGGCAAACCTTCAGTACAGAAACTTTGCCGAGCAACGGAGCTCAATTACTAAACCAGTTTAAACCCAGAATCAAAGCCGGCTTCTAGTGCCAAGAATTCACTACTCGGAAAATAGCCGCATCCAACAATCAGACAAGAACCCAAGTTTGAACCAGAAAATTTAGACTTATACCTGAAGGTAGCAGCTTTTAGAATTGAAAATCTAACCAGAACAAACATGAGGATAAAGTTCTTTCAAGTATTCTAGGTTTTTTGACTGTGACATGATCATTCGCAAATAAGATGGTACATAAAAAACATCTCAGAAAAAACATTAAGGAGACTAATAATTTATTTCACTTTTAACATGTACATATATATGATTATAAAGAAAGAATTTTTAAGAATAAAAGGGACGTAGCTAAGTAATATTCCATGGACGGTCTATCTCATCCGTATTTGTACTGCCTCCAGCTCTCTTTCTCTTCTTAGTAGCAGGTCTCTCTTTTTCTGGCCTCATGTTAGTTACGTAATAAGAACCATTGTGCAATACTCGACTAACCATGAAGGGACCTTCCCATATAGGGGAAAGTTTGTGCTCTATTTTTTGCACTAGCCGAAGAACCGGATCGCCCTTCCTGAAAGACTGATTTCTGACTCTCTGACTATGATATCTACATAACTTTTGCTGATAGGCTGTAGATCTCTGCTCTGCAACCACGCGAACTTCCTTGAGCATATCGAGGTCGTCTTGTCGAGGAACTTCGGCATCCTCTTCGACATACGCAATAACTTGGGGAGAGTTATGAATAAGATCACCCAGATGGACAGCTTCTGCACCGTGAACCAAGAAGAAAGGTGTATATCCGGTTGACCTGTTAGGAGTTATTCGTAAACTCCATATTACAGATGGCAATTCTTCTGCCCAAGTCACCGCATCATGATGTAGTGGTGCTTCAAGTCTTGGTCATACGCCTTGAAGAATTCAACCATTTTCCCTTTCGACCCTTCCATTGTCTTGTGGATGTGCGACTGATGCAGTATCAAGTTGGATCCCTTGTTCATTGCAGAATTCGACTAGTTCCCCCATGGAAAAGTTACTCCTATTGTCTGTAATAATACTGTATGGATATCGGAATCGGATGATCACGTCCTCGACGTACTTTTTGGCTATTTCTCCATCACAAATTGTGACAGGTTTTGCCTCAATCCATTTCGTGAATTTATCCACCATCACAAGAAGGTGAGTGTATCCACTTTGAGCCTGTCTAAACGGTCCTACCATGTCAAGCCCCTAGACCGCAGAAGGCCATGTAATTGGAATTGTTTCACAGCTGATCAGCCGGAACATGGGCTTTTTTGGTGTATTTTTGGCAACCTTTGCACGTCTTGACCAGCCATTCGATATCTGCCTTGGTTGAGCCAGAAAAATCCGTGTCTGAAGGCCTTTGCCACTAAAGACTTTCCTGCAGCGTGATGTTCGCATTCGCCTTTGTGAGTTTCCCTTAGGATTTCCACGCCTTCTTCTGGAGAAACACAAAGTTGAAAGACCCCATATGCACTCCGCTTATAGAGATCACCTCCCACCATTGTGTAGGATTTTGCTCGTCGGACAATCTGCCGCCTCAGAACTTCATCTTCGGGTAATTTTCTATCTACCAAGAAATCAAGGTAGGTTTTGTCTAGCTGGGAATTACAGCCAGAACTGCTATGAGCGGTGAGTCAGATTTGGTCGGATACTCCTCATCGACTCCAGTGATAGAGGGAACTCTCAAGTGCTCCAGAAAAGCACCGTCTGAAACCTTTTTCCGCGCAGAGCCTATTCTTGATAGAGCATTTGCTTCCTCATTTTATGTTCAGGGAATGTGTTGGACTTCAAACCCTTCGAACAATTTAGACAGTTCATCCACGACAACCCTATAAGCTGCCATGTGCTTGTTTGCATTGTAGATATCGAACACTTGTTGAGAAACTAAATCCAAGTCTCTATAACACATCAGTCAGCGAATGCCGATGTCTTTTGCGATTCAAATTCCATGCAGCAGGGCTTCATACTCGGCAATGTTATTTGTTGTTGTGAACTAAATCTGCAATACATAGAATAGTTTATCACCTTGGGGTGACTTCAGCACCATGCCCCCGAGCACTTTAGACGCGTCAAAATGTAAGGTCCAAACTTTCGTCTCTAGGACGCCTGTGTTTTCAACTATCTATGTCCAATCAGCGACAAAGTTAGTAAGAATCTTGGATTTGATTATTGTGTGACGTTTATACTCGATGTCAAAAGCTGCTAGCTCTCTTCCCCACTTAGCGACGCGTCCTATGGCATTGTTGTTGTTGATTATATCTTTAATGGGAGCTGTGCTCACCATGGTAATCTTGTGCTCTTTAAAATAGTGGCTTAGCTTCCTGGAGGCGAAGAACACACCATAGGCTAACTTTTGGTAATGAGGATACATCCATTTTGATTTAGTCAAGACCTTGATGAGATAATAAGTTGGACGTTGCACCAGGTGTTCCTGTTTTCTTCCGGACATTCCACCACCATGATGAGACTGACGACTCTGTTTGTCCTAGCTAAGTATAGCAACATCGGTCCTATGGCCCCGATGTTGCAAGAATAGGGGTGAACAAGAGTACGACTTTCAGATCATGTAGTGTAGCTTCAACTTCATCAGTCTAGATGAACTTCTTGGTCTTTTTCAAGAGCTTATATAATGATGTGGCTCTTTCACCGAGCCGTCTTACAAACCGACTGACTACAATACAGCCAGTTAACTGTTTTACGTCCTTCAGGCGAATCAACCTGGAATGTTGAGTATAGCCTTTATTTTGTCACGGTTCACCTCTATGCCTCTCTAGGACACAATGAAACCTAATTTTCTGGTTGGTATTCCAAAGAAACACTTCTTTGGGTTAAGCATTATGTTGTATTTTCATAGGTTGCTAAATGTTTCCTCCAAGTCAGAAATTAGTGTTTACTTCATTTTGGACATCACAGCTATGGCGTCCACGTATGCATGCACATTGCGTCCGATTTGATCGTGGAGGCAACACTGCATAGTGCGCTGATGTTGGTGATGAACGAAGTCTTTATTTTGTTTGACTCCTTCATCTGAATTTGGTGATATCCGGAATATGCGTCGAGAAAACATAGGAGTTCCGAGCCTGTTGTTGAATCGATAACTTGATCAATTCTAGGCAGGGCGAACGGTTCTTTGGGACAAGCCTTGTTCAAGGCAGTATAATCAACACACATCCATAAACTAGTGGTGTCCTTTTTAGGGACCATTACAGGATAAGCCGACCAATCAGTATGGATGACCTCTTCTATGAATCTAGCTAACTCGATCCGGGCTAGTTCCTTAGTTATTGCTTTGCGCTTTTCATCGCCAAAACATCGTACGGACTATTGGACAGGTTTAGCATTTGGGTATACATTTATACTGTGCTCAGAAAGTTCCCTAGGTACCCCGGTCATGTCATATGGCTACCATGCGAAGATATCTTTATTGGCTTTGAGGAACTCGACGAGCGCGCTTTCTTATGCGTGGGCTAAACCTACACCTATCTGGGTCACCTTGGAGGGATCATCATCCTTCAACAGCATCGTCTTTGTCTCTTCCGATGCCTTGAAATACGGATTCGGCTTTGTCTCCTTCTTCGTTGTGGGCATCTGGAACAGGTCGATGTTCTTCTTGATCTCCTCGTACTCCTCAGTGTGTAGTACGGCTTCAGCAAAGGCAGCATTTCTGTCCTTGCATTCTCGTGCCTTTTTCAGGTCACCCCGGATTGTGATGACGCCATTAGGACCTAGAATTTTCATCATGTTGTAAATGTAACAAGGGCGAGCCATGAAATCCTAGTAAGCCAGATGCCCAAAGATAGCGTGATATGCGCTTTTGAACAGGACCACTTCGAAGGAAAGTGATCCCACTTGGTAGTTCTTTGGAGTTCCAAAGGTAACATCCAAAGTGATCTCTCCTATAGAATTTGTTTTTCTTCCAGGGATAACTCCATGAAAATTCACAGAGTTGTGATTCAGTTGTGTCTCTGATATCCTCATCCGGTGAAGCGTTTCGACGTATATGATGTTGATGTTGCTGCCACCGTCCATGAGGGTCTTGGAGAACCCATAGCCGTCAATAAGTGGATTGACGACCAGAGCGTAATTTCCTCCCTTGTGTAGCTTAGGTGGATGATCGCTTCAGGCAAAGGTAATTGTAACTTCCGACCAATCCAGAAACTAGGGGACAGCCAGAACAGTTGCATTGAGATCTTGCATCACTACCTTTTTGACCTTGGCTAGTTGAGATCCGAGGAAGCAGACATAAGTGTCTTTCTTGGTTGGGAAGGTCTTCTTTCCATCCGACTTGGGATTTGAAGCTTCTGCCTCCTCCATGTCGGAATCTTCCATGTACTCTTTCTCTTTGTCGAAATTCTTTTTTCCTTTTTGTCGCTTGGCCTTGTAGCTAGCGGATTTGTCTTTCTTGATGTCATCATTGAAATGACACTCATCATTGGTGTGGGACGATCCCATGTTGCCATCCGGGTAATGCATGCACGGATTTCTAGTGATGTTGGCCCAAGAGTAGGTTTTGCCAGGTAGTTGGTCTCCTCATCATTGGACCCTGGAAGTTCCACGGCCTCGTCCTCGGCCGCCTCCATGGCCTCCTCGTCCTCCAGACCCGAAAGTTGCATTGATCCTTGCGGTTTCTGGGTTGGGTTTCTCCTCCGAGGTGTTTTTGCATTTTGTGGCCTGCTGCTTTGGCTGTTTTGCCGACTGTGGTACAGCTAACACAATTAGCAGTCCCTCCGCATCATCGTCGGCATCAGCATATTTGCTTGTCGTCTCTAACATATCCCCCAAATCAGTTACTTTGTCACACTTTAAGCAATGACACAGTAGACCAATTTGGAGTCCCACGATGAATGCTTCGATTACGGTTTGGTCGTTTACTCCTTCGTAGGAGTTCTTTGTGTCGATCAATCGTCTGAGGTAGTCCTGGCAAGTTTCTTAGGGTTTCTAGGTACACCGCTGCAGATCTCCAACCGTGCAGGGCCTCCTGTATGTTCCCTCGAAGTTCCAAAAGAAAGCACTTTGCATATCATACCAGTTGTGGATGGTGTTTTCCAGGAGTTCATTGAGCCATGATCGAGCCGTCTTCATCAGCATAAGTAGCAGATACCGAGTCGCGACCAAGATGTTTCCTCCTTTGGCGATGCAGCAGGCCTAGAAGAAGTCCTGGAACCAGGTGTCTAGCCGAGCCACACCATCGTAGGGTTGGATGTGCCTTGAGATGGCAAAGCCTTCTGGAAAGTTCATCTGTCGTACACGTGGTCCGAATCATTTTGGACCCACATAGATGTTGTCCGACTCGTAGCGTTGTGCCTCAATGTTTGAATTGATCCGGTGCCTGGCATCACTTGGTGATAGGGCATATTGTCTTGGTTGTTCACTATGGCTACGGTGCCCATGAGCCGGCCTTTGGCTCCTTCTGCCACTACCTCCACCACGGTGCCCTCCCTGGCCTCCATGTGAGCCGCTATGGTGACTGCTTGGCTGAGAAGGTGGTGGTGGATTGTTACCCCTAGTTGGGGCTTCATGATGACGGCCAGCATGCTGGCTTGTTCCAGCGTGATGTTAGGCGCTCCTTCATCCTTCGTTGCCATCATTGTAATGTAGCTCAGCTGGACGGCTTGTATGTCTAGGAGGGGTAATCCTTTGCTGGTCCTACTCCTGATGTTAAGCTTCTTCGTCATCCCTATGATTGTTCGACTGTCGCCAGGGAGGTTGGACCATTGTTGCAACGGTGTCTCACTCTGCGGCCGGAGCGATGTTGCTCCAACTTCGTGCGGGTCTGTGTCGGTGTTCTGATGATCCGGATTTTGAATAGTTCTCCTAACTAGGGTTGGAACAGTAGTGTTTTTCCGGTTCCCATTGGGGCCTTGTAACTTGGTGTCGACATGTGTCTGTGCGGCATTGATCTGACTTCGAGATCAACTTTCCGTTGCCGGATGTGGTAACCATCTGTTGTTCCAAACCCTTTGTGAGCAGCTTCAAACTTAGTCAAATCTATACTGGGCTTGGATTATTTGCCAAGAGATCTCGAGCCACATCAGCATTTTCTACCGGAGTTCCATACACCCAGTTACCCTTGCTATTAGTCCAAGGTTTCCGTATGGCTATATCTCTTTCAAAAGGGTTTTGTGAACATCCAGATTTTTGTTAGCCAACTGAGGGCTATTCCGGGTCTTCTGATGCTACCGGGTACTAGGTTGCCCCACAACCGCAATGCGCTTCTTCTCCTCGAGGATATTTGTGGTTTCCTCAAGGAGTGCTTGATGATGCGCTTCTAGGGCTTGGGCCCTGTCCTCCACCTTCGTAGGTGTAAGTTCTGAAGTGGGTCAGGATAGGTGTGGTAATTGATTCTCCAAGGAGTTTGTGGGCACCAGGGGAGCGGATTATCTTTTGGCTCATCAGGGATTAAGGCTCCATCTGAGTCCGCCTCATATTCTTCGGCTATTACCTCATCAGTTGGAAGGTCCTTAGCCGGAGTCTTCTTCTTCTTTGACCTCTTGGTAGCCCTGGTAGTAAAGAGTGCTTTGGATATGAGTCTTGGAGTCAAGCTTCTATTAGTACTCTCAGACATTTGGACATCGGGATTACCTCCGAGATCCATATTCTCCTATGGTTTGGGAGAGTTTTCTCCAGAACCTTCATCCATGCTGATGTAAGGGCTTTGATCCATTGCTTCTCCTTCTTCCACAGGCTTGGAGTTGAATTCCTCTTCATATTCCACAAAGAACTTCCGGAAATCTACCGACATCATGGAGTTATCCGCAGATGCCGATAAGTCGACGTTTGTTCCAATTGCCTCCAACATCGAGTCATAGTCGTCTCCAGCATCGGCAGAGCCAGATCTAGATCCAACATATCCAACAAAGTGCGATGTGTGCGCCTTGAGGTAGTTGCATCTCTCTTTGTTGGATTCCTCAAAACGCCTAATGGTCTCAAGGATATCTTCCATGCTGGCTCTTTCGTGCAGCATCATCTGCCTCAACGTGTGCCTCGGGAGTGACTTTCCCACTCTAGCATCGGCAGAGCCAGATCCAGAGTTGTTGTTGCTTTGATCTTCCTGAGATTCGACCTCTTTGGGGAGAGCCTCTTGAGATTCGACCTCCTTGGGGAGGTCCTCCTCTGATCCGATCTTCTCCACTATCTCCGCTTCAGGCGCGGGTTGAGTGGGATTAGGGTTTTGTGAGACCCGGAATTCTATTGCTTCCACGGACAAAGTGGACCCAGAAAGTTCTTCTGCCTCTATCATCACCGATGGGTTGGGTTGGGCAGGTTCAGCGAAACCAAGGTAAACATCGATCTCGCTGAAAGACATGATGGTGTAGGTGGTCATGGGTTCCCTAGCCGGAATCCAAGTCTCGTCGACTAAGATAAGAGGGACTTCGCTGGCGTGGAGGACCCGACCAATGGCGATTTTCTCTCCAATTCTGATTCGCGCAGATTCCACCCGGAACGAAGATCCAAAACTCACCTGCCCCACGGTGGGCACCAACTATCGTCAGATTGAAGACATGTACGCCGAGAGGGGGTCCTCGAGGCATGTGGAGAAAGGGGGAGTGAGGCGACGGTATTCCGGGACGGTGAGCACACAAGCTTTACCCAAGTTTGAATTCGCTGGCTTTGGACATATCCTACTCCTGCTAGCAATCCAGTAATACAACAGAGCCAAAAGTACAAATTACAAGAGAGGTTCGCATGTGCGAGTTGAGATTGAAGATTGTGGGTGCCCTAAAGGTTGGTCCCTAGGACGGCTTATATAGATATCTGGCCTAGGGATACAAGAAACACCGATCCGACTACGACTAAGAGTCGGTTACAGAGTACATCTTGGACTACAAGTAACTAAGCAGGCCTAAGTCGGTAAGTCTTCTGGGCCTTCCCATAGCCGGATGGACGTCCGTCTTCTCTCCTTGAGTGGGCCGCCCGTGAAGCAAAGCTCTAACCCAAAGTGGGCCACCCTGGTTAGCGAGTCACAGTGGGTATACCCGGAAAGTATATCCCCAACACCTGCTTTATCACCTTGTGCGAGTCCTGGCTCGGTATCAAGCCACACTTCAGCCTCTTCAAGAAGATCTTCAACGTGAAGAGTCGGTCAGGGTCAAAATCTGCAGTTTACGACATTTGCAGGTGCGGTATATCCGTAAGCCCCCATGTCTAGTACTTTAGCCTCAACTTTGTCGACTCTGCTCAAGGATGGAGGGAAAAGTGGTTCTACATCCGAGACCAGAAGGTGGGGGAGCAAATTTTTGGTCTTGCTCCTTTTGACCCAAAGGCGGACGTGAAGAAGAAGAGGTCTTGAAAGAATGTCGTGATGCCTAGTGAATCCAGCAATGTGGAGATCTTGTACAAGCAGGTTCAGGACGTTCATCTCATCTGAGGCAAATAAGTCACTGGCGTGGGCCTCATCCGAACTTGGCTGCGACGTCAGGTGCAGCCGCTGTAGGACAAGGCAAACCCGATGTGTATCTGGACTAGCATGCTAGATCCAACATGCATTTTCTCAGAAGACATGACATCGATGGAGCTCGAGAATAAAATTAGGTCATTGACCAAGCTCACCTTGAAGGAAGCTCTTCTGGCAGAGTCGAACACTTAGCCATTCTGTGCCACACATCCCGCACTTGCAGTAATTTTTGGTTTCGCATTTCCTTTGTCTATAGGACAATTTTATTAGAGGCCTAATGAGTTTTATCTTTTTGACTGCAGGAGTGGAAAGTTGAAGGCTCAATTCTTCCTCAGCCCGAGGGTATAGTCCCTCCTGATGCTGGAGAAGAGGATGAGTCGGACTCGATTATACTTGTGACAGAGGTACAGGGAGCCCCTAGTCCGGCGAGGATGGGACTCGCAAGCGAGGGCGGATCAAAGATTCAGATGATTCCACTCCCAGGATGCCAAAGGATCTTGCTCCTGAAGCACATGATGCGATCCCAATCCATGCGGTTCCCGTCCGCAGCATGCCTCCCCATCCTCGGAAGAAGTAAAAGCGATATGAATATTTTGACGTCGACAGATTCGATGGGTGAGCATCTGACCCTTCGTGATGTTTGGATTGCTCTTCTAGTGACTTCTTCTTATACTGTGTTTCTTTGTATTTGTTAAAGTGCTACGAATTCATCCTCCTCCGACACCATCCGAGACGTGGAGGACGAAGGAGTTGTGAACTCCTAGGGCAAGGGCATGGAGAAATCTGAGCAATCCTCAAAGATAGTGGCCACTTATGGCACGAGTTACTTGAGTTACTCCAAGCTAGAGGGGACACAGGGTTCTCACCCGGACGACCAGAAGAGAAACTTTGGAATCTTTGGGTGATCATGTAAGTGTATGTTTGGTTATTCGACGGAGCCCCCGAGTTCATTGCTTCACCTAACGTGAATTCTTCTATAGTCTTTTCTACAGAACATGATTTGCCTTGGCCAAGAGCATGTGCGCCTAGATGCTGACCACCAACAGCTGCAGAGTAAGTTTTTGTCCTTTTATGTGATCCATCAGAATAATAGGTCTGCTTCTGATTGATACGCTATTTCTCACGCTAGAGGAGAACAATCAAGCTCTTCATCGGCCAAGCTCTCTTAAAAAGAGCCTCAGCACAGCGGAGACAAAGAGAAAAGACGGGGTCGAAGCCCTTGAGTGTTATAAGGTGGAGTCACAATGGCACGAGGAAGACCGGCAGTGGCCGCAAATGAAAGAGAGAGGGGGTTCACAGAACAACTCCTGGCAGCATTGTGTCCAGTGGGGTTTTTGGTTCGACTTGCCTTTAGCACTGTGTCCTCATTGACCACTTTTCTCCTTATGCCGGTATTGATTTCGACCATCATGTGCTGAGCTACGAGGACCTCTTGGCTGGTGTCGTGGCTGCGATCGAATACTGCAGCGTCTCTGCCAAGGATGTGCTCTAGAAGGCCAAGGTCGTGCTTGGATGTCTCCGAGAAGAGATGATCCCAAAGGCTAGGTCCATTGAAGACATTGACGGTCTTGTTGAAGCTTTTGCCGAAGGCGTGCCTGCAGACTATAGAGGTTTAGCAACAAGAGCGTGACTACCGGCATGATGTCCACAGGTGCCTTCATGTATTTCGAGGAGGATGCCCTTGCCGTCACAATTGGTGATGCATCGTTGGAGGATGCCCTTAATTCTTTGCTTGTACAGCTTGTCATTGATGATGGTGAAGGCCTTGGAACACCGAGCGATGTGTCGTGCGTCTATCGGGTCATCTGGCAGCTTCTTGGTGAGCAAGTACGTGATGTATGGCTAAGTCCAAGATGACTCGTTGAGCATGACTTCCATTGGGCCTTCAGGTGCAGGTCCCTGTTCTGCCTCGTTGAATCCTTCGGCTTCTTCGGGTGGCATAACCCCTGAGTGCGTTGCTGCTGGAGGTGGCCCTGCATGAGGCTTCAGCTTGATGGATCATTCATAGATTTGGTCCAAGAATACACCTGGCAGCACTGGGGCACACATGGAGCCTATGTTGGCAATGTCGGCCTCCTTGTTTATATCGCGGCTAGCGTCCCGCAGTTCACAGCCATCGAAGTCCCCTTCGAGTGCGTTGTAGAGCTCGCGGTATGCGATCATGTTGTCGCTCAAGGCATCACACCTATTCATGGTTTGTTGTACCACGAGGGTGGAGTCGCCGTAAATGACAAGCTGTGTTGTGTCGCAAGCCTTGAGCATCCGCATCCCGTGTAGCAGAGCCTCGAAGTCCGCTTCGTTGTTGGATGTGCGGAACTTCATCTGCAGCATGTACCGATCCTTGTCACCATGAGGAGATGCCAGGATGACGCTGGCTCCTACTCCTTCTCGATGTTTGGATCCGTCGAAGTGCATTGTCCATAGGCAGGACATATCCGGTGTATTTGGGAGATGGTTTTCCATCTAGTGGACGAGGAAATCCGGCAGTACTTGTTACTTGATCACTGTCCGCTATTCGTAGGTGATGTCTCATGGACAAAGTTCGATGTCCTAGAGGGCGACTCGCCCCATTGCTTTAGGGTTATTGAGGACGTGGTTTAGTGGAGCGTCATTCACCTGGATTATTGGGTGCTCCTAGAAGTTTTGGTGCAGCCGTCGTGCCGTCATGAAGACATCATAGGCCAACTTTTGGTAGTGTGCTTACCGTTGCTTAGTGGGAGTAAGCACCTCGCTGAGGTAGTACACCGGACGTTGCACCCCATGGACTTTGTTCTCTTCGGCTCATTCGACCACAAGCACGGTACTTACCACCTGGTTGGTGGCGGATATATATAGTAGCATTGGCTCCTTCTCCCTGGGGGTCACTACGACGGGCGAGGTGGAGAGAACTTGAGATCTTCGCATGCTTTGTGCGCCTCCTCCATCCACTCGAACTTGTCATCTTACAGAGGAGTTGGTAGAATTGTAGTGCCTTCTCGCCCATCCGACTGATGAATCGGCTGAGTGTCGCGATTCGCCCAGCTAGCTGCTGGATGCCCTTGACGTTCTTTGGCTTCTCCATGGCTAGTATGGCCTTTATATTTTTCGGGTTTGCCTCTATTCTCCTTGCGGAGATGATGTGCCCGAGTAATTGCCTGCATGGGACTCCAAAGGCATACTTCTCTGGATTCAGCTTGATCCTATAATAGTCAAGGTTGTTGAAGGTCTCGCAGAAATCATCGATTAGTGTAGTTTCCTCTTTCATTTTGACCATTGTGTCATCGACATAGACCTGGATGTTGTGGCCAAGTTGGTTATTGAGGCAGGCCTACATGCACCATTGGTAGGTGGCTCCCATGTTCTTCAGCCTAAAGGGCATCATGGTGTAGCAGTAGATGCCAATATGTGTAATAAAGGCCGTCTTCTCTTGATCCTCCATGTTCATTCGAATCTGATGATAGCCTTAGTAGGCGTCGAGGAAATAGAGATGTTCACATTCTGTGGTAGATTTGATTATCTGGTCGATCCGTGGTAACGAGAAGTAGTCCTTTGGGCAGTTCTTGTTGAGGGAAGTGAAGTCTATGCACATCTGCAGGATGTCCGTGTCCTTTTTTGGAACGAGCATGGGGTTAGCTACCCAGGTGCTTTCCTTGATTTCACGAATGAAGTTGGCATTGAGTAGTTTGTTTACTTCCATGCCAACCGCTTTTTCCCTTGGTTCTGACAGTTGACGCATCGATTGCTTGATGAGTCTTGCATCTAGAGACATGTTGAGTGCATACTTGGTGAATTCCCTAGGAAATCTTGGCATGTTCGCAGGACACAAGGTGAATATTTCCCAGTGCTCACAAAGGAATTCGACGAGCGTGAGTTCCTATGTGGGACTCAGGTTGTTGGCGATGAGGGCCATATTGGTCGGGTCTGTCGGGTGGACCTGGACCGCCTTAGTGTTCAATGTGGAGTCAAAGGACTGCTCCGGTGCGTTCTGCTTGCTCATAGGAGGAAGACTGTTGTCCATGAACTCCTTGAGGCTTGCGAGCTCTTCTTGCATGCCGAAAGACTAGGAGATTCTATTGAGTTCCATGTCGCAGTTGTCAGATCTGGTGAAGCTCCCTTGGTTGGTGATGATGTCGTTTGGCCCTAGCATCTTCATTAGGAGATATGCATAGTGGGGGACCGCCAGGAATCTTGCGAATTCCCGGCGTCTGAGGATGGCATGGTACTGTGAGGGCCAATCAACAACCTCGAACTCGAGACGCTCACGTCGAAAGTTTTCAGGTGTGCCAAAGATCACGTCTAGCTAGATTTTGGCAAAGGGGTATATTCCCTTTCTTGGTACTTTGCCGTGGAAGGTCGTCTCGGATGCTTCCAGGCTCGAGATGGGGATCCGCATGGCTCGTAAGGTGCTGGCGAACATGAGGTTTATGCCTCTACCGCTGTCCATGAAGAGTTTGCTCATATCGAAGTTGCTGATCTGCGCCTCAAGCACCAAGGCATAATGGCCTAGGCGAGGGACCTGACCCAGATGATCGGTCCTGTCGAAGGGGATGCAGGACTTGGACCCACTAAGGTACTCAGGGGTTGAAGGTGGAGCAGTTATCGCCAAGTTAATTTGGCAGGTGATTATCTTCTGAGTCCTGTTAGAGGGACAGCCCTTTTAGATCATGCCCATGTTACCCAGCGGGTGTGGGTATTGCTCTCCTCCATTGTTTGGTGCCAGCGCAGCCACATGTTGCAGGGTCCTCTAGGGGGTGCTGGTGGCACTCCATATGCTATGGAGCCTGGCGCGGATCAGTACCCCTAGTTTGTCGCGTCAAGATGCAGCTGGGTGTATACTTCTTGGAGCTTTCGGAAGTCGTGGTAGTCCTTGAGGAGATGGCTTGATTTCTTCTTGCTGTCATGCTTGTCCACGAAGAAGTGGATGTTGCAGGGTCCCGATAGCCTCTCCATGGCGCTAAGTACGTCGTCGCGGGCGCGGCACTGCAACACTTGCGTTGTTATACCACTGTCGCGGTAGCTGCTGCTTCAATATCTAATGTTGCGGTTGTTATTGTCGCGTTTATCACTATAGCTAGCGGCTACCATGTCGACCTCTTCATGGTCCTCGTAACCACGCATCCGACAGTTTCCTCGACGACCACTCCTGCGGCCGAGGTCATCCTCGTCGTATGAATGAGCGTGGTTGTTGTTGATGGAGTCTTCGCCATATGCCCACCGGTTCGTGATATCCATCAAGTGGTCAATGGTTATGGGCTTCGTGTGACCTAGGTCCTCTCTAAGCTCTCTGCAGTGTATGCCGCTGTTAAACGCATTGATTACACGCTCTTCGGAGATGTCCTCTGCAGAATTGTTGATGATGGACTACCTTTGGATGTAGGAGCAAAGGGATTCACTCGACTTTTCGCAGTAGGCCTTGAGCTCTTCAATTGATGCGGACCGCTTCTAGGTTCCCTTGAAGTTGCGGATGAATCTGTATACCAGCTCCTCCTAGCTGTGGATTGAACCGCAAGGCAGATTATTGAGCCAGGCCCAAGCGGTGCCATACAGCTGCAGCTGGAGCCACTGCATGGTTGTGTTCTTGCTCCCACCATGCAGCTTGACTGATGAGATATGGTCGTCCAGCCAAATCTTTGGCTCCTAGAGGTTGTCGAACTTTGGGTTATCCGAAGGAAGTTTGAAGCCTATCGGCATCCGAGTTTGCCGTATGGCTCTACTGAAGCAGCTGGCACCGCAGAGCTCTATTTCTTTATCTTCAGACTCTGTTGAGTAGGCGCGTTTGGCACGCATCTTGTCGACCTTGCACTGCGTGATTTTGTCACGCGTGTCGTAGTAGCGGATGTGTCACCGCGAGCTGCGGTGTCACCATGATAGGTCATAATCCTATTCACTCGACGATGACGAGTACCTCCTCGTGGGTGGTGCCTTCAATTTTTTGGCTCCGGTTTTAGCTCCTTGGCGAGTGTAGCTTCTACCAGTCCAAGTCATGTGATGGTAGATCGGTGCACAGCAGATTGTGGATCTTCGGCTGGTGGTTGGTTTGTCAACAGGTACGTGGTAGTTGCCATTACCGCAACTTGTGGCGTTTTGGGGATTATGAAACCCCGATAATCCACCGACATGAACGAGAAGTCGAGGGCTTTGGTGGCCTCTTCTCGATCTTTGTCATTGAAGTGGTCGAGCCGATAGCGCCTCTTGGCGACTCTGGCACCGTTGTCCATTGAGGAGGATCCATTGATGGAGGAAAGTGTTGCCCATCGGGTGCTTGATTCGTCGGCTGCCCTTTTGTGCGCCTATAGTTGAGCGTTGACCGCCTGTTGTCGGTTAAACTCCTTTATGAGGAGATAGCGGTAGCCCATTAGCATGTCGTGTGAGGCGTCTTCAGGCAGAGGGTTGCCTCGCAGAGTGTCTCTGACTTGCTCCCACCCCGGATCTGAGAGATGTTTCTCTGGGCGACCTGGTGGTCCTCCGCCATGTGCATTAGGGTTGGGAGGGTTAGGTTGCTCGTGACCACCATTGGAAGGGGCTTTGTTGCTGGTGTTGCCTTGAGTGCCTCCGCCACCGTTGGTGATAGTAGTGCACATGTAGTGGTTGGGGAAGCTGCTACTCTCGCAACTTTCAGATCCGGAGCCGCAGATGTCATCCTCCGATGACAAATCACATAGATCGGAGTCACAACTTTTGTTGGTGTCCGTATTGTAAGTTGATGTAGGAGCGATGATCTCACTCAAGGTGCCGATCGGTGGTGGAAACCACGAGGTTGGTGCAATCGAGGGTGCTAGCGAGTGATCGAGGAAGCAGAGCATGCTGATATTGCCGACCTGGCAGCGTAAGCTCCTGATCGTCATGATGGTTCCGTCGCTCATGGACTCGAAGTCCGGGCGAGTCACTAGCCAGTGGATGGTGAAGTCGAAGGTGCCGAAGAGGAGGCGATTCTCCGCTGTAGCAGAGTTGTAGTTCGTGGGTGATGGAGCCAATGAAGCCGCAACATCAACACTCCTGTTTCCCATAGACGGCACCAATTGATGAGCAGTTAACTCGCCAATGCCCATAGATGATGGACTAGGGTTTAAGGAAATGGGGAGTGCTAGACGCATCGATCGGCTAGCAATACAAGCACATTCGAGACACGCGGTTTACCTAGGTTGAGGCCCTCGGAAGGGACCGTACTCCTACTTATCTGCTCTTTGTTATCGATGAAATCGAGAAGTATAGGGGTGCGCAGATGCAATCTGGTGGTGTGTGAACTAGGTTGTGGATTGTCCTCCTCGATGCTCCCTCCTAGCCTTTATAGGGAGGCTAGGTCTCGAGATAGCAGGTCAGGTCGGTTACAGATAGGGTTTTCCCTTCAAGTTGCCTATCTATATCTTGTCGTGTTTCCCAAGGAGTCCCATCTACCTCGACTTGGGCCACCTGAATCTCCTTGGGATTAACCGTGGGCATACCTTGGGCTGCACGTATAGGCTAAACCTGGGTGCTGATGACCCACAAGTATAGGGGGTGTATCGCAGTATTTTCGATAAGTAAGAGTGTCGAACCCAACGAGGAGCAGAAGGTGCTGGCTAGTGGTATGGATCAGGAATTCTCTCCAAATACTTAGCAAACGGATTTTTTGGGGTTTTCGATAAAGCAAGTAAACAAAATACGAGTAAAAAAAGACAGTAAGAATGAATGTAGTAAGTGGCCCAATCCTTTATGCAGCAAAGGACAAGCCGGTTGTATTTCTATAGATGACCAAACGTTCTCGAGGACACATGGGAAGACTGTCAAGTGCTTTCGCTTCATATAGTCGATTAATCTTCTCTAGCTTGCTAAGTGTTGTGTGGGTGAACCTGTGCTAATGTACCGCCCCATCCAAGACTAATACATACTTGTGATTATACCCCTTGCAAACATCCGTAAGTACAAGAAAGTAATTAAGGTAGAAACCTAACCACAGCTTTAAACTCTAAGACCCTTATGTCCCTTGTGCAATGGTTTCCTAACAGGGGTTCAGGTTTCTATCACTCCGGCAACCCCTACGATTAGTAGCCAAATACACAATGCATTCCCCTAGGCCCTTATAGGTGAAGTGTCATGTAGTCGACGTTCACATGACACCACTAGAAGAAGTACACCACAACTTAAATAACAATCTATTGAATCTTTCTCAACGCAACTCCACTACTAACAACAAGACTTCTCCCATGTCCTCAAGAACAAAACGAACTACTCACAAGACATCATATGGATCATGATCAGAGATGGAATAATGATGTATAAAAATCTGAACATAAACAATAATTCAATGGTTCACTCAATAGCATCAACTACAAATAGTAATCAACACCGGGAAAGTTTCCCCTATGAACTATAGCAAGATTCAACCAATTGTTACAGCAATATGGAGATGGTGATGAGGGTGCTGATGGTGATGATGATCGTGATGATGATGATGATGATCCCGATGAAGCCCAGCTTGATGGTGGTGTTGATGGTGACGATCTCCCCTCTCCGGGAAGGAATTCCCTCGGTAGAAATCTGTCTACCGGAGAGATCTTTCTCTCTCGGTGTTTTCCGCCCCGCAGAGGCATCGGAATCTTTCTGTGGTCGCTCTCCGAGTCTTAGGGTTTCGTGGGGATGATATACGCCAGAGGAGAGAGGATGGAGTGGGCCAGGGCGGCCACACCACTCCCAGGCGTGGCCTAGGCCTGCCCGCGCCATGGGGTGGTGTGGGCCCCCTGTGGCCCACCTCCACTCCATCTCCTGGCATCCTGAGTCTTCTGGAAAAATAGAATTTTCCGTATATTTTCCCGGATTTTCTGATCTTCGCCAATTTTGCCTCCAAACAGCACCTTTTCTATCAGAATCCTGACTGCAGCGGTCCATGCTCTAAAAGTCATCAACCATGCAAAAACAGATGAAATAACATAAGAATCACCTCTCAATATGAAATATATCAATTAATAATAGTGAATTAAGGCATAGAATAGTGGTGCAAAATGGACGTATCAACTCCCCCCAAGCTTAGACTTCGCTTGTCCCCAAGAGAAACTGAGCTCAATAAACATGACCTTAGGTTTATGGAGTGAAGAGTCGATAAAAGAATATGGACATGAAGCATCACATTCATCAAATACATAGATCATAATAGAGGACAACTCACTATTATATAACTCAACTTGCAATGAGTAAAGGAAACACAATAAAGATACCTAGAGTAAATCATAATTGGTAATGGCAAACTTAGCTCTCGGTTGAAGAATAGTTGATAATTTGCTGGAGTTCACAAATAGCTGGTTTTCAAAGAAAGCTTTCAAAGTAGTAAACTTCAAGATAAGAGCAACGTGCAAAGCAAGGAACATAAGAAACATGAATGCACAAATCATCATATGAATGAATGAAACACATCAACTCAAATACTTGCTGAGATAGAGGGGAATAGGTTTACTGACTCAACTACAAAGTAAAAGAAAGGCCCTTCGCAGAGGGAAGCAGGGATTGCAAGTCTCATAAAGAGCTCCCAAAAATTATGATACTTACTAGCTTTCAGCTCTCATTGCCCCTATCATAGGCATCTTTTGGTGATTAAGGTTAAAGTGACACAACTAAGAGGATATGCTTGACAAGTTATAAGTTGAAATCTCATGCCCCTTACTTATGAGTACCGATCCTCATGCTACTCAACTTCAGTCACGAGCAAGCTCTTGTCATTGTAAATACATGCGTATCATCAAGAACCGCCAATGGGGTACCCCTTGCACATGACGCAGGAGCTATCCCATAATCAAAATGACAAGGCAAGCAGACAGTGAGCATCTCAGCGATCTTTTTATTTGCTATTTGCATAGGTTTTTATTGAGGATGCTTCATAGAATGCTCACTATAGTTATGCTGCAAGTTTCCACCATGATTAGGCATGGCTTAGGCTAGCGGCCCAGGCGTTTCTCTACCACACATATAAACTCCATGATCTTACAAGTTCCACTTTTATTTCACACTACCGGGATCCATAAGAAAAAGAACATGATATCAACTAGGTATAAGTACCAATGAAGTGTTGAAAGCGGTCCCCATGATACATGGTTCGGCTAACTTCAACTCATAAAGCGCAAGTATATACGCAACAAAGAAGGACCAAATGGTTCAAGTTTATTAAATGTAAGAAAGTAAAGTGTGCCATCAAGTTCATGAGAGCTTTAATCACTAATTTTCGCATAACAAGTTTAATCTGGGAGGTAGACAAAACAGGAATTTACTTGGAATAGCAATAATGCTACTAGGTAGGTATGGTGGACGCAAATGGCAAAGGTTTTGGTTTAAAGGAGGTGGATGCACGAGAAGAATACCCTCTCAGTACAGGTTTTTGGCTAGCAAGGCTGGGTAGCAAGTATAAGAGTTGAAGGAAACAAACAAGCATACAAATGATAAAGACAAACATGCAATCTTCCTTGGAAGCACAAAAGATCTTAACTAGAGAATACTAAACTTATGAGCAAATCAAGAAAGAAAGATGATGAAATTATTTTCCTCTAGAGTACTACTATCTTTTTCTTTTCAACTCTCAAAAAGGTGTTGCTACTGACCGAGCCACGTTTGCCAAAACCAACTAAATTAACTCAATGATCCTAGAGTGCTACCAATACTAACAACAAGATCAATCATATAACCATGAATTGAAAACTAATATAAGCCATGCAAAAGAGTGAATGATAGAACTTCTCATTAATATTCCACAATAGAAACTCACACCAAGGGATACATATCTAATTTGAGAGGGGACACTTCCATAATGCAAACCATACTACAAAATAACTCCTCTATTCATGGTATGACTCTACTAAAAAGGTAAAAAGATAGAAGATAGTGATATGATACCGCGGCACTCCCCCAAGCTTGGAACAAACCAAGGGGATGCCAAACCTGATGATGAATTACTCCTTAGGTGGTGGTGGTATCCTCTCAATGAGCTCTCTGATAAGTTTCCCCAAGTCCTGAATCTCAAAGGTGAGATTACGAATAAGCTGTGAGTTTTGCTCAATGCGGCTCATGATCATGTCGGGTTGAGAATTCTAGCTCTTGCTATTCTTTCCCCACTCTTCCTCTTTGAAGTCTTCTTTTCCGGCATGGTTATGGGTAAAGGTA
The DNA here is from genome assembly GCA_910589775.1 of Avena eriantha. NCBI lineage: Eukaryota > Viridiplantae > Streptophyta > Magnoliopsida > Poales > Poaceae > Avena > Avena eriantha. The sequence goes on from OU342740.1 coordinate 39,203,248, forward strand.
TGGAAGGTACTCTTGGTGTTCGGAGAAGGAGTCCTTGGTGCCAAGCAGTGACGCGGAAGCTTCCCTCCAGTTGACATCCGTGCCATCCTTTTGATCCTGATAGGGTTCGCCACCACTCCAATGCTTGCAACGGTAGTGTCGTTGTGCTTTCCCTCCTCTTCACCTTCACTCTTGATCTCCTTCTCCTTCTCGGGGTCTTGGAGGTCTTCCTCCATGGGCTCCTTCCCTTTATCCTTGGCGGACACCATTGTGCTTCTAAGCTTTCAGAGAGTATGTCCTGACAGAAACAGATCGAAACAAAAACACGACGAAAACACGATATACGAACCTCGAGGGATCCGGGGGGTTATATATTACGAAGTTTCAAATTAAAAGGAAGGTACTGGGAGAAAACGAGTCGGAGGCGGAGTCCGGGGTGGCCTCACCACCTGGTGGCGTAGCCAGGGGTGGGCCCGCGCCATGGGGTGGTGTGGGCCACCCTGGCTCCGTTTCCGTCCCTTTTTCGCTTCGTAGCTTTCCTTATTGACTGAAAACTGCAAAAATATAGTTGGATTGTATTTTCGCGAAACTTTTCTTACCAGAACTGTTACCTAGTTGGACACGGACTCTGCAGGTCTCTGAATTTGGTCTTCAATGAATTTCTCCGGACTTATAACTTGAAAGGCGTCAACATCTTCATTGTAAGAATCTCCAGCAATATAGTGTTTGAGTCGCTGTCCATTCACTACTTGTGTAGTATTATCTTTTAAAGAAGAAATTTTTATTGCTCCTGAACGGTATACTTCTTCAATGATGAAAGGTCCTTCCCATTTTGATAGTAGCTTACCTGGAAAAAATCTGAGACGAGACCTATACAATAGAACTTTCTCACCAACATGAAATTCTCTCTTAAGTATTCGCTTGTCATGCCATATTTTAACTTTTTCCTTAAAGAGCCTGGCATTCTCATAGGCTTTACTCCTCCATTCATCTAAAGAACTTAAGTCAAATAATCTTTTCTCACCAGCGAGCTTACAATCTCTATTTAGTTCTTTCACCTCCCAGTAAGCTTTATGTTCTAATTCTAAGGGTAGGTGGCAAGCTTTCCCATAAACCATTTTATAAGGAGACATTCCCATAGGATTTTTCTAAGCAGTTCTATAAGCCCATAAGGCATCATTCAACTTCTTAGCCCAGTTTTTTCTAGACCTATTGACAGTCTTTTGCAAGATAGATTTAATTTCTCTATTTGATAATTCTACTTGCCTGCTAGTTTGGGGGTGATAAGTCGAAGCAATTCTATGATTAACATCATACTTAGCGAGAGTCTTCCTAAAACCGCCATGAATGAAATGAGAACCCCCATCAGTCATGAGATACCTAGGCACTCCAAACCTAGGGAAGATAACATCCTTAAGCATTTTTAGAGAGGTTTCCCCATCAGCACTCTTCGTAGGAATGGCTTCTACCCACTTAGTAACATAATCTACGGCAACAAGAATATGAGTATAACCTTTCGAAGGAGGGAAAGGACCCATAAAGTCAAATCCCCAACAATCAAAAGGTTCAATAACTAGAGAGTAGTTCATAGGCATTTCATTGCGTCTACAAATATTACCAACACGTTGACATTCATCACAAGATAAAACAAATTTTCTTGCATCTTTAAAAAGGGTAGGCCAGTAGAAACCTGATTGTAATACCTTCTGTGCCATTCTATCTCCTGCATGATGTCCTCCATAGGCACTACCATGGCATTTGCACAGTATCTCTTTTTGTTCATATTCTGGAACACATCTTCGCATAATACCATCAACTCCTTCTTTATATAAGTGTGGGTCATCCCAAAAATAATGTCTCAGATCATAGAAGAACTTCCTTCTTTGCTGAGCTGTAAAAGTTGGAGGCAAATACTTGGAGACAATAAAGTTAGCATAATTAGCATACAAAGGGCTTCCTCGCGAGCTCACCCCACTGCAGCTAACTGTTCATTCAGGAAACTATCATTAACAGGCATAGGGTCAAAAGAGATGTTTTCCAAGCGAGATAAATTATCAGCTACAGGATTTTCAGCACCCTTTCTATCTACTATATGTAGATCAAACTCTTGTAAAAGCAGTACCCATCTAATAAGCCTAGGCTTAGCGTCCTTCTTTGTCATAAGATATTTAATAGCAGCATGATCAGTATGAATAGTTACTTTTGTGTCCACAATATAGGGCCTAAACTTATCACAGGCAAAAACAACAGCTAGAAATTCCTTTTCGGTAGTGGCATAATTCCTTTGAGCAGCGTCTAAAGTCTTACTAGCATAATGGATAACGTTTAACTTTTTATCAATACGTTGCCCAAGGACAGCCCCTACAGCAAAATCACTATCATCACACATTATTTCAAAGGGTAAACTCCAATCCGGTGGTTGAACAATAGGGGCTATAGTTAAAGCCTTCTTAAGAGTTTCAAAAGCTTCTCTACAATCATCATCAAAAACAAGAGGTACATCTTTTTGAAGAAGATTAGTGAGAGGTTTTGATATCCTAGAGAAGTCTTTAATAAATCTCCTATAGAAACCAGCATGACCAAGGATACTAGGAATACCTTTGATGTCTCTTGGACATGGCATCTTCTCAATTGCCTCAACCTTAGCTCTATCAACTTCTATGCCTCTTTCAGAAACTTTATGCCCAAGAACAATCCCTTCATTAACCATGAAGTGGCATTTCTCCCAATTAAGAATAAGATTAGTTTCTTCACATCTCTGCAAAACTTTATCAAGGTAGTGCAGACAATTATCAAAAGAAGTTCCATACACAAAAAGGTCATCCATGAACACTTCTACAATTTCCTCACAAAAACCATGAAAGATAGCAGACATGCACCTTTGGAAAGTAGCAGGAAAATTACATAAACCAAAAGGCATACATCTATAAGCATAAGTTCCATAAGGGCAAGTAAAAGTAGTTTTTTTTGATCTTGTTGTTTAACAGCAATTTGAGAGAAACCAGAATAACCATCAAGAAAACAAAAATGGGTCTTTTTAGACAACCTTTCCAACATTTTATTAATAAAAGGAAGCGGGTAGTGATCTTTTTTAGTAACTTTATTGACTTTCCTAAAATCGATGCACATCCTATAGCCTACTACTATTCTTTGAGGAATAAGCTCATCATTATCATTAGGAACAACGGTAATACCTCCCTTTTTAGGAACACAATGAACAGGACTAACCCATTCACTATCAGCAATAGGGTAAATAATACCAGCATCAAGGAGTTTCAATACCTCATTCCTTACCACTTCCTTCATCCTAGGATTTAAACATCGTTGGTGCTCCACTACTGGCTTCGCATCTGGTTCTATGTTGATAGAATGCTGACATATAGTAGGTGAAATCCCTTTTAAATCATCCAGAGTATAGCCCATAGCTCCTCGATGTTTCCTCAAAACTTCCAATAACCTTTCTTCTTCCTTCCCTGAAAGTTTAGTGCTAACAATAACAGGATATATCTTTTTATCATCAATATAAGCATATTTAAGATCATCAGGGAGAGGTTTTAGATCGAAAACCGGATCCTTTTTAGCTGGCATCGTGGTACCCAAGTCTTCTACAGGCAAGTCGTGCTTAAGCATCATAGGTTGATCACGGAGAATCCTGTCAATCTCAATCCTTTCTTCCATGAAGATTGCACTTTCATGATCTTCCATAAATTGCTGCAAAGTATTGTTAGGAGCAAGAGAAATAGAAGCAAGTTGTTCAACCCTAAAATCCTCATTATGGGTTTCCTCTTCGCAAGGTTCTTTAGCAAATTTCGAAAAATTAAACTCATAAGATTCCCCATCAAACTTAGTCAAGATTGTCTCCCTCTTGCAATCAATAATAGCTCCACAAGTACTCAAGGAAGGTCTACCAAAAATGATAGGGTAGGTTTTACTAGCAGCCGAACCAAGTACTAGAAAATCAGCAGGGTACTTAATCTTACCACAAAGAACTTCCACGTCTCGCACAATCCCAATTGGAGAGATGGTATCTCTATTAGAAAGGTGAATAACCACATCAATCTCCTCCAACTCGCAAGGACTGATTTCATGCATAATTTCTCTATAAAGCTCATAAGGAATAGCACTAGAACTTGCACCAATATCACACAAACCATAATAGAAATGATCACCAAGTCTAACAGAAAGCACAGGAACACTAGCCTTTTTAGATCTATTGGGATGTGAAAGAATATTAGAAGCATCCTCACAAAAGACTATGTGCCCATCTTCTACGCTTTTAGTGACAAGGTCTTTCACAATTGCTACCACCGGTTCAATGTTTATTTGTTCATCAGGTTTTACAGTTCTTTTTTCACTTTTGGTGATTAGATTGGTTATCATAGGATGGTCCTTTACCTTTTCGGGAAAGGGAATCTTCTCGATATAAGGTTCAGGTAAGATGGGATCAATAATGCAATACTCAGCACTTCCAATAGGAGCATAGTCAACAATATCTTTGTAAGGTGCATGGTATTTGTTCCATCCCCTTTTTGGAATTTTGATATAGGAAGCAAAAGCTCTAAAGCAATTCGTAATAACTTGCAAATCAAGACCATAAATATTACTAATATTTTGAAAGTCATCGGTTCCCATAAAAGATTCAATGCATTCCTAATCATAATTTAAACCTGACTTTCTACCTTTGTCATTCTCCCAAGCTTCAGAATTGTCTTGAATACGATCTAGAAGGTCCCATTTAGCTTCTTCTTCCATGAGAGTGAATGATCCAGCACAAGAAGCATCCAATAAATCCTTGTCATGTAGAGGGAGCCTTGCATAAAAGTTGTTGATAATTATATTGTTGGGGAGCTCATGAATGGGACATTTGAGCATTAGTAACTTCAATCTCCCCCAAGCTTGAGCTATACTCTCTCCATCAAGAGGCCAAAAGTTGTATATTTGATTCCGATCTTTATGAATCTCACTAGGAGGATAAAACTTTGAATAAAAGAGAGGCACTATTTCCTCCCATTCTAGAGCTTGACCATTCTTCAGCAGCTTATACCATTCCTCACCTCTTCCTTTCAGCGATACTCTTCCTTTCAGCGATAATGAGAATAACTTCTTCTTAACTTGATCTGTAGTAATACCTGCACACTTGAACAATCTGCATAATTTGTGTATAAAGAGTAAATGATCACCGGGATGGACAGTTCCATCCCCAACATAGTAGTTATCCATAACACGATCAATAATTCGTGTAGGTATTTTGAAAACATCTCTCTCAGCAGGTGGTGGCTTATCTACTACCTTAGCAGTGGTAGTAGCATTACCAAATAAGAAACTCAGCGAATTATCCATAACGAAAATAAAGCAACTAGCAGAAGTAAACAATACTCACAGTACAAGTTTCCTTTACCAGTTCCACTCTCCAATAGCGCTTCACTCCCCGGCAACGGCGCCAGGAAATAGTCTTGATGACCCACAAGTATAGGGGGTGTATCGCAGTATTTTCGATAAGTAAGAGTGTCGAACCCAACGAGGAGCAGAAGGTGCTGGCTAGTGGTATGGATCAGGAATTCTCTGCAAATACTTAGCAAACGGATTTTTTGGGGTTTTCGATAAAGCAAGTAAACAAAATACGAGTAAAAAAAGACAGTAAGAATGAATGCAGCAAGTGGCCCAATCCTTTATGCAGCAAAGGACAAGCCAGTTGTATTTCTATAGATGACCAAACGTTCTCAAGGACATATGGGAAGACTGTCAAGTGCTTTCGCTTCATATAGTCGATTAATCTTCTCTAGCTTGCTAAGTGTTGTGTGGGTGAACCTGTGCTAATGTACCGCCCCATCCAAGACTAATACATACTTGTGATTATACCCCTTGCAAACATTCGTAAGTACAAGAAAGTAATTAAGGTAGAAACCTAACCACAACTTTAAACTCTAAGACCCTTACATCCCTTGTGCAATGGTTTCCTAACGGGGGTTCAGGTTTCTGTCACTCCGGCAACCCCTACGATTAGTAGATAAATACACAATGCATTCCCCTAGGCCCTTATAGGTGAAGTGTCATGTAGTCGATGTTCACATGACACCACTAAAACAAGTACACCACAACTTAAATAACAATCTATTGAATCTTTCTCAACGCAACTCCACTAGTAACAACAAGACTTCTCCCATGTCCTCAAGGACAAAACGAAATACTCACAAGACATCATATGGATCATGATCAGAGATGGAATAATGATGTATAACAATCTGAACATAAACAATAATTCAATGGTTCACTCAATAGCATCAACTACAAATAGTAATCAACACCGGGAAAGTTTCCCCTATGAACTATAGCAAGATTCAACCAATTGTTACAGCAATATGGAGATGGTGATGAGGGTGTTGATGGTGATGATGATGGTCATGATGATGATGATGATCCCGATGAAGCCTAGCTTGATGGTGGTATTGATGGCGACGATCTTCCCTCTCCGGGAAGGAATTCCCCTGGCAGAAATCTGTCTACCGGAGAGATCTTTCTCTCTTGGTGTTTTCTGCCCCGCAGAGGCGGCGGAATCTTTCTGTGGTCGCTCTCCGAGTCTTAGGGTTTCGTGGGGATGATATACGCCAGAGGAGAGAGGCTGGAATGGGCTAGGGCGGCCACACCACTCCCAGGCGCGGCCTAGGCCTGCTCGCGCCATGGGGTGATGTGGGCCCCCTATGGCCCACCTCCACTCCATCTTCTGGCATCCTGAGTCTTCTAGAAAAATAGAATTTTCCGTATATTTTCCCGGATTTTCTGATCTTCGCGAATTTTGCCTCCAAACAGCACCTTTTCCATCAGAATCCTGACTGTAGCGGTCCATGCTCCAAAAGTCATCAACCATGTAAAAACAGATGAAATAACATAAGTATCACCTCTCAATACGAAATATAACAATAAATAATAGTGAATTAAGGCATAGAATAGTGATGCAAAATGGACGTATCAGGTGCATATGGGAAATACCCATGTCACAGCTCGATTGGGACCCCTACGAGGAGGAGGAGTACATCTGTCCGGAGAACCCTTACGACACCTGCATCGTCGACCCATGGTCGGAGGTAACTAGGGTTTTCTTCCATTCACTTGTTCTTCTCCCATTCCCATCATTGGATGCTAGATCATGTGTTATTATGGTTCAGTTGTTCGCATTTCAATCGTTCGATGCTAGATCGATCTTCTTATTAGCTAATTCTCTTGTGTTTGATCTTGTGTTTTGATGAATCCACATATTCGCATTTCAACCCTATTTTATTTATGCTTCGAGTTTTAGTTAAGGGATTCCCTAGTTAATACTAGTGTCGATCTTTAGTTGGATCCAGTATTTGATTTTGTTTGAGATTAGGGGATTGAGGAATTTAACCTACTTGGTTAATTTATGCAAATAATCATGGGATCTCAATTGGTAATTTATGCAAATAATAAATCCCGGTAATCAGGGGATCTCAATCATGTCCTTATATCATGCATGCTACTATTTGTTCCAACAGGTGCACAGCAGTGACATCTGCAGCGATGTCACGTCCAGGCACACCAAGGCTCTTCAGGTGCTGAGGAGGCTACAGTCTGGCTAGCATGCCCCTTCTACAATAGGAGACTCGCCGCTACCAACTTCAACTGCCTCGTGAGGCATGCCGAGGACTTGAGCTCCTACAACCCCAATGTTGGCGCGATAGTGAAAGTCAACACCTTCTTCGCTCAGCACATGGCTCTCGGCATTCACCTCCGCAACCTCCAGCAGGTGACCATCGCAGAGGGTCGCATGCCTCCGATCAAGCCCAAGGTGCCCAAGATCAAGGGATTAGGCATCAAGAAGTGGAGGAAGCGCCAGAGGGAGGAGGCGGAGGTCAGGAGGGGTTGAACATGTGTGCCGCTGCTGTAAAGCAACTTATTTTGTTTTTGTATATGTTGTGTGTTGGCTGCTGAGTAGCGAATGTGTCGAACCTCGTTAAGTACCCTACTATCTATCGCTAATGTATCCTATATTAGATGTTATGCGCTCCTTATCTACATTTATTTGGTTTCTAAATGTATGTATGTTGCTAGTGTGATTTGTTGCTATAGATTTGCTACCATATTGGGAAAAACGAGGGCCAAAAGGAACGAAAGATTGAAGAGAGAAGATGTCTAGATTTTCTACCAATTTGGGAAAAAAAAGAAACATAACTGTTAGCTAGAGAGGAAAAGGCGCTCTAAAACTACCAATTAACAATCAAAAAAAGAAAACTGCCAATTTGGGCGAGAGCGATAGAACCCACTCGTGTGCACTACCAAACACGGTCCCGACCTATCGGACCCACAAGGTCCAACACGGCATGGTCCCACGCGTCATCATAACACAGCTCTGACCTACCGACCCCACATGGTCCCACACAACATAGCCCCACGCATCAGCATAAGGTGGTCCTGGCCTACCGGCCCTAAATGGTCCTACACGGCGCGACCCCACACATCAGCATAACGGTCAACCTGATAGCAGTTGTCGTTCGAGCTCTCTGTGAGAGTTTCAGAGAACACCATGGGCAAAAGTGAGGAACACTTTAGCAGCTAGGAAAACTGAATACAACTAAGGAACCAATGGCAAGAAAATAGAAATCCCAATAAAATATGCATACAAAAAAATATGAGGGAACAAACCCTTCTTGCAAGGATGCCACCGCTAAGAAAAGAGCTCAAACCCTTCAACAAAAAGTATCACGAGTGAGTATGCAAGCAAAGTTGCTTAAGTTATAGTCTTTTATTTATTTTCATATGTTGCTTGTTATAATAAATAGGTCCTAGGAGGAAAGAAGCAAAAAGTGTCCAAAAATAAGAATGCCAAAAGAATTAGAGAGATCAAGGGTAATGGAACCAAACACTAATTGTGCACTATTTCAAACATGGATAGTGTTTGGAAGCTAAACATTAATTGTACGTGTCAATCCCTGCTTACTATCTACTTTTCATGTTTCCACATATATGATAGGTATTCCAAATACCAAAGTAGGACAACACACAATAGACATGCACTTGCACTTTGTATGCTTAATTGTTCATAGTACTTTGTGCATTTGTTTTTATATGATATTGATATATTGTTAATCATAAATGGTAGATGAGAAATATCACTTTATAAGTTAACTGCTTGTTGTCATTTTTTTAAAGGATGAAACTTATAACTCGATGCAACAATGATCATGACTTCATATGTTCAACTAAAACAACAAGCTCCAAATTCCATGTTAGTTTTATCACCTTTATGCTCAAGGACAAGCATAGGTTAAGTTTGGGCATGTTCATGCATGTAAAATGCATACATGAACTTTGTAGTTTATTATCACATATTCCATCATATACAATGTTATATCCATGTTTTGCATTGATTTATGGGCCTTTATGCGGTGACCCAGCATACCACTACATGCTGTAGTATACTATAGTCATTGACATAACGCTCATGGAACACCGTTCTGTAAATATTATATCCCTCAGAGTGGTACAACAGAAACATTGCGGGTCCAAATTACAAACATACACACATTATTATTACAATACCAAAAGATCAGTACTTTCAGGTGGTGCGAACTTACAAACCATACACATCTTACTTAATATGTTTTCAGCGGAAGAAGAAAAGATTCAAACGACATAACAAAACTTGAGCTCAACAACATATTGTATAAAATTCCTGCTGCTCGGCTCGGCTTAAGTACTAATAACTACTAGGCAACTACTTTGACTCATTGCCATCAGCTCCGTAGTATATCTCGTAGTCCACCCCTTTAACTCCATCGGACATGTCTGGTTCCTCGTAGTAGACATCGTCCTGACCTTCAATAGCATACATTGGGGTATCTTATGGATCCTTAGAGTCTAAGCAGGGGATCAAAGGAAAGAGTGAGTAACAGCGTTACCCAGCAAGTTCATTATATCCAAGGTGAGAAGTTTGATGCTTTATCTACCACCTCAGACTATAAGTCTTTGGCACTATCAGTTTTTGTAAACATTTCTTCAAAGGTTGATTTTAATATCAAAAACTATGCCCATAAGCCTTCACATGTTGACCAGAACTTCATGGAGTTCCTTTCCTGCCGCGTTCGTAGCTCCTTCCCGGAACAGGGAGCAACATGTCACAATTCTTACACTCTGCAGAGGTGAGTTGCTTTACCCATAAGAGAACAAATCCTTGTTGCACAACCGGGCATACTTTCCCATCCACAATTCCTTGATGTGGGGCCTGGAAATTGATCCAAGAAAATCACTACCCTTCTCCACGACCTCACATGGAACACGACCCCCAAGAAGGAATACCTCCGTTAACCCCCATATAGGCAGATATAACCCTGGTAACCCCTCGGAGACTCCAGTGAGAAGATCATGTCCCTGGCAACCCCCACTGCAGTGGCAGAAATACCTCTGATAGCCCCTCACGGATAATCTTGACACCAATATCGTGGGGAACTGAGGGGTCCCACCCATGTGCTAAGTCCTCGCAAGGAATCTATAGCCTCACGATAAGGTCAACCCTTCATGTAAAAGGAAGAAGATCGAGGTGGCTTCTCTTTCCCATTCCAAATCTTATGGTTAACGCGTATTATACGGTGCTAGAATTACTGATGTCATGGGTTATTAAGTCCTATATGTACTGCAACTATAATCCTAGATTCCACTGCAACTCTTAATATTTATCATCACTTAGGATGATAATAGAATATCATTTTCTTGGGAAAGTACTTCTTTTCTGTCTCTTTTAGAACACAGGTGATAACACACAATTTGCAAATACTTTTACAAAGCGCAGCAAAGGACATGAGCAAGTGAGGAACTTGCTTTATGACTACAAGGTAGTGAAGTCGGATGCTTGCACTCGAACTTGAGCTTCTTTTTCCATAAAACACCATTATTGCCTGGTAAGGACAATACTTAAAGAAGCAACAGTGCATATGCATAGTAATTTCATGCACTACTTATTTCTGTGTGTTTTACCCACATTATTAAAGGTTAAAGAGAATTTAATACTTTATAAATCTTAGTTACTTTTGAAATATTACACTTAATATTTTTTTCATATTATATATTAACTTAAGAGTTTTAAAGTAGTTTTTGTTTAATTTTTGCTCTTATCTTTATTTTATTTAAAATCCCATAAGAGACCAAGTGTTTGAAAATATATATATATATATATATATATATCAATTTTATTGGCTACAAATACAAACTTGTATATTTATTATACACAATAAATATTTAGTATCAGACCACCTCACCGGCGCCTCCTACTGGCCGTTCCACCACCTCACCGGCGCCTAGGGTTTGGACTCCGCTGGTGGTTTGGTGCTCCGATGCTACCCTGGCGCCGCCCTGGTGCTTCGGTGACAAAACGATGCTGCCTTCCTTGCTGTAGCTGCCATGAACGCGGCTTGGCATGGGTTGCAGCTCCCTCTGGGTGCTCCCCATGCCGTCGTGTTCTTCCTCAACACTGGCCACTGCTTAGGGCCAGTCCTGAGATTTTAGGGCCCCGAGGCGAAACTAAAATTTAGGGCCCTCTATTATCATTTTTCTTATATATATAGATGTATGAAACAATGAAAAATAGAGACTTCTACCAACGGCAATATATTCATATAAAAATATCAATCTCTATATTGTACCTTAAAATTTTCTCTGTAAATTCCAAGATCAAAGTCAGCAATGATGGAATCAATATCAATCTCGTCAAATAACTTCTTCTTAGTGCATAGAGTTTTCAAACCATTTAACCTCTTTCGAGACATTATAGATCTCAAATAGTTCTTCATTAATGCCAACTTTTAAAGGGTTCTTTGAGTTGATGCAACAATCACGGGGATTGTAACTAAGATCCAATAAACGGTGGAAATATTAGGATAGCAATATGCTTCTTTAACAAACTCAAAAATCTTGATAGAAGATATTGGTTTATCCGGAAAAATCAAGTTCATAATACTTAACTCAAAAATATGATCATTTAACTCGACATCAAATGTATCGGATGAAACAGATGAACAAATCGTACCAGATGAACCAAATCGGGAGATTGGGGCATAAAATAGACTAGGGCATATATAAACCACACTGAAAATAAAAATAGCACCCAAATCCAAATAAAATTGGGACATATCATATACATTTTAAATCTTCATACCTACTGTTGGACGAGACGAGCGGCTGTCTTGGTCCCTTGCGAGTTGGAAAATGACATGGAGGAGCAGCCGATCAGGCAAATAGTCCTAGACTCCTAGCCCCTAGGCAATGGTCGACGGGCGATGGCATGTCGTCCTATTTCCAATCGCGAGTTCCAGAGTCCATACAAGGATCGCTACTAGGTAATAATTGATAGGTGATCGTCTAATCGCTAACTTAGCCGTTCGCACGTACGCGTTTGGGTAATAAAAAGGGCCCAATCAAACCCAATACAATGCCCATACATTAGTACTTTTTTCCTGAGATCAACTCATATATACAACTATACTGGGTATACCTCAGGAGGGCCCCTAATTTTTTTGGGCCCGGGGCGGCTGCCCCTCTGGTCCCTCCCCAGGACCGGCCCTACCACTGCTTCCCCTTCTAACTTATTTGTGAGGACTTCGGGTAAGTGGTATTCTTCCTATTCCTAGCTCTATTCCCCTGGAATCTATCTCTATGGACATGGATTTCTTCCAGTGATTATTATGGCTTGTTCTAGGGTTCAACTGTTGATCAATACTACCTATGGCTTGATTGATTTAGGAATGATGACCTCTGGTCTTACTCTTTCTTCCTGAATTATGATGTTGCTCGATGTGATTCAGTAATGATACTAAGTAATGGCTATCTTGGCTATCTTCTGATGATGATCTTGATTAGCTAAAGATCTTCTAGAATAAACCCTCTAGCTCTAGTGGCTCTAGCATTACTCTTGCTAGTGGTGATGATTCAGTAGAATATACTGAATATGGCTTTCTATTGTTAGCATCCTGATGATATTGTTAATTGTCCCCATTCACTGAATCAAAGTAATGAATTCTAGTTCCTAAACTAGAATGATGATATAGATTTGATGTTTATGAACCATGGTTAAAAACAATGGTTCTTTCATTAAGTTAAGCTCCCTTGTTGTATCTAACCTGTGATAATAATTCAAATGGACGATTCCTAAGATGATTTAAGTAGATGATTTAAATATTTCTTGAGGAAATATCCATATTGGTTAAACCTTGTCTGAATACATAGAATGATTGAATTGCTGCAAAGGTGCTACCATTCCTTAGAATGTGCCCTGTAGCAATTCATGATTTACTTTTTGTTGTTATCTAATGTAAATTATATAATAGACCACTTGGTCAATGATGCCAGGTCTGATACCTAGTTGGTTTCATTAAGATTTATGCTTGGCTATTTAAACTTCTTCAGTGATGAATATACACCCCACTTGGGTGTATTTCTGAGAAGAACTTTGAGAGAACAGATCATGCTCTTATTCAATGGATAAGAACAACAGAAATAAAGATCTATTTATAACTCACCAACCAGATGTTGTTGGTGATGTTGCTATGATGCTTGATGTGCTATTGCTTTGGTGTTAATCTTGCTGGCTTGCTTCTGAAACTGCTACTTCACCTTGGCCTCGCCCTACACCTCCTAAAACTGGTTCTGCTCCTCCTAGCTCTTGCGTGACCTTGTTGTCCTCCTAAACCACCCCCTCCATTAGGTGACCATCCTGTATGGTTTCTTGGTGGACTATTGTGGTGAATATTTGGTTGATCTGGTGGAGATATTACAAGAACTAGTGGTGGTTCTTGTGTGTTCTTGAGATAGAACTATGGTTGTGATCGTGAAGTGGTTAGCAAAGCTTGCTTTGCTATGTACGATTGTGCTTTTATCTCTTCTTATCTCTCACTACTGGTCGACAGCGCATTGCATTCAGTTAGAGGACTAATCTGCTTCACTGTAGCCTTTCCTTTGGATCAGATCAAGTAGAAATATCTACTGCTTCTTCCTTTTACTATACTGATCTGGTGAAACTTGCTCCTCTTTGGCTTATGATGTTGTTCTGAAGCCCTTTGATTTAAAAGAACAGATACTTCACATTGGTGAAATTTGCCCCTTTTTATAATTAATTACTCAGTGATGTAATTATGAATAGTGCATTTCACTATTCAAGACTGGGAGCAAAAACTAACCTAACCCTTCCTTGTATTTCTTTGCGTTTCTTTGTTTTGTAGGTAGAAAAGCTTTTATGATCAAGAGAATTAGATTAGGAGTTGATAGGTATTAGTTTAGGGTTTTTACTTAATTACTTTTGTAATCTTTTCATTTGACTTCTGTACAGAACATTGTAATAAGTATTTATTCAATAAAGCTCATTTTCTTGTATTACAATTGTTTCTGTAACACACTTTCTTACGTATTCATTTGTATTTGAATTATTATTATTATTGAATAAGGAAAGAATAAGAAATGAACTTTCTTATTTGAACTCTTCTATTTATATTGTATTCATTTTTCCATGTATAATATTTAATATATATTCAAGAATTCATACATTCTACTTATACATATTCTTTTTAGAACAATCAAAACTTTATTATTTCTAATTTTTTAATATTTTCAAAAGTGATTCAAATTTAAATATGAATTCAAACTATTCACCCAAAATCATTATAATTCCTAGAGATCATGTCAAAATTTATAGCAATCACTATAAAGAGCTAAATCCTAACTCAAAGTAGTGAAAGAAACTCTGATCTCTCTAGGGTTTTGTTTGGCGAAAAATTTACCCCAGTTTTTACAGATGAATGCATGCAAATGCATAAATTTCTATTTCTACCCTTCGTTGGTTCCTAAACACTAGGATGTTAAAATTTACCAATGACCCCTTTATTCGGTTTTTAACACTGTAGGTAGGAAACCCCTATTTTGCGTATCTTTTAACTTCCAAGGATCTAACCAAAGTCAAACGAGCCTATGATTTTTTGAGCATAATTTATTCATCATGAGAACCTTCTGGAGCATTGGAACTACGTGAGAGGAGGCCCGACGCCCAAAAGAGACCTGATGGCGTGGCCTACGGTGGGGCCCATGCCACCTCTCTCTTTCCCTCCTCGAGCGTCTCTAGTCGTCCATCTTGTTCCCTATTTGAAAGTCCTGGCCTAAAAACTCCTATAAAAAGGTCCCTCGTCGCGATATTAGAGAGGAGGTAGAGAAAACATAGAAACCACAAAATAGATCTTGAACCATCGAAAACTAGAGGGGGAAATGCCACCGGAATTACCTCTAGTTGGATCTCCACCCTCTCTAATGTCAGCAACACCATCTCCATGATGAAGAGGGAGTAGTCATCGCTGTACTATGGTTTGTGGTAATAGCTTGATCTCTCTCTTATGTTATTGTTGTTTAGAACCATATGATCTTCCTAACGTGATTATGGTCATCTATGTAATTCATGTGTGGTGGATCTTTGATTTATAAGATGATATTTGAGATTAGAATTCTATCATGTGTAAGATGTATTGGTAGATGCATATTATGTACCCATTCTTAATAAATTGTGTTGATCATACTTGTATGCAAGAACATGTGCGGGGTATCATGTGTATTAGTTGGAGTAACATGGCGGTGGTGATTGGACAGTGACAAGAAATTTGAGATCCACTATGGTTTTACCTATCTTTTGTTACCTCACTAGGGATAAAATGAATGCATGTGTTATGTTCATCTTGTGACATAAAATATGATCTTGTTTGCTCAAGGTAGCACATTTTCTATTCAAACATCATGTCAAAGTACCTAAGGCTATACTCTGTTTGTTCTTAATTATAGATTGCTTGGATTTGTCCCTTTCGGGAGGAGTATAAGTGAGATGTCTCACATCATCTTTATATTAGGACGTGATTCCCATATGAATGATAATCAAACACATAATAAAGTTCTAAGTAATTTTATATCATCTGTGAGCAGTTTTATGTCCACCACACATTATGAGAGAGTAGACAAGTGAAACCCATGAACCCTGTTCCACTTTTAATCATAAGAAACAATTTTTACTTTATTTTATGGACTTTTACATTTTCTGCAAGAATTAAATCCTAAACTACAAAAATATTTTTTCTTTCTCCAAGACTAAACAAAAACCCCAAAATAACTTTACTTTCCTGTTTTACTTTCTTGTTCTAGTTATAGTTTACTTTACCATTCCTTTATTTCCTTGTTTTATTTAAGTTTTACTAATACGAAACCTTGTGCTTAACAACCACATGGTGGAGTTGGGGACACAAGAGAAACGCTTTGTTTTGTAGGTTGCTAGAAGAGGACAAAAGACAAGTTCTTGCAATTCCATGAGAGTTCGATATAAACCCTCGAGTCACCCTTGTGGAGAAAGGATGCTTGCTATAACACTCTGCACTTGGAGTACCAACGAGTTGGTACACACAAAGTTGTTGCCATCACTATGTCACCAAGAAGCTAAAGGCTTGGTGACACTAAAATCTTGCTTATTATTGATTGGTGATGAGGATATCAAAGGGTATATACCTCATGTGCATCTACCTTTAAGAACTTTCTTCGTTGCCTGATCCTTAACATAAAAAACACCACGGGTGAAATTAAAGAAAGACATTTTTCTCAAGGGTAATCGACGAATGTAAACAAAAAATGTGGCATGTGGAACATGAAGGAAAATTTTAATATATAATTGGTTAGATGGGTATTAACAATTGCGTGACCAACATGGCTAATGCTCATACCTTGCCCATTGGACACATGGACTTGCTCGCAACCATGGTACTTATCTTTCATGGTGAGCTTGTTGCGCTCACCAGTAATATGGTCGGTGGCACCGGTATCACAATACCAGTTGGTGTCCACTCCATAGGACACAATTTTGGCACCCTTATCCTTCTCTTCTTTTTCTTCATCGTCGGAGTAGCAGTTCTAGCACTGCCATGCTTCATGTCCTAGCTTTTCGAAGATTTGTCAAGTGATGAAGTCGTGGTCTTTGTCATCGCCCATGCCGTGACCTCCTCCACAACATGTGTTGCCATTGTCGCGTTGTTGCCAAAGTCCATTGCCACGCCGTTGTCACGTCCATGCATTCCACCACGTCCACGTGAGGTAGAGTTGATGGAGGATCTACCACTGCCCATGTCAAGGAGACATGATCATAGGCAACAACGTGAGCGTATAGATCACTCACATAGAGGTATTTGCTGCCATTGACCCAAATGGTAGCAAATAGGGGATTGAACGTGTCGTCGAGACCATCGAGGAGGTACTCGACGAGTTCTTCATCATCGATGGGTTGACTCACTCCAACTAGCTCATCAGTTGGCCTCTTCACCTTGGCAAAGTAGGTGGGCATGGTCATGCCCTTCCTTCTGGTCTTGGAGAGGGCAATGCGCAGGTTGGACACTCGTGTCCTCCTCTAGGCGGCGAACATCATTTTGATGGCCAGCCAAACCTCCCTGGTAGTCTCGTCTTAGAGACGAGGATCTCCTAGGAGAGGGTGTTGAGTAAGAAGGAGAGGACATGTTGGTTCGCTGAGAGCCACGCATTGTAGGTAGGGTTGGGCTCCTTAAATTCACCCTTGTTGATTGTGATCGTCTCTGTCGGGTGTTGCTTCACGTCTAGGAAGTCCATCATCTTGGTGACGCGGATTAGAGGAAGAACTTGGGACCACCATAGGAGGTAATTGCTATGGGTAAGCTTCTCGTTAACACCTTGAATGGCTAGACGGGTTTCCATCATGGTGGATAAGAAAGAGGGAGGCACATATATGTGTTTAGGAAGTAGGCTCTGATACCGTATGATCACTAGAGGTAGTTTTTGCGAATGATGCCTTGGGCTTAGCTGCTTGCATGTTAAATAGGGAGGCAATGAATCGACAGATTACATGGAGCATTACAACGATAAAGGACTGATTAAAGGGAGTCAGTCTGATATTTATAGTCTAGATCAGATTGTCATGGTCTCCTCGACGCTCGGGATGCTCCGAGGGAAACCCTAGATCTATGTCTCTCGGGTCTGATGATGGCGGCACTGTCGGTGTCGCTCTCCCTCCTGGGGGATCATTTTTGGAGCAAGTGTAGGATGGGCAAGGCTATAGGTGGAGCGGTGTCACTTCTGTCGCGTCATCGACAATGGGTCTTGGCGGCATGGTGCAGCGGGGTATCGGTGGTGAAAGTGTCTGGATAGGCTCGCGCAGCGTGGGGGCGCTCTTTGGCGTCGTGGTGGCGTCGACAACTGGAACCGTGAAGATTATGCAGATATCTATCCTGAAGATTACTCCGAGGTTTGGCGTGGCGTTGATGACTTCTCTAGCTCAGGCACAGGTGCTCGTTGAGTTTGCTAGCAGATGAGCGTTCATGTTTTGTTTAGAGGATGTCTCGGGGTATGCGATATGTTCCCGATTACTAGCTGATGGAGAGATTTCGGCGCTTTCCGAGCATAAGTCCATGTTGACATGTTTTTATCCATTATCGGGTGTTGTGTGGTGGGTTCGAATTTTGTTATATGTGATCTATCCGTTCTTTGTTAAACTTTTTTATATATAATAATAAAACAATAAACATCTTATGTATGCACCTTATCGATGCAAAGGCCGGGCACGCTCCATTTCGAAAAGAAAAAAAAAATCCTCTCCCCTTTACAAACATTCCTACGATCATGTCTACCCACCAGCCACAGCCACGCACGCTGCCGTTGTCGTTGCCTAGGCAAAAGAACTCGGTCGATCCTTTACATGCAAATGTATCGAAGATCTTAGCGAACGAATACTTCAGGATTCTGATGTCCGTTCAAAAAAAAAAGGATTCTGATGCTACTGCGGCCGTGTGGGCCCGGCCTCGATGTCCTTGGTGCTGGTGCCGGAGCGGCTGTCGTCGTCGCGTACACTCCCCTTGCTGCTGCCGGAGCGGCTGTCGTCGCTGCGTACGCTCCCCTCGAGCTCCAGGATGGGCCTGATCTTCTTGTGTGTGATGGCGATAGCGATGTCGTTGGGGAAAAGATCGCGGAACACGAAGGCGTGCACGATCGTGGTGACGAAGAGCCCCATGACAGTGAGCGAGGCCAGCAACGAGAGACCTAAGGCGAGCCCCCTGGTGAAGGTGTTGTCCACCACGGTCGCGTACCGGATGGTAGCGATGCCAGCGCCGGTCATCGGGAAGGTGTACGCCCACCACGACAGAGAGAACTTGAAGCCTCTGAAGAAGTTGATCCTGACGACGAGCGACGCGTAGAGGAACATTGCGATGAAGTAGGCGAGCTTGGCTCCCAGGCCGAACTCGCCGCTGATCTTTGCCCACGCCATGGACGCGACGCTGGGCGCGGCCACGAAGAGGAAGAACACGGGGTGCAACTCCTTTGGCAGCGTCACGTTCGTCGGCAGCCGCTGGTACAGCGTCACGAACAGCACGGTGTAGTGCGCCATCCCGACGCCGAAGAAGAATAGCGGGCCTTCCTTGAGCCCCATTGACGCGCCCATGAGCGCGCCCACGAAGTTGCCAACAACGGACAGGTGGTTGGACGGGTTGGCGACCTTGGATAGCCGCCTGTCCCCGCCGGACATCCACTGTCCGTAGATCTTGAGCTCGAGGCACAGCAGCGGAGCCATGATCGCGTACCAGAGCCAGCCAGGCAGCTCGGTGGCGACGGAGGGGGGCACGCCCATGGCGAGGAACATGCAGGCGATCCACGGCGCGAAGAAGAAGTTGACACGGACGGGGTGGTAGTACTCCCGACGGACGGCCTCGAAGAAGAAGACGATCTTGCAGGTGTAGACGATCGTGATGATGGACATTAGCGTGAGGGCGATGTACCAGAGCACCAGGTTAACCTTGATGTCGACATGCAGGAACGCGGTCGGTGGCGCCGTCGCGATCGTCTTGTACAGGATCGCCTGGCTGCTGACTCCTAGGCACATACCGAATGCCGACACGGGGAACCGCAGCAGGAACGGCCACTCATTGTCCGCCGGCAGCACCAGCGCCTCCGACGACTGGACAAGAGTTCCACAACAGCATCATGAGGTTTAATGGATGCAATGACAACAGACAGTTGGGCAACAAGAGTTACTACTGTAACTTACTTTGAGTGTGTCCAGTTCGGGGCCTTCCAGCGCGGCGAAGAAGCGATCAACATTCGGGGCCATGGGCCCCGCGTGTTCGCCACCGATGGCGTCTGTCTCCGGGGCATTGTCCGGCCCGCCGCCGTCACCGGCCAGATGTGTCTTGAACGAGTCGTAGCGACTGTCCCGGTCCATCGACCGACCGCCTCGGCTATTCATCCGTCCCGCCATGTGGGCGGACACCCCAAGAGGCATCGGCTGCGAGCGGAAGATCAGCTTGGACGGCCTGACGTGCTCTGCCGGCGGGTGCTCCCCCTGCGGTGCCGCGGTCGCGTTGGCCAGCGGATGGAGCTCGTGCACGTCGGCTGTGTCCGCCGGGAGGTACTCGCCGAAGCCAGTCGGGGACGACGGCATGCTGACAGAGACGGGGTGCGCCGACCGGTATCCCGTCGAGTCGAAAGTTGGGATGATCGCCGCCTTACTGTGTTGCGCCAGGCGATCCAGAGGCCGCACCTGCATGCATTGAAGTGAAACCGATCATATTGTCCGTCCAAGCTCCTCCATTTCTTCCAGCCACGATGGATGCGGGGACTGGAAAGCTCACCCGGACGGAGCGGGCCGTGGCGTCGTGGTTAAGTGCAGGCCGCGGTCTGGGTGCCGGGGTCGTGCCTTCGAGATGGCCTTCGAGATGGGAAACCTCAAGGTTGGCGAGGAGCGACGGCACCTCGGCGCCGGTCGCGTTGCCTGCGTTGCCTTTCATTGCTCACTCAGACGAGATCGACCTGCGTGACATATACGGAGCAAGTGTGAGAACCAAGTAAGCAGTGAGCTTGCATAACAAAAGTTAAGCGTTTCCTTCGGACGCGGCTATTTTTGCTCTTGGGTGCATATGCTCCCTTTATTTGAGTTTAATTTTCAGAAAACTTTAATATATCCATATTTTTTGAAAAATTACGTTTTTACATTTTAGGTGATCACAAAGTCGTTTCACGAAAAGTAGATATTTTGTGTGGCTTCTATAAAAAAGAAAATTTTAGGTGGTAAAATAAGTTTCTCTACAAGACATTTGTTATGTTTATACACAACCCACAAAACATGTCGGTTTTTCGTGAAACGCACGGTGCCCTTAGAATGTTCAGATACATACGAATATATTTTTTCGATTTTTTTTAATATTTTATAATATATGTTTTTAATAAAGGAAACACATGCACATGGGATGAAATGTGCATTCCGATTTTTTTTTTTTTTGCTACGCATGACCAATAAGATCCCAGCGAAACAGATTAACCGAGTATGCATCGCCGTCCATGTCACCATCCAAACTGTCAAAGAGCAAATCAATATTCTATTTCTCCAAACTTTACAAGTGCCGAGCTGTCGATGTCTAGCTGGACCAGCAGATGATCGAAAACAGATTTCGCAAATGTCGCCCCAACAGTTTCAACACCTACACAGGAGATTACTAGACGTTTCAGCCTTTCACGCTTTCATCTTAGGCAGAGAGGCTGGAGATGATCACTTGATCAGAACATGAGCATCACAAGGCAGGGGAGACCGGGAGAGAACGAGGTGGTGGACAGAGCATGTGCAAGCGGCGAGCTGCGTGACCTTTCAAATGCGGAAAACTAACGTGCCATGCCCATGTACGGACAGAGCCGATGACTGGCTGCTGGTTGGTGCGTTTCGCAGTGGTCCCATCAGTGCGCAACAGATCATGCATGAATAATCCGACTCGTGGTCGTGGAGTACTTCTTGGCACGACGCGTCACCACCTGCCAGTAGTGGATAGCGTCTGTTCTATCTTCTCTTTTGTTGTTACTATATGAAACCATGGTTTCAGATCATTCCTTTCTGGACTATCCGTAGGCACGGTCCCCTAGCTACTACCATTGGCAAACCTTCCCGCCCGTCTTTTCTTCTTAACCGACACATATTGCCAACTCCCGGAAACAAGCCTCCCCGAGTGTGGCGAGCAGTCCTGCACTTGTACATTTACAGAATTTTTACCGACCCTCTGACGTGCACGGTAACAACAACGAGTGTTTTCGGTGGAAGCAGGCCTCATTCATGGAAGTTAGTTGTTTCTTTTTTTTTTTCCCTCGTTTCGCACTCCACTCGAGTACGTGTCACTTTCAGAAGAACCAGAAAGATAATGTCGCGTCCCTCAAGCAAGGTTTGGATTGAATTTTCCATACCCATCGATCCGACCCAATCCTTCAACTTTGCTCAAAGCGTTTACGCTCAATTTTCTGAACGTAGTTCCGCTGAACGCTAGATAGAGAATACAACTCGCCGAGGAGGAGAGCACCGACGAGTACACATGGAAAAGCTCCGTCGTCGGAATCCGCAACGTGTTGAGGAGAAGCGCCGGGCGTACGAGAAGTACCAAGCGAGGAGGAGCCCTGTCGCAACGCCGTCCTCCTCGTTCATCGACCTCATCAGCGACAACGAATCATCACTAGAGAGGTTGCTAACACAGTACTTCGACACCAGCTCAGCGACGCCAATTTCTCGTTTAGATTTAGTGATAATTTATGTAATGTAGTTTTAATCATCGTTAAAATAAAGTTTGACGCATTTCCAGGGAAGAAGGTGGACATGGTTGCGTGTCCTAGGGTCGCCAATGACAAGGAGGTTCTCGGTGCTACTCATCCCGACATGGTCACCATTGTTGCTGCTCACCACGGAGATGAGTAGCAAGTGTTCGAACAAATGTATGAGCCAAATGTGAGCTTTGGCGAGTTAAGTTCAGGGGTTCGGTAGAAAGCGCACTTTTTAGAGGACCAAATCAAATATATACTCCTCTAAAGGATACTCGGTGGTTTACTCTTAAATTCTCAATTATAGGGTATGAGTTAGATATGCTCTAAAAATTCCCTTGGTGCATTTCCCGGTACCAGTTAGAGACGCACGGGAGAGGGGGCGAGCCCTGGTTCTTGCAAGATCTAGGCCCTCTGAGCCGGGATCCAGCATGGACCCACCTTATGCGCATGATGACACGGTGAACCCCCACAGGACACCCCTTATGGGGAGGCCACATGGGAGACCCCCCAAAGTGAACTCGAAGCGTCAATCCCTTAGTCGTGCTCGGTCTGCCCCCAATATCCCCTCCCCCCGAACTAATTATTCTCAACAAACATCCTTCGAGCCATCTGAGTGTTCATTTGGAATACCAGGGGGTTCGGGCACGAGGGTCACCGTCGATAGATCAAGGAGTACCTACCACAATAAGAGCCAGATATTGTCGGCTTACAAGAAACGATTCGCTAGGATTTCTCCATTGCTGAGTTAGAAGGGTTGAGCCACCACAAATTCATCTGGTCTTGACTGCCTACCAATGGCCACTCGGGAGGAATCCTCCTCGGTGTGAAGGAGGATACCTTTGAGGTTGATGATATGTACCGCGGGGTATTCTTCATGAGCATGGCACTCACCCACAAACAATCTCACCTCAAATGGGAGGTGATCATTGTCTATGGTCCCGTGGACCATAGGAGGTCCGTTGCGTTCTTGGTTGAGCTCAAGTCTAAGGTGGAACGGATTGATATCACGGTTATCGTGGTTGGGGACTTCAATCTTATCCGTTCCACTAACGACAAGAGCTCAGCAAACATGGACCTCCCTAGGATGCGTATGTTTAATGCTTGCATTGCCGATATCGCTCTTAGAAAGATCATGCGGGTGAGCGCGAGATATACGTGGACCAACAAGCAACTCGATCCTGTGCTTAGTGTGCTAGACCGTGTCTTTATGTCGGTGGAGTGGGAATTGACCTTCTTGTTGTGCTCCCTGCGGGCGGTCACCAGGCTTGGTTCTGACCATACCCCCTCCTCCTCTCCTCGGGAGGAGGCATGCCACCGCAACTAAATCGCTTCCACTTTGAGACCTTTTGGCTTCCGAAGCATGGGTTCGTTGAGGCGGTTCGGGCCATGTGGTTGGAGGCCACAGCCTCCCCGTGTGTGTACTACACGGTTGAAGTATGACATCATTTTTCCAAGCTCTCCCACCAATTCATGTGAGGCCAGGAAAAACTTAGGGGCTGCCCTGCAAGGTCAGAACAAGGTGTTGTTTCAGGAGATCCAGGCACTAGACCAGGAGGACGATTAGGTCGGCCTATTGGCTGATGCTTGGTCCCATAGGTACTCCCTTGAGACCTCCATTATGGAGATCTATAAGGGAGAAGAGGTGTTTTGGCGACAGCGGAGTCGCTAGAACTGGAACCTCTAGGGGAGAATCGAACACGGCCTACTTCCATGCCATTGCTAATGGTAGTACGAGGAAGTGTTTGATCCCCTGCCTCTGGGAGGGGGACTCCCTTATGGAGGACCCTAAGGAGATATCCTCCCATATTTATGCCTTCTATAAGGCGTTGTTCCCTACCCCGCCACGCTCTGGGCTCTCCCTGACCCCGGACTTCTAGTATGAGGGGGCAACGGTTACCCCCAAGAATGCGGATCTCACCCTTTCATTCCTCCCGGAGGAGGTAGTCATTGCGCTTAAGTCCATGAAGACCAACTTGGCCCCAGGGACAGATGGTCTTCTGGTCATCTTCTTCCAGACCTTCTGAGAGCAGCTGTAATCGGTCGTCATGAAGATGTTCCAGGAGTTCTACACTAGGTCTCTCATGATGTCACAATTGAATTTTGGGGTGATTATCCTGATCCCCAAAGTAGTGGGGGCCACATATATCTTCCAGTTTAGACCGATTATGGTGATCAACATCATCTAGCATATCTTCGCAGAAGTATGTGCATCCAGGCTCGCTCTGGTTATGCAGCATCTCACCCATCCTCTCCAGTTCGCCGGTGTGAAGGGACGCTTGATTCATGATGGTGTTCTTGCCCTTTATGAAATTATTCATGAAGTCAAGGTATGACATCATAAGGGAGCGTTCCTTAAGTTGGACTTCCAGAAGGCCTATGACCATCTAGACTAGGCCTTCCCCGATTGGTTCTAGAGAGAGGAGGGGACTCTATGAAATAATCATATGCTAGATTATGCAGTTCGTTATGAGTGGTAATACTGCAATTAATGTAAATGGGAGATCGGTACCAACTTTAGACCATTTTGTGGAGTGAGACAGGGTGATCCCATCTCGCTCCTCCTATTTATCTCGGCGGTGGATTCCCTTGCAGAGATTTTGGATAGAGCCAAAATCATTGGCCACATCTCTGGTGTGGTTGGGCATCTTATCCCTGGAGGTGGTATCTCACACCTCCAATATATGGACGATACCATGATTATGGTGTAGGGATCGGATCTTGACATCATCAACCTCAAATTCCTGCTCCTCTGCTTTGAAGCCATGTCAGGCCTAAAGATCAACTTTGATAAGAGCGAGGTTATGATCCTAGGGTACTCAGATAAGGATAGACAACGCATAGCTGACAACCTCAACTATAGATTGGCTAACTTACCTATCACCTACCTAGGGATGCCCATTCAAGAGACACACGTGTTGATCAAGGATCTTGCTCCCCTGGTCACAAGGGTTCGGTCAAAAGCGGAACCCTGGCGGGCTATATTCGTGACAAAGGGGAGCAAGACAATCTTGATCAACTCATGCATGTCCAGCCTCCCCATGTACCAGATGCTGTTGTACCTGCTTCTGGAGGGGGCCCATGCGGACTTCGCGAAAGAGTTGTCTTGGTTCTTCTAGGCTGCTATAGGTACGGTCGTCAGAAGTACCATATGGTTAAATGGGCTGACATGTGTGCCCCCCAAGATTCTTGGAGGCATAGGTATCCTTGACTCGCGCCGCTTTAATGTGGCCTTGATGCTGAAATGGGTATGGCGTATCCTTAGGGATGATGGAGGTCTTTGGTTGCAACTTATCAAAGCCAAATACCTCTGGGGCTGCCCCTTGCTAGCATGCGAGCATAGAGAGGGCTCCCAATTCTGGAGAGC
Source organism: Avena eriantha (assembly GCA_910589775.1). NCBI lineage: Eukaryota > Viridiplantae > Streptophyta > Magnoliopsida > Poales > Poaceae > Avena > Avena eriantha. Next base: position 39,229,196 of record OU342740.1, read on the forward strand.
CATTCAGGACATCAAGCAGTTCATTCAGCAGGGAGCCGCCTTTAGTATTGGTGTCGGGAGGGAGGTCCGTTTATGGCTAGACCCATGGATGATTGATTATGCTCTTTGCGAGAAGTTCCCTACCCTGTTCATCATTAGTGCCTCCCCCCGCCGAGAGGGACCCTGGAACATCTTGTTCCAACTGGACCTTTAGCCTGGCTGAGGCCACGGCCTACCAGAGATTGAGGTCCTCTCTCCCCGAGTCCCTTTCTTCTGAGAGGGAGTCTGTATCATGGCGGCTGACCCCGGTGGGAGTGTTCTCGGTTAGATCGACGTACAGAGCCCTCTTCTACGTCCCTGAGCTAGGTTGGATCAACCCCTCTAGAAGGCCCCCTTCCTCTTAGTATTTGTATCTTTGTTTATCAACTGCTCCACGATCATATGTCCTTAGAAGTTGAAGTGGCTAAGTGTAATGGCCCTGGCAATGGCATATGTCAACTATGTGGGACACCGGAGACGTGCGCCCACGTATGTTCACATGCACTATGGCTCGAGTTTTTTTGGAGCTTTGTCCGGGAAGCCCTTGGGCCTACTTGGCAGACCTAGGATCTTGGGGAGTTCCTGCAAATTGAGGGAAATCGAGGCGCCGTCTCTTCTGGCAAGTGCTTGCGGCCTTAGCTGTTGGAATTTACTAGTGGGCCTTAGCCCTTAGCCCAACTAAAATTCTAAATTCTCAAGGGCCAAATATATGTATGCATGGCAAGAGGTGGGACTAAAGTTTAGTCCCACATTGCTAGTGGAAGGGGAGTTGGACCACCTTATATAGTAGAGTGTTGCACCACTCACTAGGGTGTGAGAAGAAGAGAAGCTCTCGCACACTCCTCCTCTGACGCCGCCCGCCAAGCTCATGTTTTGCATGTGTTTTATATTTTGCTGTTCGGGAAAATTAATTGTGTATTAATTACGAGTTATTAATGGACGCGTTAATCAATCAGCCATTTCCATATCTTGGATCATGGGCTGTTGTTCACTCGGTCGTGGGCTGCTGCCCATGTCCTACCCGACCCGCACTATATAAACAGGCATACGCGAACCCTAGCCGTCACCGGCAATTAGATTGCATCTGCCTACCTGCGCATCGCTGTTCCAACTCTATGTGCTTCCCTCTGCTACTCCATCCCGCTAGCTGCGTGCACGGACGTTCGAGAGAGCAGGCCTCCGGAACCCCGTCTCTCTGATCCTGCACCGAGAGAGAGGAGATACGGTTTTTGGGAGCGTCTCGGCGCGACTGCTCAAGTTCTTCTTCGACCTCTACGTCCGGCTTCCTCGACCTTATCGTCATGTCGGCCGCTGCCGCCAAGAAGGTTGTTGATGCTGTTGCTACCGCCAGTGGCGGAGCTCCTCCTGTCTCGTCGATGGTCATACCAGCGAGAAACTCATATGTGTTCTTTGTCCTTCTGATGCTGATTACTAGTACTACTGTATGCATAGATGTGCTAGGTTTTCACTTGCCCGTGTGGTGCATGTCTACTATAAGTATGCTAGTCAATCTTGGAAATTGTACCGTCATGTTTTATACTTGGATTAAATTAATGTGAAAACTGCTAATTATTTCAACAATCCAAAAACCTTATTCTAGATTGTTTTCGCGTCAAGGATTTGCCGCTTGTCTGAAACCGAACCCGTTTACGAGTGCGCACTTTAAGCGCTGGCAAACCAGGTGTACCCTCTAGCTGATGGCTATGGACGCCTTCTGGGTATCGGCTGGTAATCCTGAAGGAACGATTACTCCTGAATAGGAGAAGGCGTTCAAGGAGACCGACATATTCTTTGTAGAATGTGTCATAAGCGTCATTGGGGACAAATTGGTTGATGCATATTTACATATGCACAATGCCAAGGAACTATGGGATGCACTCGAAGCAAAATTCAGTGCTACTGATGCTGGCAGTGAATTGTATGCCATGGAGCATTTTCATGACTACCGTTTTGTGGTTGAATAGGCTCATGAGATTCAGTGCATTGCAAAACAACTTGAGATCCTAAAGTGTGTGTTGCCCCGCAAATTTGTTGCGGGATGCATCATTGCAAATCTTCCTCAATCCTAGAGGCGTGTTGCCACTAACCTCAAACATCAGAGGCAAGAGATTTCTGTTGAGAATCTCATTGGTTTTCTGGACCTTGAGGAAAAGCCAAAGGAAAAATAACTTCCATAACAAGTTCAAGGGAAAGAACAAGGTCGTTTAGACTACCAACTTCAAAAGGAACAAAAGGAACAAGTCACAGGATCCCTGCTTTGTGTGCAGCGAGGTTGGACATTGGGCTCCAAACTACAAGCAGCGCAAAGGAAGGAAGAATCAAAATGGACAGAACTCTAAGTCTGCCAACGTGACTATGAGCAACAATGAGAAGGGCGCATCCGGGTATGGTAATTTACCTACTATTTTGTCAGTTTGTTAATCTACAGATTGGTGGATCAACACCGGTGCTAATATTCATGTGTGTGATGATATTTCTTTGTTTTCTTCTTATCAGGTCATAAAAGATCTCTTCGTCTTGATGGAAAATGGATCGCATGCTTCTGTTCGTGGTGTTGGCACGATGGATCTGAAATTTACTTCGGGAAAGATCGTGCAGCTGAAGAACATGCAGCATGTGCCCTCAATAAATAAGAATCTCGTTAGTGGTTCCCTTCTTTGCAAAGAAGGTTTTAAGTTGGTGTTTGAGTCCAATAAAGTAATCATTTCTAAGTATGGACAATTTATTGGTAAAGGTTATGAGTGTGCTGGTTTGTTCCGTCTTTCCCTATCATATTTTTGTAATAAGGTTGTGAACCATATTTGTGCCCCTGGCAATGAAACCGATGTTTGGCATTCACGACTTTGTCACATTAATTTTGGTTGTATGACACAGCTAGCTAAGATGAATTTAATTCTAAGTTCCACTTTAGCCAAAGGCTCTAAATGTCAAGCGTGTGTTCAAGCTAAGAAACCGCGCAAGCCTCACAAGCCTATGAAGGAAGCAAGAAACTTGGCACCGCTAGAGTTTATACATTCAGATCTATGTGAGATGAATGGTGTGTTGACTAAAGGTGGAAAGAAATACTTCATGTCGTTAATTGATGATTCTACTAAATTTTGCTATGTATATCTTTTGAAAACTAAAATTGAGGCTCTATACCACTTTAAAATCTATCAGGCAGAAGTTGAAAATCAACTTGAGAGAAAGATTAAGAGAGTCCGATCAGATCATGGTGGAGAGTATTTCTCTAATGAGTTTGATTTATTTTGTGCGGAAGATGGCATTATTCATGAGAGGATGCCTTCCCATTCTCCCCAATCTAACGGGGTTGCCGAAAGGAAAAACCGTACTCTAACAGACTTGGTTAACACCATATTAGATACCTCGGGTTTATCCAAGGCATGGTGGGGAGGCGATATTGACATCATGTCATGTCCTGAATAAAGTTCCTACAAAAGATAATGAAACGGCTCCCTATGAATTATGGGAGAAGAGGAAGCTAACACTCTTGTACCTACGCACTTGGGACCTTTTGGCAACGGTGAACTTGCCAATTCCAAAAAAAGCGCAAACTTGGACCAGCGACCGTAGATTGTGTCTCTCTTGGCTATGCTCATCATAGCGTTGGATACAAATTTCTAGTGGTGAAATCTAAGGTACCTGACATGAAGGTCGGTACAATTATGGAGTCTAAGGATGCTACATTCTTTGAGGATATTTTTCCTATGAAAGATATGCCTAGTACATCTAGACAGTAATCTGCTAAACTCCTGAACCTGCCATTCCCATGAAATATTATGAACGAACACATAATGAAATCACTGAGGAGGAATACAATGAAGTTCTTGTAAGGAACAAGAGACAGAGGTTTGCAAAGTCCTTTGGTGATGACTTTATTGTCTATCTCATGGATGATACTCCTAACTCTATTTTAGAAACTTACGCATCTCCGGATGCAGACTACTAGAAAGAGGCTATTCGTAGCGAGATGGATTCCTTCATGGCTAACTAAAATTGGGAGATTACTAATCATCCTTATGGGTGCAAACCTATAGGATGCAATTGGGTGTTCAAAAAGAAGCTTAGGCCTGATGGTACGATTGAAAAGTACAAGGCTCGGCTTGTTGCCAAGGGTTATACCCAAAAGGAAGGTGGATACTTCTTTGATACTTATTCGCATGTGGCTAGATTTACCACAAATCGAGTTCTACTCTCATTGGCTGCCTCACATGGTCTTATCGTTCATCAAATGGACGTTAAGACATCTTTCCTTAATGGAGAGTTAGATGAGGAGATTTATATGGATCAGCCAGATGGTTTTGTAGTAGATGGTGAAGAAGGCAAGGTGTTCAAGTTACTGAAATCTTTGTATGGCCTGGAACAAGCACCTAAGCAATGGCATGATAAGTTTGACCAAACTTTAACATCTGCTGGCTTTGTTGTAAATGAAGCCGACAAATGTGTATACTATCACCATGGTAGGGGCGAAGGAGTTATACTCTGCTTGTATGTTGATGACATACTAATTTTTGAGTCAAATATGAATGTCATCGAACAAGTCAAGAGTTTCTTGTCTCAAAGTTTTGACATGAAAGACCTTGGAGAAGCTGATATTATTCTAAACATCAAGCTGCTGAGAGATGAGAATAGCGGAATTACACTTCTGCAATCTCACTATGTGGAGAAGGTCCTGAGTCGCTTTGGCTACTCAGATTGTACCCCTTCACCGACATCATATGATCCTATTAAGATGCTTTGAAAGAACAAAAGAGCAACTAGAGATCAGCTGAGATACTCTCAGATTATTGGCTCGTTAATGTATTTAGCTAGCGCAACGAGGCCTGACATCGCGTTTGCTGTGAGCAAACTTAGGCGGTTTGTTTCCAATCCGGGAGATGATCACTAGCATGCTCTTGAAAGAGTGATGCGCTATCTAAAGAATACATAAAGTTATGGTATTCACTATACTGGAGATCCTGCGGTACTTGAAGGGTATAGTGACTTGAACTGATTTTTGATGCTAATGAGATAAAGGCCACAAGTGGATATGTATTCACTCATGGTGGTGGCGCTGTTTCATGGAAGTCTTATAAGCAGACCATCTTAACGAGGTCAACAATGGAAGCAGAACTCACATCACTAGATACAACTACTGTCGAACTAGATTGGCTTCGTCAACTCTTGAATGACTTGCCGGTTGTTGATAAACCTGTGCTGGCTATCCTTATGAACTATGGCAATCAAACTGTGATCGTCAAAGTGAGTAGTTCAAAGGATAATATGAAGTCATCAAGACATATAAAGAGAAGATTGACATCTGTTAGGAAAATGAGAAACTCTAGAGTAATAGCGTTGGATTATATCCAAACAGCTAAGAACCTAGCAGATCCTTTCACAAAGGTCTATCAAGAAATGTGATAGATACTACATCAAAGGAGATAGGTTTGAGACCCACATGAGTTACCGTGGTAGTAACCCAACGTATGTGATCGGAGATCCCGTGAATTAGGACCTGGAAAAACAAGTTATTGGCTAACTGGAGGAGAGTAACTTTTACTAACCCACTCCGTTGAAGATGCATTACTCTCACGATCTGGATGGCAGGTTGACTTAGTCTTAATGTGTTCATAGGCTTGTATAAGCCAAGATGCTATCCTACAGAGAAGCCTTGAAAGAACGCACATATGTGAGCCCGACTGTTGGTCACGGTCTATGAGACAGGGTAATCTCTAGGAAGCTAATGAATAGGCTAGGAGTGTGACTTATATGCTCCACTCGAGGGGTAGCCTTCGGCAGCCTAGTATCAGTATGACATTAAGTGAAACTTATTTACACAAAACTGGCAATTTAAGGCTTAGTCCATTGTTAGTTGTCGATGAGCGTAGTCTAGTGCTCTAGGTGGAAGTTCAACTTAACAGTCTCCACTAAAAAACGCTGGTATATAAAAACAGTGATTTGGAACATAGTGATGTGATGTGCCTATGAGACTTTGTGGGGGATTATTGGAATTTACTAGTGGGCCTTAGCCCTTAGCCCAACTAAAATTCTGAAATTCTCAAGGCCCAGATTAAATACATGTACGCATGGTAAGAGGTGGGACTAAAGTTTAGTCCCACACTGCTAGTGGAAGGGGAGTTGGACCACCTTATAAGTAGAGTGTTGCACCACTCACTAAGGTGTGAGAAGAAGAGAAGCTCTCGCGCACTCCTCCTTCGCCGCGCCCCCGCCGAGATTATGTTTTGCATGTCGTTTATATTTTGATGTTCTGGAAAATTAATTATGTATTAATTAAGAGTTATTAACGAACGCGTTAATCAATCAGTCGTTTTCATATCTTGGATCGTCGGCTATTGCCCACGTCCTACCCAACCCGCACTATATAAATAGGCAGACGCGAACAGTAGCCGTCACCAGCAATTAGATTGCATCTGCCTACTTGCGCATCGCCGTTCCACCTCTCTGTGCTGCCCTATGCTACTCCATATCGCCGGCTGCGTGCACAGACGTCCAGGAGAGCAGGCCTCCAGAACTCCGTCTCTCTGGTCCTACACCGGGAGAGAGGCGATATGGTTTTCGGGGAGCGTCTCGGCGCTACTGCTCAAATTCTTCTTCAACCTCTACATCGGGCGGCTTCCTCGACCTCATCACCATGTCGTCCACCGCCGCCAAGAAGGCTGCTGATGCTGCTGCTACCGCCAGTGGCGGAGCTCCTCCTGTCTCGCGGCTGGTCATACCAACAACAAACTCATTTGTGTTCTTTGTCCTTCTAATGTTGATTACTAGTACTACTGTATGTGTAGATATGCTAGGTTTTCACTTGCCTGTGTGGTGCATGTCTACTATAAGTATGCTAGTAAATTTTAAAAATTGTACTGTCATGTTTTATACTTGGATTAAATTAATGCGAAAACTGCTAATTAATTCAACAATAGCATGGACCTATGAAATGTGCGGAACAAGATGGTGATTGAGCGGATATTCCCTAGCCGGGCTTCTGACTCCATTTTTTCTTTTTTCGCCTACCTGTAGCAGTGGTACCCGTTGTCTAGACAACGCGATCGGGAGCACCTAGACGACACCTTCCGGGCTCTGAGAGTGGCGGCGCACCCCTTCTCGGCCCGTCCGCACATGATCCAGGCGTCCACCGTGCCGCTGGGCTAGATCCGTCATCGTTTTTTATTCCTTTGGACTTTCTTGTGCCGAGGTCCCAACGGACTATGGTGTTTTCTTCTCTTTCTTTGGCTCTGGCCGGTTGTGTGTTGTGTTGGAACTTGGTTGTCTCTCGATGTTGCTTTATTTATAAAACGGGATGCATGCTGTTTCGAGATATATTCAATCAATTTGTCTGATCAGATCAGTTATGCACAAGTTGCAACCTAGAATTTACATGACCCAACAACTGGTCCAAGCCACGGGCGGGTAAGGGAATTTGTGCATCTAGGCGTAGTATTTAGATTCAAGTTTGCTGAATGGTACGTTAGCCAGACCTGCAAGGAACTGGTCCAATAAGCGACATGCCAGAAATCGCAATTGATTCTGAGCACAGCAGCTAGCCTTAGTCAACAACAAGCTTCTAGCTAGCAGCTAATTGTAGGAGTAGGTAAGTAGCTAGGTACTGCTGTACAATTTCCCTTCTTGCATCCCCGAATACGGTGGTGTGATGTACTTGTAGTATTCAACAAATTTGACTCATCAGCTATGCACAAGTTACAACCCAAAACGGGTGGCAGGGGCAATTCCAGGCCGTGGCAAATTCACGGTGGACGTGAGTAGTTAAAAGACCGAGTCCGGTCCCGCCGGGCAGTCGCCGTCGCCTTGACAATATATACCCGTGTACAAGATTCAGTCGATCGGGCACGCATGGACATGGACACGACAAGATCAGCCGTCGCCCTCTGCTATCTGAAATCTGATATAGCATCGACGGTGCATGGGGCCCGACTATACGTACTACCATTGGTCATTCGCCGGGGAGAACATCGAATCGATAGACGGAACACATGGCTAGGTCGACTTCTGCAAGGGGTGGCGTCGTCTGGTCGCGCGATAGACGAGACGCCGGCCGCATGTCCCACGATGCCTTGTGCAAGATTGTCAAGGGGACGAGCCAGGAAGTCAAAACTCCTCTTGTCCTGGCGAGATACGGCCAAATAGTAGGATGATAAGATTAGCTGGAGCCTGTTTGTTATGCATAGCCTCATTGTTTACTCCTTGGTCCTCGGACATAGTACGATATAGTAATCGCGCGCCAACCCTTACCTACCTGCCCATGGCTTCGACGGCGAAGGCCGCGCCACGCCCATGCGTACAAATCTTGTCCATTCGAGAGTGCATAAACAATGCTGTTTCTCTCCAAGGCCTACGGCGCCGTGGGTTGGCCATCGACAGTACTCCCTCCGTTTCAACTTGGCGTAATTCGGGAGTAATTTATTTATTCCGACACGCCACCTGATGCAAAGGAAGGCACGGGAAGACAAGCTGGATTACCTGAGACAGCTAGCGACGACGATAGAGATGACGACCGGCGGGGCGTGTACGGGCTTGGAAATCGGGCGGCCGCGGCAGCCGGTCCGGCAGGAGAGGGTCGCCGGAACCAGCACCTAGCCTCAGGGCGAAAGCCACAACGGATCGGATGATGGCCAAGCTAAAACAAGTCCGCGCCGGCGTTGGGTTGTTGGCGTGGACAGCCCGGACCGGAGGTCCTAAACTTGGCGCGACCAGCCCGGGGTCCTACCTTGTCAGGGACAGGATAGGGAGGGAGAGTGAAACGTCTTTCTTTGGCTCGATTACCACGGGGTAAAGTTGGCGCCGCTCTATAATCGGATGTGGGTCCATCCACGGTGGACGCCGTTGGCCGATAGGCCGATCGAGCATCCTCACTCGAGAGCCACGTGAAAGGAACACAGCCATGCCGGCCCACGTGGTTAGTAATTCCTCCGTCCCAAAATAAGTGACTTGATTTTGTATAGATTCGTATGTATTTATATACTAAAATGTGTCTAGATATATCTGAATCTAAACAAACTCACGCGACTTATTTTAAGACAAAGAGAGTATAAGATATTTTAGTTTTGTGAAATGAATGTATCTAGACTCATTTTAGTATATAGGTTCACTCTGAAACTGTACGAATCGATATACTAAAAGATCGTGTAGATATAATTGATTGATAAAACTAAAACGTATATTTTTAAACGGAGGGAGTACAAGAACCGGCGATTGTGGCAGGGAGATTTTGTTCCATCGGCATGTTCTCCGTTGCCGAGTACCGCTTCTCCTGTCTTTTTCTGCATGTTTGCCTCGTCCGTTGGTCAGGGGCGGGTAAAAAGATGATAGATCGTACACGGAAAAAGTCCAAAAGAACCTTAAAATCGACGAAAGCTAAATCGAACCTCAAACTTATAATCTTTGAAATTGGCACTCTAAACTCTCTAATCCCGGTCTATTTTAAACCTTGAACCATTTCAGCTGGGATTTGCTGACGTGGCAATTCAAACTATTATTATTATTTCCTTTTTTTCCTTTTCTTTTCTCGTGTGGTAGTGGACTGCATCGCCGCCCAGCACCGGTTCTCCCGCACGGGCTCTCCTGCCTCTACTCTGCGACCTAGGCGCCCCTGGGTGCCCCCCGAATCTTCGTCACACCGCCCTCGACTAATGTGCGCGCTCCAGTGCCGCTGTGTGCTAGTCTGCTGTTGTTTGCTCGTCGTTCTGGTGGCCACCGTTCTCTTCTACATCACTCTCCAGACATTCAATTTTTTTTCCAGCGAGCCTGTACAACATCAATTTCAGCAAGTAGCAGTGTAGCACTAGGAAACGTACCTCAATACGCGAGACTAAGCGGCAATTTTGGCAGTGCATCCATCCATGGCACTAGCGACGCACGCAGGTGCTTCCACTTTGGACGGGACCTCCGATCTGTGCGCCTCTGGGATTTCGCGGCGGCGCAGGAATCACGCGATACTGGGGGAGGAGGGGACGCCGGTGTGGCAGAGCATGAGGGGCGGAGGCCGACAGTCAGGAGGGAGAGCAGAGGTTCATGAGAAAACGATGAAAGTCGAGATTTGGGGAAGAAGGTTCTTACAGGTGGGGTCCACCTGTCAGTGAGGCAGACTATAATCCTGGCCAGGATCTGAACTATCCCGGTGCGGCAAACAGGTCCAAGGCTCAAAATAGTCTGGGATCGTAGAGTTCAGGGTGCCCATTTAAGGGATTATGAGTTTAGGGTCCGATTTAGCTTTCGTCTACGAGTTCGAAGTTTTGTTTTGGAATTTTTCCATCGTACACGCACACCGTGTGCTTCATTTCGGTTACTTCTATCCTTTACCACACCTTACTTGTATCTTGTTTTATTTGTTAGTTGTGCTTGTGTGACATTCAGGTAAATTAACCTTAGTTGCGTATCTAGAGAATTTACCTTTGTGTCAAACCCTAACTTGAAAAGGAGTAAAATTTGAAGTAGCACATATTCACCCCTACCCCCTCTAGGTGCCCATACGGATCCTTTCAACATCGCTTACAGTAGCCGCCACGTCCTAGGAGGAGACATGGAACATCTCGTTCCATAGAACCTTTGGTCTGGCAGAGACAGAAGTATGGCAGGAGCTTAGGGTGGTATTGCCAAATGATCTCTCGGACACTCCAGCCATTGCGTCCTGGAGCTTGAACCCCCAAGGTATCTTCACGACTAGCTCCACATATTGGGCCCTCTTCAGAGGACAAACTCTCTCCTAGACCAAACCCTTCTAGAAGGCGTCGCTTCCTCTAAAGACGAAGATCTTTTTGTGGCAATTGTTATATGACCGCCTACCGTCTAGGGTAGTGGAGGCAAAAAGACATGGGTCGGGGGATGAGTTATGTCCATTATGTGGATTCCTGAATCGGGAACCCGCATAATGTTCGCCTGTCCCACAACTCGGTTTATTTGGAACTTCACTTGGCAAGCGTTGGGCACGGATTGGTTATCCCACGATCTCGGGGAGTTCCTAGAAGCCTGGGCAAATTGTGTCGGAAAGGGCCGCCTTTTTTGGCTAGTGTTTGCTACGATGTCTTGGTCCCTATGGACCACGCATAATAAGATGGTTATTGAGAAGATTCTTCCTAAATGTGATATTGACTTTGTATTCAAATTTCTGCCATGTTTGCAGCTCTGGTGCCCGCTATGTAGGCAGTAGGACAAAGCTTAGCTGGACGAGCTCCTTCGCCCTCTTCTAGAGGCTGCTAGATGGACCCCTTCTTCGTCCGGCTGACATCATAGTGTTCCTTTTTCGGTTGTTCCATTCTGAAGAGCTCCTCGAAACAGGCTTTCCGCCCCGCTTTATAAATAAAGCCACAACGACACGGAGTACAATAGAGTCGGCGACGCCAGGGGTCAAAGGGAAAAATAAAACAAGGTCTGTTGGGGCCACAACACAACACGCCCAAGAAACCAAAAAAGGAAAGCGAACACCAGGGCTAGAGAGCACCCACTACGCCGCCGCGGAAGAGCTAGCCGGGGCCAAGAAGCAGTGCACCGACGACCTGAGCGCCAGCAGGATCGCGTCCATGCTAGCCCTGTCCCTCTGCCTAGAAAGCGGGTACCACTACTGGAGATAAGCAAGGAAAGCAAACACAGAGTCAGAAGCACGTCGAGTAAAGATCCGCTCAATCACCATCTTATTCTAAACATTCCATAGCGTCCACGTGATAGCCGCAAACACCAACCAGAAGAGGTGGTGCCTCCTTCCGGTACGGTTTGCCTCTATCTCTAGGAACTCGCCGAGCTCTCGGGCCTGCCAGGGCGGCCCAAGAGCTTCACCGACAAAGTTCCACAGAAACTGAGCAGCAGGGCAGGTGAACATTATGTGGGCACAAGTTTCCGACGTCCCACATAGCAGACACAGCCCATTGCCTAGGCCATTGCGTTTCAAGACTTCTACCCCCGACGGGAGCCGAGCCCGCAGCAATTGCCACAGGAAAATCCGCAAGCTCAGGGGTAGGGGGGCCTTCCGAAGTTGAGATGTCCAAGGTAGTTCCGACCCCTGGAACATGGACCTATAAGCCGAACTGACGGAGAAGGATCCCGAGGGAGACTGGCTCCAAGTGATCTTATCCCTCTCCTCTGAGAGGGATATGGTCAAGGAGCCCTGCAGCCTCAGGAAGTCATCTGCTTCAGCGTCATTGAAGGACCTCCGAAACGGGACGTTCCATTGTCCTCCCTGGACAAGCCTCGGCGACTAACAACGAGGGGGATGTGCAAATGGCAAAGAGGGTCGGGAATTCCTGGCAAAGGGGGACGCCCTGTAACCAGGGGTCTAGCCAAAACAGGACTTCCCGGCCATTACCCACCCCAGAATACGATCCACGACGGATGAGGTGTTTAATGTCCTGGATGGCCCTCCAGAACTGAGACCCCTCCCGGCGTTCGCACGCCAATAGGGGCGATGATACGCCCAAAACGTATCTACTTTTCCGAACACTTTTGCTATTGTTTTTTCTCTAAACTTGTGTGATTTGGATACAACTAATACGGACTTACGCTGTTCAGGATTCCTTGGTGTCTAGTTTTTGTGCAGAAAATCAACTATCAGGAAAAATCCAGGAAAATATGCCAAAAATCCTATTTCACCAGAAGACTCATGGAGCCAGAAGACGAGACGGAGGAGGGCCACGAGGGTCCCACACCACCTGGCCACGCCTGGGGGTGGTGTAGCTGCCTCGGTCACCCCCTCGGCCTCCCTCTTCGCCTATAAGTTGCCTCTTAACCTAAAAACCAACGGGGGTTGGACAATTTTCTAGAAAGAGTTCCGCTACACCGCCACCACCAGATTCCGCGATTTAGAACCAGAAACTCCGTTCTAGCACCCTGGCGGGATGGGGAATTGGAGGAGATCATCGTCATCATCATCACCATTGCTTCTCCACCGACCATCCATGTTTCCCCATCCATGTGTGAGTAATCCCCCTCTGTAGGATATGGGGATGGTAGGGATTGGATGAGATCGTTCATGTAATGGCATCAGATTGTTAGGGCATGGTGCCTAGTATCTATTATTAATGCTTTTTAACTTTGTTGCAACTTGTTATGCTTAATGCTTGTCACTAGGGCCCGAGTGCCATGATTTCAGATCTGAACATGTTATTGATTCATGATGATAGTATTATTTATGGTCTTACCTGCAAGTTGTATACACATATTGTTGTCCGGAACCAAAGGCCCCGAAGTGACAATAATCGGGATAACCGGAGGGGGTGGCTTTGATTTGAGGATCACATGTGTTCACGGAGTGTTAATGCTTTGCTCCGGTGCTCTATTAAAAGGAGCACCTTAATTGCCAGTAGTTCCCTTGAGGCCCTGCTACAAACGGGCTGGTAGGACAAAAGATGTTGTGCAAGTTCTCATTGCGAGCACGTATGACTATATATGGAACACATGCCTATGATTATTTAGTACTTTGATGGTTTATCTTATTTATCTGCAAATGCCCTATGTATTGATTGCCATATGAATTGTCTTGTCCATGCAACGCCCGTCCATCCATCCCTATGCCTACCGCGCTTTAATCCTACCGTTTACTGCAATTGTTACTACTGTTTTTACTTGTACTACTGCTATTACTTTGCTATTGCTACTACAAAACTGTTGCTACTGATAAACTGCTGTGACCAAGATTGTTTCCAGGTGCAGCTGAATTGACAACTCAGTTGTTAAGGCTTATAAATATTCTTTGGCTCCCCTTGTGTTGAATCAATAAATTGGGTTTCACTTCCCTCGAAATTACTGCGATACACCCCTATACTTGTGGGTCATCAAGACTATTTTCTGGCGCCATTGCCGGGGAGCATATCTCTATTTATCAAGTTCACTTGGAATCACTATTGTTCGCTGCCCTCCATTCATCATGGGTAAGTCTCGTGATGGAAAAGTTCCTATATTACCATCCACTACAAGGAGAGGTATGATTCTAAACACTTATGTTGCTCTTGATTCACCATCTGTGATGAGTAAGTTCCTTACACCACCACATACACATGCTACACATACTGCTACTACTGCTGAATCTGAAACTTCTGATACTTATGATGTTGCTTTTACTATGCTTGATAAGAGTGGTTCATTAGGTCCTTTCCTAGATGCTACGATTGCTAGAACTATAGCTGGAAATACTAAAACTCCTAATGAAGACACTACTACACCTGTCAGTTCACCTGAGTCCAGAGAGAGCTATGATATTGAAGACGGTTATATAGAGATGACTGATGAATTTATTAAAGAATGTCAAAACACTCATGATAAAAGTGATATTAAGAGTCTTCTTGTGAAACATATTGTTAGACCTAAATTATCTCCTAATGCTAAGTTTGCTACATCTCCCATAAACATTAAAGATAAGGATTATGATTTCTCTCTTGATTTATCTTACATAACTATTGTTGAGAAATAACCTTTTGTGGGACTAAGAATGAAAGTGCGGTAGCACATATGACCGAGCTTTCTACCATAAGTGGCTTATTTTCTAATGATATTAAGATGCGCACCTACTTTGTTGCTAAAATTTTCCATTTTTCACTAAAAGGGGAAGCTAAAACTTGGTTTAATCATTTACCTCCTGGATCTATTGATAGCCCTGATTGCTTTATTAGTACTTTCCTTCAGAAATATTTCCCTCCTAGTGCTAGACATGCCATTCTGCGGGAACTTTTTAATTTTAAACAGGGAAGAAATGAGATATTGCCTGAATCATGGGCAAGGTTTTGTGCTTTGATTCATGCATAGGCTGGATGTCCATTACCTAAGAACGAGCTTCTTGATATATATTATAATGGACTAACTGAAGAATCTAGGACATACCTGGATAGTTGTGATGATTGTGTTTTCAGGAATAGGACTCCCAAGGAAGCTGAGGAATTAATAGCTAAAATAAGCAAGAATTATGAAGATTGGACTCCTCCTGAACCAACTATACCCGAGACAACTTCACATGAGTTAACTATGCCTGAGCCAACACCAAAACCAAAGAAGAGGGGGTTATTGAACTAAATGATGAAGTAATGAAGGAAGCTAAGAAATGTCTTAAGGAGAAGGGAATTAAAGCTGCAGATGTGAAGAATTTACCTCCTATAGAAGAACTATGTAAGCCAATCTCCCACTCATCCACTATTGAGGTACACTCTCTCCAACATTTTTATGAAGGTGATATTCCTTATTCTAAACCTCCTGATCAATGCTTAGAAGAATTTGATATTTTTATTGTTAAGCAAGATAATTTTAATAAAAGGGTGCAAAATCAGCTAATGGAAAACTCTAGAGCTATTGTTGAGTTGAAGGATATTGTGGAAAGAACCTCTAATGATGTTAAAATGCTTGTTAAACATTTTCAAATGGTTCAAACTCAAATTGATCAGCTTATTAAAGTACAAAAAGACTTGCTAGTTAATCCTGCTAAAGAAAAACATGCTTATGAAATTAGAACTAGAAGTGGTGCTGCTACCCAGGATCCTCTATATCCTGAGGGGCATCCTACAAGAATTGAGCAGGATTCTCAACAAACTGAAAATAGTGGTACTACTCCTAAGAAAAGGAAAAAGAAACATAAAACTATTGTAGAACCTTATGAACCTGCTAAAGATCCTAATAGTATATCTGTCTTTGATGCTGAAACTGAAAGTGGTAATGAACAAAATGATGCTCCTGATAAAGAAAAAGTTGAAGAAGAACCTGAAAGGCACACTAAGAATACTAAATACACTAAAGAAGATTTTGTTGCTAAGAAACATGGTAGTGAAAGAGATCCTTGGGTCCAAAAACCTATGCCTTTCCCTGATAAGAAACACAAGTCAAAGGAAGATGAACACTACAACAAGTTTGTGAGTGGATGAAATCTTTATTTTTGCAAATTCCTTTGACTAATGCTATTAAATTTCCTCCTTATTCAAAGTATATGAAGGATATTGTCTCTAATAAAAGGAAGATCCCTAATGAAGAAATTTCTACTTTGCTTGCTAATTATTCCTTTAATGGTAAGGTTCCAAAGAAACTTGGAGACCCAGGGATTCCAACTATTCCATGCTCTATTAAAAATAGTTATGTTAGAACTGCTTTGTGTGATTTGGGAGCAGGAGTTAGTGTTATGCCTTTCTCTCTCTATATAAGAGACTTCAATTGGAAAAGTTAATACCAACTGATATACCTTTGCAAATGGCTGATAAATCTACTACTATTCATGTTGGTATATGTGAGGATGTACCTGTTAAAGTGGCTCATAATTGCTTGATATTAACTGACTTTGTTGTGCTTGAAATGTCTGAAGATGATAATATGTCTATTATTCTTGGGAGACCTTTTCTTAATTCTACAGGAGCTGTTATTAATTGTAATCAAGGAAAGGTGACTTTTAATGTTAATGACAAGGAGCATACTGTTTATTTCCCCAAGAAGATTGATAGGACTTATGGCTTAAATTCAATTGAACATGTTGAGGGCATCCAAGTTGGAGAAATATATTGTCCCATATCACGAGAAAAATATGAAACTATTATGATTGGGACCATTGCTATCAAGGTTTAGGTAACATAATCGTTAGTGGAATAAAAGTTTTGTTTCATAATAAAATTGTTTTGGTAACAAGACCTGATCAACC
Organism: Avena eriantha; assembly: GCA_910589775.1. Classification (NCBI taxonomy): domain Eukaryota; kingdom Viridiplantae; phylum Streptophyta; class Magnoliopsida; order Poales; family Poaceae; genus Avena; species Avena eriantha. The sequence continues at coordinate 39,245,814 of OU342740.1, forward strand.
TTGTTAACAAAGGGATTTTAATGAACAAAACAATGTTTTCACCATGATTATCTTTACTTACTTTTATTTTACCCATTTTCGTTTTTGCCTTCACTTAGTTTACCTTTTTTTATTGCTAGTTGCTTGCATTTTAGAGTGTCTTTGAACTTCTGAAGTTTTAGTTTTGTTTTGCTTTTGCATCTTTCCGAAAAAAAATCCTTCTGTCAGAAAATAATTCATCATTACCTGAAAAATGCTAAAAAATAAAGTGTCTCGAAAAATTCCAGAAAATTCATATTAAATTTTTACGTGAAAAAGGGGCAGAGAAGTGCCTGGAGAGTACCAGGCAGGCACACCACCTGGTGGCATGGCCACCCCAGGGGCGCGCCTGGCCATGGTGTGGGCCACCCCTGGCCCTCCACTCACTCTCTCACTTGCCACTTCCTTCTCTCTCCCGAGAAAACACCAGTTCATTGCTCAAAATCGCATTCTTGTTGTTCTTGTCCATGATTTTTCGATCTCCTTGCTCATCCCATCTTTGCTGCTAAAATTTGGGGCATTTGTTCTCCGGTATGTGACTCCTTCGCTTGTCCAAGTAGATTTGTCTTTAGTGGATTATATCTTGAGTATTTTGCTGTTGTAGGTGACAGGTTATGAGAGCTTGTAAGCTTGTTCAATGCTTAAAGCAATTGTTTTGATGCATGTTTATGCTTCTTACAAGTCCCTATGAGTAGTTCCCTTCATTATGTATTAACTTTGCAATCACTTGTATAATGGATATTTAAATTTCAGAATATCAAAGATGAACAACCACACTTTTGGAGAAATATTTGAGAGGGACACACCCAGGAGGGCAAGGCCTTCAAGATCAGCCTCTCAGTTTAGGCCATCATACAATGAAGATCTTATTGCACCACACTTTGGCAATGAGGGAGATGAGGGAGATGCTCACTCATCTACCTTCCCTTGTTTTACCTTTTTGCAAGCTGTAGGGATCCTCAATAATTTCTTACTACTGGTTCAGAGGGTTGGTCTGACCACGTACATGGAAGATGAGAGTGAGCAATATGTTGTGCTCACCAAAACTTTCGTTGAGAGTTTCGTTTTCACTAACACACCTTATCAGTCAACTGTTTCGTTCATAATTTATAATCAGCCTATTACCATGTCATTGGAAAGATTTTGCAGCATTATAGGCATAGGCATGACTGGGACAGTGAAGAAGATCCAAGGCTGATCCGCTGATTTGCTAGAGCTCTACCGAAGTGTGACAAATGACGATGACAGCGTAGCTCAGTGCGGGAAGATAAGGAACATTCAACTCCCGGCTCTTAGATATTTTGCTTATTATCTTGCCACTAGCATTCTTGGTAGGGAGAACACTAGTAATATTTCTAATTATCATTTAGCCTTCCTCACTGCTGCACTTAATAATGATACCAAGTATAATCTTGGCTCTCTCATTGCTCGCCGCCTAGACGATAGGGGACCTATTTATGGGGGCATTATTGCCTCACGCATGGTTGCTGCTTTAGAACTTTCTATGGATCCTAATGACACTGTGTTGGCACCACAAAGGTTTGATCTTGCTGCTATGAAAACGCATCACTTTGTCACTTCTGACTCTAGTACGGAGGGTTTAGTATACAAGATGTTGTTTACTGACAGGGACGAGAGGGAAATTCCTTTGCCACAATCCACTTTGTTCAGTATTTATAGGAGGCCATGGTCGCGTTCCAAGGAGGAGGTGGACGAGCAGCTCCGCTTGCTTGGTTTCCATGGGCAGCACCAGGGGGATGTGCCCTCTTACGATTATTCTGCGCACTACGCTAGGGCGTCCTCGAGCTTGTATCAGGACAAGGGCACCTCTTCGCCGTACTACGGAGGCGCTCCATCTTGGCCAGCCTGGGATTGATACCCACTTAGGCAAAAATCCTTAGCTTGGGGGGAGGTACACTGGCACCACACTCATCTACATATCATGTTTTGTCGGTACTTTGTATATCCATGTTTCATTCTCTTTTTAGTTTTCGTTCTTTCTTTACTTTTGCTTTCTAAAACACAAAAGGACCAAAAATATTTTCGTTGTTTCTCTTTGTTTGCTTCTTTTTCTTTTTGCCTTGGTTTGCTTCTTCCTTTTTGCTTTGTTTGAACTATTCGAAAAAACCCAAAAATATTTTGCTTTTCTTGTTCCTCCTTCTTGCTCTTGCCTTTAAAAATCGAAAACCCCAAAATATTTAATGTTCTTCTTTGGTTTTGTGAAGTTCATTGTAGGGTTCAGCAGTCCTCAGTGGAGTTGGGTTTCATGTTATTATTCAAGCCACACAAGTGAAGGGCAATAATGAGAATTAATGACAACTTAAGGTGTGGTAAGAGGCTGGTAACGAACTCCAGTTGTTTTCATTTTTGTACATATACTCATCATTGTGGGCATGCTTAGTTTGTTCATGTAAGGTGTATGTTATCTATGGATGCTTAGTAGTTCTTGTTTTATTATGATTAGCTCCAACTTGCTAATGGTTTGTAGCATGTCATATGAATGTTTGCTTGCATTGTTCTATTCATAACTCGGTATGACACTGTGGTATCCTCCTATGAATGTTTCACTTTAATTGACTTGGCACATGCTCACGCATGCATATGACTGAAACAATAATCAATTAAACCTCGATGAATTATTTTTCCTCAGGGGTCTTGAATCACTTTCATGCCATAATTATTCATGTTTTGTTGCAAGCATGATTATCAGAGTTATTGCTCTCTTGTTTGTCGCTCCCTTACTATTGCTAGCCTTCACCTTCACTGAGTATGAGTTCTACTCATGTTTCCAACTCCCCAAAACCAATATTGCCAAAAGTGTCCACCATACCTACCTATTAGCATCATTTTCTAGTCCGTGCATATTCAGTATGCCTTGTTTTCTTCCAAATAAAATGTTTGCTTGTTATGAGAAAGTTAGTTAGTAAAGCTCTCACGAACTTGATGGCACACGTTACTTTCTCGCACTTAATAATCTTGAACCATTGTATCCGTCTTTGTTACGTATATGCTTGCGCTTTATGAGTTGAAGTTAGCAAAACCATGTATCATGGGGAACACTTTCAACATTGCACTTATTATTCCGTTGATATCATGATTCTTTTGCTTATGGATCCCGGCAGTGTGAAATAAAAGGGGAACTTGTAAGATCATAGAGTTTGTATGTGTGTTAGAGAAACGCCTGGGTCGCTAGCCTAATTCATGCCTAATCATGGTGGAAACTTGCAGCATAACCATAATGAGCACTCTATGAAGCATCCTCAATAAAAACCTATGAAAATAGCAAATAAAAAGATCGTTGAGATGCTCATTGTCTGCTTGCCTTGTCATTTTTATTATGGGATTGCTCCTGTATCATGTGAAAGGGGTACCCCGTTGGCGGTTCTCTATGATACATATGTACTTACAATGACAAGAGCTTACTTGTGACTGAAGTTGAGTAGCATGAGGTTCGATACTCGTAAGCAAGGGGCATGTGATTTCAACTTATAACTTATCAAGCATATCCTCTTAGTTGTGTCACTTTAACCTTAACCATTTAAAGATGCTTATGACAGGGGCAATGAGAGCTCAAAGCTAATAAGTACCTTACTTTTAGTATTTGGAAGCCTTTCAAACTGTTCAAAACCTTTTCACTTCCTTGTTGAGTCGCTACTTATTCTATGAGCACTTTCTTGAGAGCATAGTTGTCATTCTTAGTGTAATGTGCTTGTCTCAAAATTTGGTTAATTGTGTCATGACTTTGATGCTTGTATCTTTGATATCTTTACTTCTAGTCTTTACTTGAAATTTCAGAGGTGTCTCGGCATTTATTTGCTCTACAATCAAAGACAAGCGAGATACCACTCTATAATACCTTTTTATGAGAATTGCAATGTTGCTTATGTTTATGTTTCATGCTATTTATTATTTTTGAGTTGGAATCTCTTCATAGCTTGCAATGTCTATTAACTAAACTTAGCTGCATACTCTTTATTATGAATTGCCTAAGTAGTTGATCATATGCTGAGAATATATACATCTTATGAAGCAAATGTGTTCGTGAAAGTTTCTTTTATCGCACTCAGTTTTCAACTAAATTGCTTGAGGACAAGCAATAAGCTAAGCTTGGGGGGAGTTGATTCGTCCAAAACGTATCTACTTTCCCGAACACTTTTGCTATTATTTTTCCTCTAAACTTGTGTGATTTGGATACAACTAACACAGTCTGACGCTGTTTTCAGCAGGATTACCTTGGTGTCTAGTTTTTGTGCAGAAAATCAACTATCAGGAAAAATCCAGGAAAATATGCCAAACTCCTATTTCACCAGAAGACTCACGGAGCCAGAAGACGAGAAGGAGGAGGACCACGAGGGGCCCACACCACCTGGCCATGCCTGGGGGTGGTGTGGCCGCCTCGGTCACCCTCTTGGCCTCCCTCTTCGCCTATAAGTTGCCTCTTGACCTAAAAACCAAGGGGGGTTGGATGTTTTTTCAGAAAGAGTTCTGCTATGCCGCCACCACCAGATTCCGTGATTCAGAACTAGAAACTCAGTTCTGGCACCCTGCCGGGATGGGGAATTGGAGGATATCATCGCCATCATCATCACCATCGCTTCTCCATCGACCATCCATTAGTGAGTAATCCCCCACTGTAGGCTATGGGGATAGTAGGGATTGGATGAGATCGTTCATGTAATGGCATCAGATTGTTAGGGCATGGTGCCTAGTATCTGTTATTAGTGCTTTTTGACTTTGTTGCAACTTGTTATGCTTAATGCTTGTCACTAGGGCCCGAGTGCCATGATTTCAGATCTGAACATGTTATTGATTCATGATGATAGTATTGTTTATGGTCTTACCTGCAAGTTGTATACACATATTGTTGTCTGGAACCAAAGGCCCCGAAGTGACAATAATCAGGATAACCGGAGGGGATGGCTTTGATGTGAGGATCACATGCGTTCATGGAGTGTTAATGCTTTGCTCCGGTGCTCTATTAAAAGGAGCATCTTAATTGCCAGTAGTTCCCTTGAGGCCCCACTGCAAACGGGATGGCAGGACAAAAGATGGTGTGCAAGTTCTCATTGCGAGCACATATGACTATATATGGAACACATGCCTATGATTATTTAGTACTTCGATGCTTTATCTTATTTATCTGCAAATGCCTCATGTCTTGATTGGTATATGAATTGTCTTGTCCATGAAACGCCCGTCCATCCATCCCTATGCCTACCGTGCTTTAATCCTACTGTTTACTGCAATTGTTACTACTGTTTTTTACTTGTACTACTGCTATTACTTTGCTATTGCTACTACAAAACTGTTGCTACTGATAAACTGATGTGAGCAAGATTGTTTCCAGGTGCAGCTGAATTGACAACTCAGTTGTTAAGGCTTATAATTATTCTTTGGCTCCCCTTGTGTCGAATCAATAAATAAGGTTTCACTTCCCTCGAAAATACTGTGATACACCCCCTATACTTCTGGGTCATCAGGCGACCCCGAAGATACTTGGCCTTGATGAGCTGCAACCAAAGACCTCCGTCGTCTTGGAGGATCCTCCACACCCACTTCAATAGAAGGGTGACGTTGAAACACCGAGAGTCAAGAACTCCTAAACCCCCAAGGATTTTGGGGGTACAAATGTCTGCCCACTTCACCATGTGATATTTCTGGTGCCCATCCCTCGCTACCAAGAAGAACCTAGACAACTCCTTCGCGAAGTCTGCGTGGGTTCCGTCAGGCAGCAGGTATAGGCCCATCTGATACATGGTGATGCTAGATAGACACGAGTTGATCAAGATAATCTTGCTGCCCTTGGACGTGAGGCGCGCCCACCACGGTTCGGCCTTAGATCGGACCTTCGCGACCATGGGTGCAAGATCTCTTATCAACATCCGAGAGTCTCGCATAGGCATCCCCAGGTAAGTGATGGGGAAGTCCGCCAACCGACAGTTTAGGTGGTCTGCGATGCGCTGCCTATCCTCGTCGGAATAACCCAGGATCATAACCTCGCTCTTCTCAAAATTGATCTTGAGGCCCGACATGGCCTCAAAACACATGAGCATGAACTTAAGGTTAATAATGTCCTGGTCCGACCCTGGACCATAATCATGGTTTCATCCGCATATTGGAGGTGGGAGATCCCACCTCTGAGGATAAGATGCCCAACCACACATGAAATGTGGCTAGAAGTCTTGGCTTTGTCCAAGATCTCTGCAAGGGCATCCACCGTAGCATTAAAGAGCAGGGGAGAGATCGGATCCCCTTACCTAACGCCACAGGTCGGACGAAAGTAATATCCCACATCCCCATTCACATTAATAGCAGTGATGCCACTCATGACAAACTGCATAATCCAGCAGATCACCTTGTCATCCAGTCCTCGCTGCTCGAGGACTTGCCTAAGGAAAGCCCAGTCCAATCTGTCGTAAGCCTTCTGGAAGTCGAGCTTGAGGAAAACCCCTTTTTGATGTCGCACCTTCACCTCATGAATAATTTTATGAAGCGCGAGTACTCCATCATGGATCAGGCGTCCCTTCAAGAAGGCAAACTACAGCGGGTGCATCAGGCGTTCCGTGACGGGTGCGAGTCTAATAGCACAGACCTTGGCAAAGATACGCTGGATGACATTGATCACTGTGATCGGTCTAAGCTGGTGAATATCCGTAGCCCCCACGAGCTTGGGGATCAGGGTAATCACACCAAAGTTAAGCCTAGACATGACAAGAGTCCCAACATAGAACTCCTGAAAAATAGGCATGAACACCAGGCGAATCTTCTCCCAGGAAGTCTGGAAGAAAAGAACCGGGAGCCCGTCTGGGCCCGGTGCCGACTTAGTCTTCATAGACTTAATGTCCTCGGCCACCTCGGTATGGAGAAATGGAAGGGTTAGTTCCCCATTCTCCACCACAGTCACCTTGGCATTCGCCGTCCAGAAGTACACACCGAGCGTCAGTCCCGACCTTGGGGCTGCAGAGAAAAGATCCCGGTAAAACACATAAATATGGGACGAGATCTCCTTCTGGTCCTCTAGAAGGGAATCCGCGTACCAGAGGCATGGGATCGAACATTTCCTACGCCTGCCATTAGCTACGACATGGAAGTAGGCTGTGTTCAACTCCCCCTAGACGGTCCAGTTCTGGCGACTCCACTATCTACATAATGCCTCCTCTCCCCTATAAATCTCCATAATGGAGGTTTCCAGGGAATATCTATGGGCTCAATCTTCGGCCGACAGCCCCACCCGGTTTGCTTCTTGGTCTAGGGCCTGGATTTCTTGTAGAATGGCATCCTTCTACCCTTGAAGTGCAGCCCCTAGGTTCACCCCCCAACCCTACATGAGTTATCGAGACATCTTGGTACAGTGATGCCGGATACCAACGACACAGAATACACGAGGGGGGAAGGCGGCCGCCTCCAGCCAGCGAGTCTGAACTGCCTCCACAAAGCCCCTCTGTTTCAACCAGAGGTTCTCGAAATGGAAGCGGTTCAATCGCGGCAGCGTCCCCCCTCCAGAAGAAAGAAGGAGGGGGTGTGGTCGGAAGCAACCCTAGTGACCGCCCGAAGCGAGCACAAAGGGAAGGCCACTTCTCAATCCACCGAGACAAAGACTTTGTCGAGGATGCTGCGAATTGGGTCAAGCTATTTGTTAGTCCAAGTGAATCTAGCCCCAACTCGAGAAATCTCACGAAGGGCCAGGTCGGCGATGCAGTCATTGAACAAGCGAATCCTATGGAGGTCCATGTTCGGCGAGCTCTTGTCTTCGGTGCAGCGGATGAGGTTGAAGTCCCCCCACCATAATGACCGGGGTCTCCGTCCGCTCCACCTTAGCCTTGAGCTCGAGAAGGAACGCAGGGGACCTCCTATGGTCTGTGGGGCCATAGACAATGATCACCTCCCAGTGGAGGTATGACTGTCTATGGGTGAGGGCCATGCTCACAAAGAATTCCCCACGGTCCATATCCTCAACCTCAAAGGTATCCTCCTTGACCCCATGGAGGATCCTGATACGTCCATTTTGCATCACTATTCTATATCATAATTCACTGTTATTCATTGATATATTTCGTATTGAGAGGTGATACTTATGTTATTTCATCTGTTTTTGCATGATTGATGACTTTTGGAGCATGGAACGCTGTAGTCAGGATTCTGATGGAAAAGGTGCTGTTTGGAGGCAAAATTCACGAAGATCAGAAAATCCGGGAAAATATATGGAAAATCCTATTTTTCTAGAAGACAAAGGAAGCCAGAAGGGGGGCTAGAGATGGGCCACAGGGGGCCCACACCACCCCCTGGCGCGGGCCAGCCTAGGCCGCGCCACCAGGTGGTGTGGCCGCCCTGGTCCACCCCTGGCACTCCCCTCTAGCGTATATTATCCTCCCAAAACCCTAAGACTCGGGGAGCGACCACAAAAAGATTCCGCGGCCTCTGCGGGGCGGAAAACACCGAGAGAGAAAGATCTCTCCGGCAGACAGATTTTTGTCGGGGGAATTCCTTCCCCGAGAGGGGAGATCGTCGCCATCAACACCACCAAAAGCTGGACTTCATCGGGATCATCATCATCATCACCACCATCATCACTATCAGAACCCTCATCACCATCTCCATATTGCTGTAACAATTGTGTTGAATCTTGCATAGTCCATAGGGGGAACTTTCCCAGTGTTGATCACTCTTTGTAGTTGATGCTATTGAGTGAACCGTTGAATTATTGTTTATGTTCAGATTGTTATACATCATTATTCCATCTCTGATCATGATCCATATGATGTCTTGTGAGTAGTTCGTTTTGTTCTTGAGGACATGGGAGAAGTCATGTTGTTAGTAGTGGAATTGTGTTGAGAAAGATTTAATAGTTTGATATTTAAGTTGTGGTGTACTTCTTCTAGTGGTGTCATGTGAACGTCGACTACATGACACTTCACCTATATGGGCCTAGGGGAATGCATTGTGTATTTGGCTACTAATCGTAGGGGTTGCCAGAGTGACAGAAACCTAAACCCCCATTAGGAAACCATTGCACCTATATGGGCCTAGGGGAATGCATTGTGTATTGGGCCACTTGCTGCATTTATTCCTACTATCTTTTATTTACTCGTACTTCGTTTACTGGCTTTATCAAAACACCCTAAAATTCCGTTTGCTAAGTATTTGCAGAGAATTCCTGATCCATACCACTAGCCAGCACCTTCTGCTCCTCGTTGGGTTCGACACTCTTACTTATCGAAAATTGTTGGAGATATGCCCAAGAGGCAATAATAAAAGTGGTTATTATTATATATTTGTGTTTATGATGAATGTTTGCATCCCATGCTATAATTGTATTATAAGGAAACACTAATACATGTGTGTTTTGTAAACATAAAAGAGTCCCTAGTAAGCCTCTTGTTGAACTAGCTTGTTGATTAATAGATGATCATGGTTTCCTGATCATGGACATTGGATGTCATTGATAACAAGGTTATATCATTAGGAGAATGATGTGATGGACACACACCCATAGTAAGTATAGCATAAGATCAAGTCATTAAGTTCGTATTGCTACAAGCTTTCAAATGCATAGTAACCTAATCCTTCGACCATGAGGTTATGTTAATCACCATCACCGAATGGGTACTTTGATGACATCAAACACCGCTTCATAACTGGGTGGTTATAAAGGTGTCATTGGGTATTCTGAAAGTATGTGTTGAAGCGCATGGACCAAGATTGGGATTTGTCCATCCATATGACGGATAGATATGCTCTGGGCCCTCTCGGTGGAATGTCATCTAGTTAGCTTGCAAGCATGTGACTAGGTCAGAAGGGATGACATATCATGGAACGAGTAAAGAGTACTTATCAGTAACGAGGTAGAACTAGGTATGGAGATACCGACGATCAAACCTCGGATAAGTAGAGTATCGCATGACAAAGGGAATTGGTTTCGTATGTTAATGGTTCTATCGATCACGAAGTCATCGTTGAGTATGTGGGAGCCATTATGGATCTCCAGATCCCGCGGATAGTTATTGATCAGAGAGGTGTCTCCATCATGTCTGCATATTCACGAACCGTAGGGTGACACACTTAAGGTTTGGTGCTGTTTAGTTAGATATGGAATGTGCGTTGGAGACAAAATGTTGTTCGGAGTCTCGGATTGGATCTGGGACATCACGAGGAGATCCGGAATTGTCCGGAGAATAAGATTCATATAATGGAGATCATTTTCTAGGTTCGGAAATGTTCCGGAGTGTTTATATGGGGATTCTAGAAGGTTTCGGAATGTTCCGGAAAATTCTAGGAGGTTCCGTGGACTTTACTTGAAAACCAAGAAAGGAAAGGGGAAGACTTGGGGGGGGGGGAGGAAACTCCCTCTCCCCTCTCCCTTGTGCTCTGGCCCTAGGAGGTGGTCCTAGGGGTGGCAACCCTAGGTCGTACCCCTCTCTCTATATATAGAGGGGTGGAGGTGCCACCCCCTTGCCCCTCCACTCTTGCCCTAGCCGCCTCTCTCCTCCTCCTTCGCTCTGCTCAGGCTTAGGCGAAGCCCTGCAGAGTTCTCTACTCCACCACCACCACGCCGTCGTGCTGCTGGGATTACATGGAGAGATCTCCTACCTCCGCTGCTCGCTGGAACGGGGAGGGGAAGGTCTGCATCGACTCCGCACGTGTGACCGACTGCGGAAGCGCTGCCGGAACGCGGCGCCGGAAGGATCGTCTACTCGATCTTGAGATCGGCAAGTGATCGTCTACATCAACCACGAGATCCGATCTCGCACAAGGCTTTCGGATCTACAAGGGTTAGTACAGATCTATCTCGTTGCACATGTCTAATAGATTAGATCTTGGCTTTTATCTAGATTAGATCTGGGTTTTGTTCGTTCTTGTGGTAGAATTTTTTTGTTGTCCATGCTGCGAACCCATCAAAAATACTGCGATACACCCCCTATACTTGTGGGTCATCAAGACTATTTTCTAGCGCCGTTGCCGGGGAGTGAAGCACTATTGGAGAGTGGAACTGGTAAAGGAAACTTCTACTGTGAGTATTGTTTACTTCTGTTGGTTGCTTTATTTTTGTTATGGATAATTCGCTGAGTTTCTACTGTGAGCTCCCCAACAATATTATTATCAATAACTTTTATGCAAGGCTCTCTCTTCATGACAAAGATTTATTGGATGCTTCTTGTGCTGGATCATTCACTCGCATGGAAGAAGAAGCTAAATGGGATCTTTTGGACCATATTCAAGACAATTCTGAAGCATGGGAGAATGACAAAGGTAGAAAGTCAGGTATAAATTATGATTATAAATGCATTGAATCTTTTATGGGAACCGATGACTTTCAAAATATAAAAAATGCTTATGGTCTAGACTCTCAAGCTATTGCTTCTTATTTTAAGGCTTTTGCTTCCTATATTGAAGTGCCTAAAAAGAAGTGGAATAAGTATCATGAACCTTATAAATATGTTGCTAAGAGTGTTCCTGCAAGAAATACTGAAGTTTATACTGCTAATCATGTTTTACATGAACCTTATATTGAGAAAATGCCTTTCCTAGTTAAGATAAAGGAACATTCTATGATAGCTAGTATGGTTGATGAAAGTACAAGTAAAGCTGTCGAACCTGATAAACAAAAGGTTGATGAACCTATTATAGCAAATGTGAAAGACTTTGTTACTAAATATGTAGAAGAGGGACACACTATCCTTTGTAAGGATACCTCTAATATTGTTTCACAAAGTAGTGTTATGTGATTTAGTATTCCGGTGTTTTCTATTAGAATATGTGATCATTGTTACGATGGTCCTTGTGATAGTTATATTGTTAAGTTTATGCATGATACTGAAAGTTACTATGAAATAGGAAAAAGTGTTCGTATGCATCTCAATAATATCAAGTTTCCTCGTTTTATGCTGAAAGTTTTTATGATGCACTTGTTTTGCCTTCTTATGCTAGTGGTTTCTGGTTTCAACAACTTGTTTGTTTACAAAATTCCCTTGCATAGGAAGTGGGTTAGACTTAAATGTGTGTATTTTTGATACTTAATGCTCTCTTTCACTTCAATTCATATTCCTAAGTGAGCATCATCAAAATTATCATGCCCATCTTAATGGCCATAAAGAAAGAGTTTTTTGGGAGACAACCCAATTTACTTTTGCTTTCAGTTTGTTTTTGTTTCTTTGAGTCTTGGAACTTATTACTTTGGTAATAACCTCTCCTTATCCTTTTTGTTTGGTTTTTGCGTCAAGATCAACCTGTAATAAGAGAGAAGTAATATTTGGGGAAGTTGCTGTCCCGAAACAGGTTTTTGTGCTTCACCGTAAAAATTCGTGAGAGATCTCTGTATGTCGGATTGAGCTGTAATTATTTGTGATTCTACCCCAGGTTGTTATTTAACTTTCGTTAGTTTTGCACTTTTTGATTTGAGCAACAGAAGAGTTTCGAAAAAATTGATCTTTACCCTCTGGTCTGTTTTGACAGATTTTGCCACTCTTGTGTTTGCTTCTTTATTCGATTTCCTTTTTGAATTCTTTTTGGGTTTTCGGAAGGAGTTGCTACAGTAGATTATGTTTTGATGGTTTTCAGTCGAAGTTGTACTCAAAAGGTTTTATCACTTCACTTATACTAATGTTGCTAATGAGAACTGTGTGAAGTTTTGTGTGAAAGAAATTTCCAGGTAGTGGAGATAATGGTGTAATAAGAAAGTGAAAGGTTTCATGACTCAAGTAAAAAGTGTATGACGATGAAGGTATTGATGTTATTCAAGTGGTGACTCCGGAAGAATCTACTAGATACCAAATTCAGAGACCTGCAGAGTCTGTTTCCAAATAGGTAACAGTTCTGGTAAGAAAAGTTCCGCGAAAATACTATCCAACAATATTTTTGCAGTTTTTAGTCAATAAGAAAAGCTACGAAGCGAAAGAGGGACGGAAACAGAGCCATGGTGGCTCACACCACCCTGTGGCACGGGCCCTACCCTGGTCACGCCACCACGTGGTGAGTCCACCCCGGACTCCGCCTCCGACTCGTTTTCTCCCGGTACCTTCCTTTTGTTGTGAAACTTTGTAATATATAATACCCTAGATCCCCCGAGGTTCGTATATCGTGTTTTTGTTTCGATCTGTTTCTACCAGGGCATACTCTTTGAAGATTTAGAAGCACAATGGTGTCCACCAAGGATAAAGGAAAGGATCCTATGGAGGAAGATCTCCAAGACCCCGGGAAGGAGAAGGAGATCAAGAGTGAAGATGAAGAGGAGCAAGGCCAACATCCTCACACCGGCACTACCATTGCAAGCATTGGAGTGGTGACAAAACCTGCCAGGGTTAGAAGGACTACACGGATGCAGACTAGGGGGAAAGCTCCTCGTCACTGCTTGGCTCCACGGTCACTTCCTCCACGCACCAAGAAAACTTTCCATACCCTTATCCACGAGCATCAATACCAGAATATGCCCAAGGAGAAATTACCCTCCAATTGGGATTTGCCTCGTTCTAGCCATGCAGGAAAAGAAGACTTCAAGGAGGAAGAGTGGGGAAAGAATAGCAAGAGCTAGAATTCTCAACCTGACATGATCATGAGCCGCATTGAGCAAAACTCACAGCTGATTCGTAATCTCACCTTTGAGATTGAGGACTTGGGGAAACTTATCAGAGAGCTCATCGAGAGGATACCACCACCAAAGGAGTAATCCGTCATTAGGTTTGGCATCCCCTTGGTTTCTTCCAAGCTTGGGGGAGTGCCGCGGTATCACATCACTATCTTCTATCTTTTTACCTTATTAGTAGAGTCATATCATGAATAGAGAAGTTATTATGTAGGATGGTTTGCATTATGGAAGTGTCCCCTCTCTCGTTAGATATGTATCCCTTTGTGTGAGTTATCGTTATGGAATATTATTGAGAAGTTTTATCATTTACTCTTTTGCATAGCTTATATTAGTTTTCAATTCGTGGTTATATGATTGATCTTGTTGTTAGTACTGGTATCACTTTGGGATCATTGAGTTAATTTAGTTGGTTTTGGCAAACCTGGCTCGGTCAGTAGCAACACTATTTTTGAGAGTTGAATGAAAAAGATAGAAGTACTCTAAAGAAAAAAATAATTTCATCATCTTTCTTTCTTGATTTGCTCATAAGTCTAGTATTCTCTAGTTAAGATCTTTTGTGCTTCCAAGGAAGATTGCATGTTTGTCTTTATCATTGTATGTTTGTTTGTTTCCTTCAACTCTTATACTTGCTACCCAGCCTTGCTAGCCAAAAACCTGTACTGAGAGGGATTTCTTCTCGTGCATCCACTCCTTTAAACCAAAACCTTTGCCATTTGTGTCCACCATACCTACCTAGTAGCATTTTTGCTATTCCAAGTAAATTCTTGTTTTATCTACCTCCCAAATTAAACTTGTTATGTGAAAAGTAGTGATTAAAGCTCTCACGAACTTGATGGCACACTTTACTTTCTTGCACTTAATAAACTTGAACCATTGTGCTCACCTATGTTGCGTATATGCTTGCGCTTTGTAAGTTGTGAATTAGCAGAACCATGCTATCATGGGGAACGCTTTCAACATTGCACTGGTACTTTGTACCTAGTTGATATCATGTTCTTTTATCTATGGATGTCATCGGTGTGAAATGAAAGGGGAGCTTGTAAGTCCATGGAGTTATGCATGTGTGTTAGAGAAACGCTTGGGCCGCTGGTCTAACCCGTGTTGACATGGTGGAAACCTGCAGCGTAACCATAACGAGCATCTATGAAGCATTCTTCTTATAAAAAAAGAGATAGAGATTGAGAAAAAGAAAAGAAAAAAAAGAGATATTATGAAAAGAGGAAAGAGAGAAAAAAGCACCATATTCCCATGGTAAATAAGAAGGTTGTTGAGATACTTGTTGTCTGCTTGCCTTGTCATATGGGGATTCTTCCGTATCATCGGGCAAGGAGTACACCATTGGCGGTTCTCTATGATACACATATGCTTATGATGACAAAAACTTACCGGTGACTAAACTTGAGTAGCATGAGGATCGGCCCTCGTATTCAAGGGACATGAGATTCTCAACTTACAACTTGTCAATGCATATCCTCATATTTGATTACTTTAACCTTAATCACCTAAAGATGCCTATGATAGAGGCAATGAGAGCTGAAAGAGAGTAAGTATCATAATTTTTGGGAGCTCTTTATGAAACTTGCAATCCCTGCTTCCCTCTTTGAAGGGCCTTTCTTTTACTTTTTAGTTGAGTCAGTAAACCTACTCCCCTTCCATCTCAGCAAGTATTTTGAGTTGTTGTGTTTCATTCATTCATATGATGATTTCTTCAATCATGTTTCTTATGTTCCTTGTTTTGCACTTTGCTCTTATCTTGGTGTTTACTACTTTGAAAGCTATCATTGAAAACCAATTATTTGTGAACTCCAACAAATTATCAACTATTCTTCGACCAAGAGCTAAGTTTGCCATTACCAATTATGATTTACTTCATGTATATTTCGTATTGAGAGGTGATACTTATGTCATTTCATCTGTTTTTGCATGGTTGATGACTTTTGGAGCATGGACCGCTGTAGTCAGGATTCTGATGGAAAAGGTGCTGTTTTGAGGCAAAATTCGCGAAGATCAGAAAATCTGAGAAAATATATGGAAAATCCTATTTTTCCAGAAGACGAAGGAAGCCAGAAGGGGGGCTGGAGATGGGCCACAGGGGGCCCACACCACCCCCTGGTGCGGGCCAGCCTAGGCCGCGCCACCAGGTGGTGTGGACGCCCTGGTCCACCCCTGACACTCCTCTCTAGCGTATATTATCCCCCTGAAACCCTAAGACTCGGGGACCGACCACAAAAAGATTCCGCCGCCTCTGCGGGGCGGAAAACACCGAGAGAGAAAGATCTCTCCGGCTAATAGATTTCTACCAGGGGAATTCCTTCCCGGAGAGGGGAGATCATCGCCATCAACACCACCATTAAGCTGGACTTCATCAGGATCATCATCATCATCATCACCACCATCAGCACCCTCATCACCATCTCCATATTGTTGTAACAATTGTGTTGAATCTTACATAGTTCATAGGGGAAACTTTCCCGGTGTTGATTACTCTTTGTAGTTGATGCTATTGAGTGAACCATTGAATTATTGTTTATGTTCAGATTATTATACATCATTATTCCATCTCTGATCATGATCCATTTGATGTCTTGTGAGTAGTTCGTTTTGTTCTTGAGGACATGGGAGATGTCATGTTGTTAGTAGTGGAATTGTGTTGAGAAAGATTCAATAGTTTGATATTTAAGTTGTGGTGTACTTCTTCTAGTGGTGTCATGTGAACTTCGACTACATGACACTTCACCTATATGGGCCTAGGGTAATGCATTGTGTATTTGGCTACTAATCGTAGGGGTTGCCGGAGTGACAGAAACCTAAACCCCCGTTAGGAAACCATTGCACAAGGGACGTAAGGGTCTTAGAGTCCGTGGTTAGGTTTCTACCGTAATTACTTTCTTGTACTTACGGATGTTTGCAAGGGGTATAATCACAAGTATGTATTAGTCCTAGGAAGGTCGATACATTAGCACAGGTTCACCCACACAACACTTAGCAAGCTAAAGAAGATTAATCAACTATATGAAGCGAAAGCACTTGACAGTCTTCCCATGTGTCCTGGAGATCGTTTGGTCATCTTAAGTAATACAAACCGGCTTGTCCTTTGCTGCATAAAGGATTGGGCCACTTGCTGCATTTATTCCTACTGTCTTTTATTTACTTGTACTTCATTTACTTGCTTTATCAAAAAACCCTAAAAATCCGTTTGCTAAGTATTTGCAGAGAATTCCTGATCCATACCACTAGCTAGCACCTTCTGCTCCTCGTTGGATTCGACACTCTTACTTATCGAAAATACTGCGATACACCCCCTATACTTGTGGGTCATCAGATCCCCCCGAGTGGCCACATGGCGGGAGCCAAGTCCAGGCAAACTTGTGGCGAGATAGGCCCTCCAACTCCAAAAGCAAAAAGTCCTGACGGATCGTCTCCTGAAGGCCCACAATATCCACCTCTTCTTGGCGCATGTATTCTTTGATCTCACGGCGCCGACCTTCCTGCCTGAACCCCCGAATGTTCCAAATGAACGCTCGGATCGCTCGGAGGTTGTTCATAAGGACTATCACTCGGAGGCGGCCCCCTTATTGGGGGCGGAGCAGGCACGGCCTGAGGGTGGGCGCACGGAAGGGACCTTTGATGGTCTCCCGCGAGGTCTCCCCGCTAGGGGAGTCCTCGTAGGAAGCCCACCACTATCAGGCTGGAGAGGTGTAGCTGAGATGGACCCAGGTTGGTAGTCCCCGGTCCTGTCAACACAAGGGCCCGCTCCCGTTCCCGTGCCACACGGGCACGAGCAGCGGCAAGCTAGCCCTCATACACCTCTCTGGCCTTGATGGCCCCAATCTGCTCAACCCTGGGCCCCTTCTCTCCTCGAAAGATGATGCCGCTATCTGAAGCCATCGCGCTCAGGTGGTCTAGGGGGACCTCCGCAAGAACTAAGAACCTGGATCCCGAAGATGAAAGCGAACCAGAGGAGGAAGGGGGAGGTACCTGAGAACTCATCGCGTGTTGTCACCCTCCGGGTCGCCCTCGCCTCCACCATCGGCTCTGGACCCGTACCTCCCGCCCTGGCGCCCGCGATGCGGACGCTGTGGCGTGACGGGGGAGGAGGGGGCTGGCGACGACCCCGCGGGCGGCGACCCCTGGAGCCAGCCATGGTAGGGGTGGTACCCGTGGCTGAGCCCCCGGCGTCAAGTTCCTACGTGTCCGGGGCGAGGTAGTAGCACACCATCAAGCCCCACGCTCCCCGAGGTATCCTCCGAAGATGCACGCAGAGGTGGGGATGGCGACCTCCCCCCACCCCTCGCCTGGATAGCTCCCAAAGACTACAGGGACGAGTCGAAGTTGGTACCGTACTGCGCGATGTCTAATGCGGGTGGGTACTGGAGAAGCGGGTGAGCACAGCGCGGGACGTCCACCGGGGCCAGCTTGGCAGGAGCACTCCGGGAGAGAGGCCGCCGGTCCGGGAAGAAGGGACCCACAGCCATAGCGACACGGCCCGAGGGTAGGTGGGACGAGCCCCTGTCCGCGCCCTGCGACAGCTGCTGGGAGGGAGGCATCAGTGGGTCCGCCTTCCCCTCAGCAGGCTCGTCGTCCACCTAGTCCACGTCCGAGGCCCCCTTCCCTTCCCACGGTCGCCTATCAAGGGCGGAGAGAGGGAGGAGGAGACAGACCCCGGGGGGACAGGAGTGTCGTCGAGCTCCATCAGTAGGTATCGCCCCGAGTGGCCGAAGAAGAAGCGAGGAATCATCATGGGGAACACGGAGGTGTCCAGACACAAGATGCACAACCGGATCGCCCTGTGTCTCGAGAGAGAGAGCCAGAGTCCACCTCCAGGAACTTGCCCACCGTCTGGGCGATGAGGGCGACAATCCCCTCGCACCGAGCATCCGACGGTACCCTAGACAGACGAATCCAGGCCTCAGACAACGTAGCAGTAGTCTCGGGATCCGCTGAGGAGGGTCTGATCAGCACCTTCAGCTGGTGGATCGGGAGAGTGAACGAAGCCCCAATAGCGCACATGCGCAGCATCGCCACCGAGGGGAACGAGACAGCAAACTCAGTGGCTGATACCCTCCTCACCGGCCACTCATGGCCCGGCAGAACCTCGTAGAGCTCCTGCTGGATCAAATCCTATGTCACCTCAACAGGTAATGGCTGGTCCTGCTCCAAGATCGTCACCATCGCTAGTGTCTCCGGGACCGTCATCTGGACTCCCCCCATATCGATGTAGTAAAAGCCCCCATTGACCCCGTGACCGTAGTACCCAAGGCACTCACGACCAGGACGGGAGTCAAGTGGCGACCTCACCCCACCAGGGATCCCTGACAACAGCGCACCAGAACCTGGCACGGACAGTTGCTCACCAGGGGTCACCTTCTTCTTCTTCGGCTTGGCCTTCTTCTTCTTCTAGGCACCTGCGGTACTCGCGCCGGCCGTCGCGGTGGCGGGAACGGCCAGGTCGGAGCCAGTGCCCTGGCCCTCACGCTAGTTGGCGACGTCAGAGTGGCCAGGAGCCCCGCGAGCACCACGAGCTTCCCCCCGTGTGTCGAGCGCTCGCTGTCGGAGCTCCTCCTCCCGCCGCACGGCGTCCGACGACGGGGCCCTGCCCGGCAACTGCGGGGCTGCTAGGGCAGTCTCCCTGCGAACCTGGCGCGGCGGCAAGCGGGAGCCTCTACGGTAGGCCATCTGGCGCTGCAGAGGAGGGGAGAGGCGGCCCTGGCGCCGGTTCGCCCCCGTCGGACCTCGGGCAGGGTCCGAGCGACGCGGAGACCGCAGGTGGCGGCCGTATTGGCCGCGGGGAGGAGAGCTCCGGCAGGGCAGAGGGGATCTGCGGCGAGGAGAGGGGCCACACCGACGAGGGACAGCTCCCTGGCGGCGGGGGAGGGGGGAGGGGGCTTCTGGGGCGTTTTGGCGCCATAAGGACCTCCTTGAACGAGCGAGGTAGTGACCGGAGTTTGCGGGGCCGGGGTCAAGACTGGGGGATGGATTCGGGCCCCAACCCTAGGAACCCACCAGATTCGGAAGAGTCTGTCTTTGCTCTCCTTCAGTTTGGGTCGTGTTGTGCTATGGTCGTAACAGTCTACTTTTTGTCTTTCCTTTGAACCTTATAACGTTATATGGATGGTTGCTTTATTTATAAAGCAAGGTGCAAGCCTATTTCAAGAGAGAATCTTGGTTTGTAACAAGAATATAGTACATATTTTCACCAACTCCGTCTAGAAATAACTAACTTTGACTTGTCTAGATTAAAATGTACCTATGTCTTGTAAATTTAGACAAATCCACGTAACTTGTTTATGTATGGAGGGAGTATATCATATCGATATTAAACAACTCAAATATGCCAAGTGGACCTAACACGAAGTCACAAACGATAGATACACTTGACAGGCAGAGCGCGGCTCTATAAGAAAAATCGCATTCCATGATATTCCTTCCTACGACAGATCGTGTCTACTGCCCGCCAGACGCGCGCGACACTGTGCCTAAGCAAAATAACTCTATAGATCGTACCATCCTTTACATTCAACTTTATCGTAAAATCTCAGCGAGCGAATTCCTCAAGATTCTGGCGCTACTGCGGCCGTGGCCCCGGCTTCGATGTCCTTGCCGTTGCTGCCGGAGCGGCTGTCGTTGTCGTTCTTCTCGAGCTCCATGATGGGCCTGATCTTCTTGTGTGTGATGGCGATGGAGATGTCGTTGGGGAAAAGATCGCGGAACACGAACGCGTGCACCATCGTGGTTGCTAAGAGCCCCGTGACGGTGAGCGTGGCCAGCAGCGACAGGCCTACGCACAGCCCCTTGGTGAAGGTGTTGTCCACCACGGTCGCGTACCGGATGGAAGCGATGCCGGCGCCGGTCATGGGAAAGGTGTACGCCCACCACGACAGAGAGAACTTGAAGCCTCTGAAGAAGTTGATCCGGACGGCGAGCGACGCGTAGAGGAACATCGCGATGAAGTAGGCGAGCTTGGCCCCGAGGCCGAACTCGCCGCTGATCTTTGCCCACGCCATGGACGCGACGCTTGGCGCCGCCACGAAGAGGAAGAACACCGGGTGCAGCTCCTTGGGGAGCGTCTCGTTCGTGGGCAGCCGCTGGTACAGCGTCACGAACAACACCATGTAGTGCGCCATCCCGACGGCGAAGAAGAAGAGCGGGCCTTCCTTGAGCCCCATGGATGCGCCCAGCAGCGCGCCCACGAAGTTGCCGACGACAGACAGGTGGTTCGACGGGTTGGCAACCTTGGACAGCTGTCTATTCCCGCCGGACATCCATTGTCCGTAGATCTTGAGCTCGAGGCACAGCACCGGGGCCATGAGCGCGTACCAGAGCCAACCAGGCAGCTCGCTGGCGACGGAGGGCGGCACGCCCATGGCGAGGAACAGGCAGGCGATCCACGGTGCGAAGAAGAAGTTGACACGGACGGGGTGGTAGTACTCGCGGCGGACGGCCTCGAAGAAGAAGACGACCTTGCAGGCGTAGACAGCCGTGATGATGCACATTAGCGCGAGGGAGATGCACCAGAGCGCCAAGTTCACCTTGATGCTGACGTGCAGGAACGCGGTCGGTGGCGCCGTCGCGATCGTCTTGTACAGGATCGCCTGGCTGCTGACTCCTAGGCAGATACCAAATGCCGACACGGGGAACCGGAGCAGGAACGGCCACCTCTTGTCCGACGGCAGCACCAGCTCCTCTGACGACTGGAGCAACGACACAGCATCAGCATGAGCTTGGGCAGCAATCAGAAGGTTAACACAGAGAGTTGGGTAGTAAAAGTGATCTTACTTTGAGTTTGTCCAGCTCGGGGCCCTCGAGCGCGTCGAAGAAGCGACCAACATTCGGAGCCATGGAAGCCGTGCGTTCGCTGGTGATGGCGTCTTCCGGGTCGTCAACCTCCTCCTCCTCCGGGGTATTGGCCGGCACGCCACCACCGGCCAGATGGGTGAGCTGCCGCTCGAGCTTCCCGGAAAACGTCTTGAACGAGTCATAGCGCCTGTCCCGGTTCATCGCCCTACCGCCCCGGCTATTCGTCCGCGCCGCCATGTGCGTGGGCACCCCGCCAGGAATCGGCTGTGACCGGAACATCACCTTGGGCGGCCTGGCGTGCTGCTGCGGCGGCGGGTGCTCTGCCTCATGTGCTGCGCTCGCCTTCGACAGTCGATGGAGCTCGTGTACCTCAGCTGCGTGCGCCGGGAGCTGCATGCTGAAGGCGGTCGGCGAGGACGGCAGGCTGATGGAGACGGGCTGCGCCGACCTGAATCCCTGCGGGAGGAACGGCGAGTCGAACTGCGGGAGGACCGCCTCGCTGCGATGATGCGTCAGGCGATCCAGAGGCCGCACCTGCACGCGTTAAAATTGAATTGGATCATGTCCGAACTCCATTATTTCTTCCTCTGCCATGATCGATGCATATGGACCGGAAAATTAAGCTCACCCGGGCGGCGCGGGCCGTGTCTTTGTTATTGAGCTGCGGTTTGGGGGGAGTAACTGGAGGCCGCGGGGTGGTGACGTCGAAGCTGTCGAGATGGGAAATCTCAACCTCGGCGAGGAGCGACGGCACCTCCCTGGCGCCGGTGGCGTTGCTTGTGCTGTCCATTGTTCGCTCAGATGAGTCCTGCGGGATACATATACATAGAGAGCAAGTCAAGTGTGAGAAGCAGGTAAGTGAAGCTTAAATACTAGCAAATGTTAAGCGAGCATGCATCATCCAAACTGTCAAGAGCAAATAAACATTTTTGTGCAAACTTAAGAGTATTATTAGTAGTGTGGAACTGTCGGAGTCCAGCTGGACCAGCAGATGATCACCAGATTTCGCGGACAGTTTCTACCGTGCCTAGGAGATTACTAGACGGCTCTAATCAGGCAGAGAGGCAGATTAATCCTTTTGACAGAGAGAGAGAGAGAGAGTGGTGAAACCTTGGGAGAATAAGGAGGCGGACAGAGAGCATGTGCAAGCGGGAGGTTGTGTGAGTTTTTAAATAGGGAAACTACTAACGTACGCGCCATGTATGATGACTGGCTAGCTAGTTGGAGCGTTTGGCATCAGCAAGCGCAGAACAGGTGGCAGGGAGCAATTCCTGGGCGGGCGGAACGCGCGGTGCGGGAGAGGAACAGCTGTGCCTGCCTGCGCATGCACACTTCACATCCGAGAGAAACGGCTGTGCATGCAAAGATCAAATCGGGGAGAAACTCATGCATGACGTGACTACTTAGTTAAAATTGGCCGGGCAGTCGCCGTCATGTTGACAATACATCATGCTGCGGGTATAAGATACGATGATACGTTTAATCGGGCATGGAAAGGCTCGACATCCTCGAGACAGGACAAGTTTAGCCGCCGCTATCTGAAATCTGGCGTCGACGGTGATGGTACGTCGACGTCTGCAAGGGTGGCGTCGTCTGGTCCGGCGATAGACGAGACGCCGCACGTCCCAGTATGACTTATGCAAGAAAGGCGGTTTGAAATTCTGGTCACCATATACTCAAGAAAAAAAAACCAGGTCAAGAACTCGTCATGTCCTGGCGAGATAGGGCCTATTCGGCAGGTAGATTAGCTGGAAGCTCTTGGTTTACGCCTTAATCCCCGGGCAATTCTGTTCCTCCTACCCAACGCTTCGACGGCGCAGGCAGCGCCATGTCCTAACCTAATCTAATCCTTGTTGTCGAAGGCGTACGGCGCCGCTGTGATGATGCACGCATGCAGGTTAATTTACTCGCCACGCCGTCAGAGTGCAAAGCAACGCAAACAATAACAATTTGGGTCTACCTTGTCTACAGTTGTTTCTCGGCTCGATCAGTGCAGGAAAAATAATAATAGTATTCCGGTCTCGATCTATCCAACGGTGGTCGGCCGACGAGCCGATCGATAGCCAGACAGACTCCAATGCAATGGTGCCCTAGAGCCGCATCGAAGATTCGAAGGAACGGAACCACGTGGTTGGGGCAGGATGACTCCAGGAACCGGTGATCGCGGCACCGGAGATTATTTTGTCCGATCGCCATGTTGCCAAGTACTACCACACCACTTGTCTCGTCTCCGAGTAGTGGGCTGCTGTTGCCTCGTTGGTTGGTCAGGCCGTCAGGGTCAGGTAAAAAGATAGTGGATGGATGGATGGATCCTACACGCGCGCACTCGGGGTTCCACCGAATCGCGGGTTTTCACTTTGGTTCGTCCCGGAAGATCTGCCGGCCGTAAATGCGGGGCAACGGCAACGCGTGATCATGGATCGTACGCTGGCGTTCCGTTCAAATTTGCTGGTCCTGGTTTCGTTTCACTTTCCCGAAGATCTGGCGAGAAAGATACGTGCTGCTCGTTTTCGGACAGAAGAAAAAAAAATCAGGATTTTCCTAGACGGCACGCTCGGCCACTATTACGAAAGAAAATATTTAAAAACTTGCTTCGACAATGGAACACCTCACGTGCAAAACTCGTAGCAACGGATGAACATCTCTCGATTCCCAACTCCCAAGCAGGGATAAACAGAGCTATTGTACGATTTATGAGGAAAAGGATGGCCACAATGATAGAATCAAATGTATGGTGAGTAACAATAGCGCTGCAGATAAGACGTGTGTCAATCTAGTGTTATGGAACCGCATTCTTTTCTGCACATCAACTCTATTGATTGAGTAGGACCATGCTCCAAACCTGTAGGATCTATTTTTCCATGCCCCAAATTTCCACACCCAATGCGTTAATCTTCTTCAGAGGGGAAAGAACAATACGTATATCCTTCCAGTAACAAGGGAGAAAACAGTGTTCTGAAAGAACAGAAAGGGAACGGCAAAAACAATCCACAAAATAGTCACTCGAACCCAAGAAAACAAACACCGGCGACCAGAGCGGAGATTGGTGGAGCCGATCGAGCGGGCAGCGCACCGCAAGGAAGCGAACAAGAACGAGATTGAACCCGGCCAGATGAAGCATTGCAAAGTACTACTACAAAGATCTGTAAGTTCACTGACCTGGTAGTAGTTGGGGCGCAGCTTGAATCTGGGACTGATGATGCGGCGTTCCGAGCAGAGTCACGCGGTGTTGCTGACGCTGACGATGAGGATGGAGATCGAGGCTTGCGTGGGCATATATAGTGGTCTGTCCGTACGGATGGGGCAAAGAAGGAGGGAGGTTTCGAGCTTCCCGGAGACTTCGTTCTCCGGCGCTGCCCTGCACAGCTGTTTCCAGGCGGCGGAAGAACACGCGGGGTCTCGCTGCGTTATGGCTCCCTGATTCTCCTTCCCCTGATTTATAGACGCGGATCCGATACCGCCATCGCTAAAAGGAGCAGCAAATCCGCTCAAAAGGAAACATAGCTTTTCTCTTCCTGGGAATAAATGTCATGTATGGTAACTCTCTTTTAATACTACATGGAATCATATATTTACATTTACATAATTTGATTTTGTTTCATATAACAACCAATTCTATAGCTGCTGATACCAATGTATCTTCTCGTCTCCTTCCACTTCCCATATCTACCTTCTCTTGTGAAAACTTTGGAACCATTTTTACTTACATCACACTCGTGGGCATGCTTAGTTGGTAGTTTGTAAACTAATATTGTAGTTGCATTCTGAAAGAAAACAAAGAAATTAACTAGGTGCAATATAATAAAGTATGACATTTCCTCGGCCGGACATGTTCTTTTACATAAAAAAACTACAAATAAAATACTCATGACATTACTCCGTGCGATGCTCTATCCATTTTTACGTAATTTTGCATGACACATTGTACCTTATAGGATGTTTTTGCATCCCAAATGGGTATCTTCTGCATGATAAAGTATGGGTGCAAATTCAGTATACCTCACTCATGTAAGGGAAGTTATATTGACATTCCTATGTACAAAATGTATATATAGCCTATTACACGACACTACAGATCAGTAACCAATGAAAGTTTCTTTAATCTCTATAAACTGTCAGAAATTTTGTACACTACACAAGTAGATGGGTGACCATGCATTTCAGTGGCTAGGTATTGTTTAATTTATATTAATTTATCTGGCATTTATATGTACTGCCATGAAAATTTGTTCAGTTCAATTTGCTGCCATATGACTGTTTACATACAATTAGTACTTAATCAGTCTCATTGACTTATCATGTACTATGAATTGTTTTTCCTTCCGCACTTTAGTTTCGGAACCCTATAACACTGTTTTGCTTCTCCTGCTCTCTTGGTACACCCGCTTCCGCATATATGGAAAGTTGGCGCCAACCTGTCAATGATATGTTTAGATGCATATTATTTTTCATTGTTTTCAAGTTATCAACATATTTTCTACTTGATGTCAACATATTTATCTAAACCTTTGAACTCATGCATTTTTACCCCTCTAATACATATGCGCATGTTCATACATCCTAGATATTACGTTGGACTCTCCAAAAGAAAATACATATTAGGTTCACATTGACTCACTAGTTTCTATGGAATGGAAGTCAAACCTATAGTTTTAGTGCTATTCTTTTTTATCTCAGTTTTAGAGTGAATTTTATACACAAATACAAGTAATGTTGTTTCTCTTATAACACAAATATTCGGTTTAATTATAGGGTGTCATAGGAGCATGTGAAACGACCGTTGGAGCTCCATCATAAGATTTTATGGGAGTCAACATTTAAAATTTTGGAACTCGGAAGGATGATCGTTTGGGAGTACACAAGCGCATGGACAATGATCAGATAGATCAGATCCTTCTTCATGTTAGAGTAAGTAGTATTGTTTGCTCCTTTATTCTATCATAAAAAATAGGAAGAGTTAGTTAGACGAAGGAAGCTTAGACATCGATCATGGTTTCCGGTTGGAGTATCATTTTTTGTTATTCTGTGTCTTTTACAAGATTGATGTCCTACAAAAAGTATTTTTTTAATCTGCATCATATTTAGGGTAAAAAGTGGGAAAGGCTCCCACTACAAAAAAATTATCAAAACTAAACATACGATGTTACAAAAATATGTGCAAAAGGAGAGAAACAAAAAATCAAATCAAGTTTGTGTTTGCAGCCAATCTCTGAAGCTTTGGATATTCTTCTTTTTCATTATATAACTAGTAAGTGTAATTCCCTCAAGTAAATTTCCTTCCAGCTTGCAAAAGTTATTCTCACATCTATGAAACTCTTACTATTTCTTGTTATCCAGATCCCCCATGAAGCAAGAATCATGATCTACATTGAAAATGAAAATTGTAGCTTTGAGTTGATATCCTCGGATGGTTCAAGAACCGACATATTTTTATTCCTCAGTGGACAAATATAATCCCAACATTGGGCTACAAAAGTTCATGTCCAAAATAAATGAGTGAGAGTTACCTCCTAGAACGTTGAAGGGTAGCATAGTTATACGACATCTGCATATTTTTCCTGACCAAAAAGTTTCTGGTATTTAATCTGTCATGCAAGAGAAGCCCAAAGAACACCTTGTGATTTGGCTGACAAGAACTTTCTCATATTCAGGAGAATTGAGGTGGGGAATGCCAAAATCCAATCATTACCTTAAAAGCCTAAGTTGTACTACCCCAAATGTAACTCCATGTGTCAGAATTATTGGTTCGAGAAATCACTAAGGCCGTCTCACAAATTTCCTCAATCCGTAGGAATTCTTTATAAGCTTATTATGATAAAGGTAGATGGAACATATCTTCCCGAAACTCTTGATGAATAGATGAGCCACTATAATGTTTTTATCATTGGCAAATGAGAAAAGGTGAGGGAACTTGTGACTGACACATAAATTATTCCAAAGATCATGCCAGAAGAATGCTGATATTCTATTTCCAATAATACACTTTGCCATTGATTGTAATTATCCAGTAGCATCTAACATGCTTTCTAGTAGCATCTAACAAGCTTTCCACCGGAAGGACTGAAGAACATATGCCCTAGAGGCCAATAAATAAATTTGGTTTATTTATATATCTCTAATGTTCATAATAGTTTTGTATCATGCTATAACTGTATTAAGCGGAAACATTAATACATGTGTGGTATATAAACAAACAGGTCCCTAGTATCCTATAGTACTAGTTTGTTGGGCAGATGATGATCGAGGTTTCCTATCATGATTTTACTAAAAGGTCAACTAACACCGAGGTCAGTTAGAAGTGATGGACACACCCAACCTTGGAATTACAATGTGATTCAGTCACAAAGTTCAATGTTGCGATATATAGCATAGCGTAGTGACTTAATCCTTCAACAGTGAGATCATGTTTAATCACTATCTCCTACGGCTGCTTTGATCGTACCAACCGCCATGACCGTAACTGAGTGGTTATAAAGGTGTGCATTGGTATTATAGAGGAATAGTTGAGATGTATGTATCGAGATCAGGATTTTCCTATCCGGGTGACAGATAGATACTCTGGGACCACTCGGTGAGATTACATCAACGATCTTGCAAGCATATGACTAGGTCACAAGGATGTAATATCACGGAAACTAGTAAACATGTTTTTCAGCAACAAGATAGAACTGTATATGGATACATGAGATCAGGTCTTGGTCAAACCAGGTATCGTTGTGCAAAAGGAGTAAGACTCGACGTTTAGAAGGTTCAAGTGAACAACAAAATTCGTGGAATGTGCATGGGCCATCATGTGTTTCCAGATACCAATGTTGGCCATTGATCAGAGATATGTATCGATCATGTCTGAATATTCCCAAACCGGATGAATGTCACGCTTAAGGGTAAAGACACTGCGGGTTTTATCCGATACCGATAGAGAAATAGGAACAGAGGGAACTGGAAGAGTTCTAGAGATATACCAAAGTGTTCGAACATTGTTCAAAAGAAGTTTTGAACAAGGAGAAACTAAATAATATGTATTTAATATTTAATTATGAACTAATATTAAATGTAATTTCTCTAAATAAAAGGATAAAGGAAAAACCCCACATGGGCCCTCCCTAGGACGGAGGCGGCGGCCAAGGTGGGCCAGGGCATCATGGTGGGGCTCCTACCTCGCCGTCCACCCCTAGGTGGGCTTGGGCATGTGAGTGGGCCCCACCCCACTAGCAGCCAGCCTCTCCGACCTCTTCTCCAAAGTTTAGTCCCACCTCGGGACTTGGAGGGTGGGAGTGCCTCAGTTTTTCCTATATATAGGGGTGTCATTCACCCAAATTCCTCATCCCACAATTGGCCTTTGCCATTATCTGTCTCCCTCTCTCCCTCTCTCAAGCGTGTTTCCAAGTTTGGAACGTGTTCTACAAGGTAGAGTTTTCTCAAACCAACGCACACCGTCGTGCTGTTGGAATCGATCCGGAGGTTCTTCTTCCGTTGCCTTGCTGGACCGGGACCCGGGATACGTCTTTACAATGTATGAATGTAAAAATCGACAAGACACTACCGTTAGTGGTGTTGGATGCTTGGAGCCTTCTAGACCTCGAGGTCTGCGATGCTCAGCTTCATTAGCAATGTTTGTGCGGGAACGTAATCCGGCATCCGGTCTTAAAAGGTATGAATACCATATCCCGCTCGTTATTGTACTTCTCCATAGATATATCTTGGTTTGGTGCATTCTCGTAGTAAGAATTTTCTTGTTTTCTGCCACGGAACCCCTTCAGTGGTATGAGAGCGATCTATGTGTAGATGTACTAGTACGAGTAGAACATAGGTGGATTGTGTGGGCATTGATTTTCTACTTGCTACCCTCCCACGTGTACTTGCTAATATCGTGGCAATGTTATATTAAGTGACCCACTGGGCCTTTAAATTTTATTCTCCTTTGCTCCCAGCATGGAACTCTTCCCTTCTACTCCACTGGGCCTTTAACTTTCCTTCTTCTTGCTTTATTGTTTACCTTTTCTTCCATATTTGCACCATCCACCTTGCAAAAGGAAGAGGCATATTTTCAACCACTCTGGTAGGTATATGAGGAGAGACATAATTATATGGCAAGGAATTTGTTTAGGACATATACTAGTTCTCTTAAAACCTTTTATCAATTCTCTGATTCTTGGATCCTCCTTAACTCATTTCCCACCATCACATTGTTGCCTCTCATCTTTGTTTCAACTCCTTCTATCACTCATCATTTTCATGATCAGGCAGCCCCTTTTCTTCTAGGCCCAAGTTCTACAAGCTTGCATGGGGCCTACTTAACAAGACATTTATCAGGAATATGCATTGGCATATTAATGTCATTTGATTCAACTTCTTTAATAAGATCCCATATAGGTGATTTAAGAAATCTTCTTATCCAATCAAAAGTTTTAGGTGTCATGAGAAGTATGATAATAAAATTCAATCAACTTAGATGCATAGTGGTGTAGGGATCAAGAGAAACATGTGGAACAAAGTATTTTCCCCATATAAGCATAGCTTCACCAGAAATTCTCTTTTCTGTTGGATCTTCAGTAGGATGTATACCAACCATATGGACAATATGTATCTAAATATGTGCTTCTTCAAGTGGAACCATATTTTCTATGGTGATTTTTTTGGAAAACTATCATTGTATTTTGCATCATCAGATGAATCTTGATATGCCGGAATAATATTAGAAATTCTAGATCCTAACCGCTCATTAATTTAGGTGACACTTCTTGCATATCATTGTCCCCAACATGGAGTTGTTTCTCAGGTGTCACTTCTTACTCATTGTCATCATGCATCACCGCATCCGTGGCATAAACATCAGCCATGATCACATCATGATTTTGCTCAATTTCTTCTCCAACTTCATCATTTGCCAAGTTACCTGCCTAGAAAATACCTTGTTGAATTTCTTGAATGATTTGAGGATTATTACCAACATCAGATATGGTGTCATTAAAATTAGCTTCAGAGAGTGTTAAGCTGTTATTGTCATGTTCATAAAAATTTGCTTGGCCAAATACTGGATTTGCTTCTTCTGCCTCAATCGCAGCAACTAGACCTTGAAAAACCTCATTTGGATGAACATACAAGTTGTTATTTGGCCCATTTGGACGACTTGTGGTCCATTGGTTATATTCCCAGTCATCTGCATTTTGCTCATGTGCTTGATCAATCGGAAGGGGTTGCACATGATTGTTTTGATGCAACAGGTGAGGAACAATACCTTTAGGAGGGAATGTATCTTCATCTTGTGGGGCACATTCTAGCAACTTAGTCTGCAAGACCTCTACTGTGCATATCCATGATTCTTCTTGGAAGCATCCCCCTTTAGTAAATTTGATACTCTTTGGGATATCAATAAGTTTAGTAACACTGATTTTTTGCATTGACAACAACTTTGTGTTGTGGATCCTTTTCCCACATTAACAGTTTTAAAACTTACAGAAAGCAACAACAAGTGCTTTAGTGTTCTGAAAATCCAGAGGCACCCCAATTATGAGGACCCAAGCTTCTCTGTTGAAATTCACTCCCGTCCAGTTTCTACCTTTGTTGTGTGACCCAAAAGAAATATGCACATCTTTGAATGCAATAAGGTTGTTCATATTCTGTCTTTCTTTGTCTCTATGTAATCAAATTGAACAGAGGCTTCCCTAAACGGACAAGGTTAAAAATCACTAAACCCCACTCTCTAATTGTTTGTCAAGAAATCTCCTAGAACAACACGTTAACAAAATGAATCTGAGCTGGAGGCAGTAGTGTGATTGTAGCAATGGCGACTTCCTCATGTCACTGAGCTTGATGAGGAAGAACAAGTCTGTGAATGGCCTTACGACCTTCAATGTGATGATTGGCATAGCCACATGGAAAAAATGGCCGAGTATCTATGGGGATATTCTCCATTGTCGCATCCTTGACAACCGACAACAAGGTCAAGGGAAATGGGTTTACTATTTTGGCGGAAGGTGAGGAGAAGAGTAGGGTCTAAGAAGAGCAGGGCCTAATATTTAGGGGAGTGAAAGAAGGAAAACTCGTTAAATGAGTTTGTTGACTCCACCGCGAGGAAAGTCCTATTGGGCCAAGTAGAGATAAAACAAAACTTTTTCCCTGCGCGGTGATCCAATGATATAGATGAGGTAGTAGGTCATGAGGATTACCACTACAGGTGCAATTGCAGAATTGATAAAGCATGTCGCTTGATGCAGTGCAGACCTTACAATCTGATCGTCAAAGTGCTGAACATACAACACCTCCACTAGTATCCACATGTACGAGGATGAGCGCCGGCGGTGGACTGCTAGGTCCGGTACTGTGGCTAGACTGGACTGGAGCTAGGGTTTCCAACGCATGGAATGACCTAACCGTTCCCCTTGGGAATCTGTGCCCTAGTATATATAGGGAGTGAAAGTGGGCTCCACTCACCCGTGGCCCATTCACTAAAAGGCCTATATTAGTCACGGCGAGTCCAACTCACTAACTCAGTCCGTGTCCGATTCGGGTCTAACCCAGATAGATTTTAGTTCAAATCTAACCCAAACTTGCTCTCGCTCTTAACTGTGTGACCTGATAGGCTCATGGTGACTCACACACAATTCGAGTCTTACTTGTGATCGATCAGTCGGCAGTAGCTCCTAGTAGAACATGCCAACTCCCAAGTACCAAAGAGTCATGATGACATACCTTCCAATGTGACCGTTTGAGTACCTTTTGCCACACGATACATATTGTCAAGATATAGGCGAATAATCATCATCCTTCAAATAGCTCAACTCTCTTCTCGATCCGAGATAAGTGATTCATCCGACTAACTCATAGTCGGCCGCCTTAATTAACACTTCACCGAGTCATGCATGGCCATGCTTTCTGAATCATATCTTCCAAGAGGGCCTAGAGAATATCTCTCTAGTTGGAGGGGCAAAATCCCATCTTGGTCATCCACATCATGCAGGTTGATTCTCAGTCGACCCGAACTCTGCCTATATAACTTCCCTTTGACAGAATAGCGTTTGACAGAACCTAAGTCAGCGATCCACAACTCGGATTGTGCAACAACCTTAGGTCTAAGGATTAGATTGATTGAGACATACAAATGACAACTTGTTTTTTGTATCTCAATATGAGTCAATCTGCCTCGCTAAACTCTTTAGCTGAATCCGTATAAGTTGGAATAACATCACCATGCCCATGAAAAATCGAACCGAGTCATTAGCTGACTTTCACATTAGTCTAACTTGTGTGTCCAGCATAACCTCAACGACCATGGACATTTAGTATGACCAACATGAATATATAGTTCCACAATCGAATGACATATTCAATAATACATATCAATGGTTCATACAAGGACATTAACTTATGAATACATCAGGAATAACATCATACATGATTGCCTCTAAGGCATATTCTAGTCGCCCTTGCACTAGAGTCAATCATCCGGCATCACATGTCTAGGCATCTAATGCCCATAGCTCTCAGGTGCACCTCATGCTTTGGCTGTGGCAGCGGCTTTGTCAACAGATCCGCAATATTTGCATTCGTGTGTACCTTGAATAACTTGATATCACCCTGATCCACGAATTGGTGAATCAGATGGTACCTCATGAGTGTATATGTTTGTTCTTCTGGTGTTGTCTAGGTTCCTTGGCTTGTGCAATAGCACCATTGTTGTCACAATACAATTATAATGGATTGGATGATCCCTGAACTACACCAAGATACATGGGGAAATTCCTCATCCAAACGGCTTCCTTTGCTGCCTCTGAGGCAGCAATATACTCAGCCTCTATCATAGACGCAGACAAAGTCTCTTGCTTGGAACTCTTCCAGCTCACAGCCCCTCCATTTATAACAAACACATTCGGATTGCGAACGAAAATCATCCGAGTCAGTAAGATAACTCGCATATGTGTAACCCTTTACACTAAGTTCATCCTCACCTACATAAACTAGGAACATATCCTTAGTACTTCTCAAGTACTTAAGAATATTTTTAGCCGCTGCCCAGTAGATTTCTCCAGGGTCAGCCTGGTATATGCTCACAACACTTAGAGCATAGGAAACATCCGACCTTGTACAAATCATAGCATACATGATGGATCCAACTACTGAAGCATACAGAATCATACTCATCCGACTTTGCTCATCAGTTGTCGAAGGACACTGAGTCTTGCTAAGTTTTACACAATGAGACATTGGTAAGAACCCCTTCTTATACGATTCCATGTTGAACTTTTTCGACACTTTGTCCAAATATGTACTCTGACTCAATCCAATGAGCCTCCTTGATCTATCTCTATAGATCCGGATTCCTAGTATGTAAGTCGCCTCACCCAAGTCCTTCATAAAAAAACTATTTTCCAATGATTCCTTGGTTTCACTAGACATCATTTCCAATCAGTAATATGTCATCCACATATAAGATCAGAAAGTTTACTTTGCTCCCACTAAACTTCTTGTATAAACAAGAATCATGATCACTTTTGATGAAGCCAAACAATTTGAATACCTCATCGAAGCGAATGTTCCAACTCCAAGATGCTTGCTTCAACCCATAAATGGATTTCTGAAGCTTGCATACCTTGTCAGCATTAGCCTGATCGACAAAAACCCTCAGTGTTGGGTCCGCAGCATAGAAAACAAAAAATTTCCTACGATGAGAACTATACGCCAAGATCTATCTACTAGATACAGATCAACGGGTGGACATACATCCATGGAGAACTTACCCTCGAAGACAACGAGTTTTGTTAAAGAGTAGGAACTCGTGGTTGATGTAGTCGTACGCTTGCCGATCTCAAGATCGTGTGGAAGTCCGAGCGCCGCAAATCAGCAGCGCATCCGTCCTCGCACACACGTTCAAGCCACCGGACAACCTCCACCTCCCCGCTCCAGCGAATCAGCGGAAGCAGCAACTCCTTCCAGACGCAAGGCCAATGGGAACATGTATCTCGCTAATCCGAGACCATGGGGGAATATCTAGAGGGGGAGAGAGATCCTTCACGAGGTGGTGTGAGGATGAAGGAGGGAATGGGTGGCCTTTTATAAGAGGAGGGGGGTGCCCCCTCTCTCCATGGCCGGCGCATGGGGGGGTGAGTCCTCACCTCCCCCATTCATGTGGTGGTAAGCCCTCCACATTAAAATGCCCCTTCACATTCTCTTTTAAAGTCTCCACTTTAAATGCATTAAATTTCTCCAAATTTAATGCTCTCTCATTTAATAAAACTCTTTTATTATTTTTATTCAGAATTTTGTTAATTACTTTAATTAACAAACATTCACATAAAACCCCTTGCAACATTTCAATATCACATGCAGAACCACTTTCTGCAATTTCACCCGAAACAATTCCGGTTTCTATCGAAACAATTCCTGTTTCTATCAAAACATTTCCTGTGCTTTGCAAACCTTTTGTCTGGAACATATGTGCTCCTAAATCGTGTCCGGCAACCCTTAAGTGTGTCACCCTACGGTTCGCGAATAATGCAGACATGATTGAGAGTCCTCTCAGATCAATAATCAGAAGCGGGACCTGGAGATCCATACTGACTCCTGCACATTCAACGATGACTTCTGTGATCGTGAGAACCTTTAACGTCAGCAATTTAATCCCTTTGTCTCATGATATAATACATGTCCAAGATTCGATCATCGGTATCGAAATACCTAGTTTGATCTCGTTACCGACATGCACTCTTTTCTCGTTCCCCTGATATAACATTCTAGTGATCACATCACTTGCTTGCAAGCTATCTTAATGTGATATCACCGAGAGGGCCCAGAGTATATCTATCCGTCATCGGGATTGACAAATTCCACTCTTGATCCATGAGCCTCAACATAACACCTTCATAGCACTGAACCCACCTTTATGGTCACCCTGTTACGGTGTGATGTTTGATGTTATCAAGATACTCTTCCGGTGTTAGCAATTAACATGATCTCATGGTCTAAGGACTAAGACTACTTTGTATGATGTTATAGCAATATAAACATAATGACTTGATCGTAATGCTATACTTCGGATGAATGTTCATCACATCATTTCACAAATGCTGTGACCTTGTTATTAACAACATCCAATGTCCATGATCAGGAAACTTTGATCATCTTGTTAATCAACAAGCTAGTCTATAAGAGAGGCGTAACTAGGAACCCTTTTTGTTTATTAAACACACATGTATTGATGTTTCCTATCAATACAATTATAGCATGCAAAATAAACATCTATCATATACAAGGAATATATAATAACAACTTTATTATTGCCTCTCAGGGCATATTTCCTTCAGTCTCCCACTTGCACTAGAGACAATAATCTAGTTCACATAGTGATAAATCTAACACCCATGGAGTTCTTGTGTTGATCATGTTTTGCCCTAGGGAGTACTTTAGTCAACGGATCTGCTACATTTAGGTCCGTGTGCACTTTACAAATCTTTATATCTCCATCCTTGACATGCTCGCGGATGGAGTGAAACCGGCGCTTAATATGCTTGGAATTCTTGTGAGACCTTGGTTCCTTTGTGTTGGCTATGGCTCCATTATTGTCACAATAGATCACCATTGGGTCCAACGCACTGGGAACCATACCCAGTTCTGTAATGAACTCTTTCATCCAAACTGCCTCCTGCGCCACTTCTGAAGCAGCCACATATTCCGCCTCCGTTGTTGATCCAGCCACCACAGGTTGTTTGGAACTCCTCCAACTAACTGCTGCTCCGTTCAAGAGAAATACGTATCCGGATTGAGACTTAGAGTCATCCGGATCGGTGTCAAAGCTAGCATCGACATAACACTTAGCGACTAGCTCTTCTTCACCTCCGTATATAAGAAGCATATCCTTAGTTCTTCTCAAGTACTTGAGGATGTTCTTTACCGCTATCCAGTGTTCCAAACCTGGATCAGATTGGTACCTACTAGTCAAACTAATAGCATGTGCCACATCCGGTCTTGTACATAGCATGGCATACATTATAGAGCCTATGGCCGAGGCATAGGGGATCTTATCCATCATCTCTCTTTCTTCCGCCGTAGCCGGACTTTGAGTCTTACTCAATGTCTTGCCTTGCAACATAGGTAAGAACCCCTTCTTACTTTCGTCCATATTAAACTTCTTTAATATCTTATCAAGGTATGTACTCTACGATAGCCCAATTAGGTGTCATGATCTATCTCTATAGATTTTAATGCCTAATATATATGAAGCTTCACCAAGGTCTTTCATCGAAAATTTGCTGTTTAGATAACTTTTAACACCGTTTAAAAGATCTATATCATTTCCAATCAATAATATGTCATCCACATATAATATCAGAAATGCCACATTGCTCCCACTCACTTTCTTGTAAATACAAGCCTCTCCATAAGTTTGGACAAACCCAAACTCTTTGATCACCTCATCAAAGCGGAGATTCCAACTCCGGGATGCTTGCTTCAGTCCATAGATGGATCGCTGAAGTTTGCACACCTTATCAGCATCCTTAGGATCGAAAAAACCCTTTGGTTGTATCATATACAACTCTTCATCAATATTACCACTGAGGAACACAGTTTTGACATCCATCTGCCATATTTCATAATCGAAATATGCAGCAATTGCTAACATAATCCTAACCGACTTAAGCATCGCTACGGGAGAGAATGTCTCATCGTAGTCAACTCCTTGAATTTGTCGAAACCCCTTTGCGACAAGTCGAGCCTTATAGATGGTTACATTACCATCAGCATCAGTTTTTCTTTTGAAAATCCATTTATTCTCAACGACCTTTCGATCGTGAGGTAAGTCCACCAAGGTCCAAACCTGGTTTTCGTACATGGATTCCATCTCAGATTTCATGGCTTCTAGCCATTTGTTGTAATCAGGGCTCATCATCGCTTCTTCATATGTCGCAGGGTCATCTATTTCATCAATCATGAAATTCATAACATGATTGCCGTATAGTTCAGGAGCTGCACGTGTCCTGCTTGACCTGCGAGGTTCGGTAGTGTCCTCTTTCAGAGTTTCATGATCAATATCATTAGCTCTCTCTTCATTAGGTGAAGTCAACTCCAAAACAACTTCCGGTGCTGCGCTACTCGCCATTTCATAAAGAGAAGGTTCAATAACCTCTTCGAGTTCTACCTTCCGACTACTCACACCTTTCGCGAGAAACTCCTTCTCAAGAAAGGATCCATTCTTGGCAAGAAAGACCTTGCCCTCGGATCTGTGATAGATGGTATACCCAACCGTTTCCTTAGGGTATCCTATGAAGACGCATTTTTCCGTTTTGGGTTCGAGTTTATCCGGTTGAAGTTTCTTCACATAAACATCACATCCCCAAACTTTAAGAAATGACAACTTAGGTTTGTTTCCAAACCATAATTTATACGGTGTCTTTTCAACGGATTTAGATGGTGCCCTATTTAAAGTGAATGTAGCGGTTTCCAGTGCATAACCCCAAAATGACACTGGCAAGTCAGTCAGAGACATCATAGATCGAACCATATCCAATAAAGTACGATTACGACGTTCTGACACACCATTACGTTGTGGTGTTCCGGCATGCGTGAGTTGTGAAACTATTCCACAGTCTTTCATGTGTGTGCTAAACTCGTAACTAAGATACTCTCCTCCACGGTTAGACCGCAGAAATTTGATCTTTCTGTTACGATGATTTTCCACTTCATTCTGAAATTCTTTGAACTTTTCAAAGGTTTCAGACTTATGTTTCATCAAATAGATATACCCGTATCTACTCAAATCATCCGTGAAAGTAACAAAATAACGATATCCACCTCGCGCCGACACACTCATTGGTCCACACACATCAGTATGTATGATTTCCAATAAATCTGTCGCCCGTTCCATTGAACCGGAAAACGACATTCTAGTCATCTTGCCCATAAGGCATGGCTCACATGTATCAAATGATTCAAAATCAAGTGATTCCAAAAGTCCATCAGAATGGAGTTTCTTCATGTGTTTAACGCCAATATGACCTAGACGGCAGTGCCACATATATGCAGATATATCATTATAAAGTTTAATCCTTTTAGCATCAACATTATGAATATGCGTAATACTACTATCGAGATCCAATAGAAATAAACCATTCAACACAGATGCATGACCATAAAAGATATTATTCATATAAATCGAACAACCATTGTTTTCAGATTTAAACGAATAACCACTTTGCATCAAACATGATCCGGATACAATGTTCATGCTCAGTGCAGGCACCAAATAACAATTATTCAGGTTTATAACTAATCCCGACGGCATATGGAGAGGCAACGTTCCGATGGAGATCACATCAACTATTGATCCATTGCCGACCCGCATCGTGACCTCATCCCTTGCTAGTTGTCGCTTGTTCCGCAACCCCTAAACCGAGTTACATATATTTGCAACCGATCCCGTATCAAATACCCAAGTGCTACTGCGAGTACTAGTCAAGTACACATCAATAACATGTATATCACATATACCTTTGTTTGCCTTGCTGGCCTTCTTGTCCGCCAAATACTTGGGGCAGTTGCGCTTCCAATGGCCAGTCCCCTTGCAATAGTAGCACTCGGTGTCAGACTTAGGGCCAGCTTGGGGTTTCTTTTCAGGCGCGGCAACAGATTTGCCGCCCTTCTTTCCCTTCTGCTTGCCTTTCTTGTCCTTCTTGAAACCGGTGGTCTTATTGATCATCAACACTTGATGTTCTTTCCTAATCTCCACTTCTGCAGTCTTAAGCATTGACAGAAGCTCGGGAAGAGACTTCTTCATGCCCTGCATATTATAGTTCATCACGAAGCTCTTGTAGGTAGGTGGAAGAAATTGGAGAACACGATGTATGCCTAAGTCAATGGGAATTGTTATTCCGAAGGACACAAGCTTATCGGCGTACCCAGACATTTTGAGTACATGCTCACTAACGGAGCTGTTCTCTTCCATCATGCAGCTAAAGAACTTTTCAGAAGCATTATAACTCTCTACGGCAGCATGGGTATCGAAAATCATTTTCAATTCTCCCATGGTATCAAAGGCATTGCCATTTTCAAAACGTTTTCGAAGTTCTGGCTCTAGCCCATATAGTATGCCGCAATGAACTAAGTTGTGGTCCTCCTGACGAGTTATATAGACGTTCTTTTCCTCGTCAGGGGCATCAGGAGCTGGTGGGGGGCCTAGCGGCGCCTCTAGCACATATTGCTTTTGTGCAGCAGTGAGGAGAATCCTCAAATTCATAGCCCAATTGGTGAAGTTGCTACCATTCGCAGCAAGCTTCTCTTTCTCCATGAACACATTGAAATTAAAAGCAGGTGGTGCCATCTACAACAGTATTTGTAAAATATATTTAGACTAAGTTTTATGATAGATTGTGTTCAACTAATCCAAATTACTAATGAACTCCCACTCAAAAACGATATCCCTCGTGTCCTTTTGGTGATTACATGAACCAAATCCACTACACCAAGTCTGATCATCACGTGAGTCGGTGTAGCTTCAAAGGCGAGTATCTATATAGGCATCATATCAACTATATGACTCATGCTTAACCTTTCGGTCCGTGTTCCGAGGCCATGTCTGTACATGCTAGGCTCGTCAAGTAAGAACCTTAGTATTCGCGTGTGTAAAACTATCTTACACCCGTTGTATGAAAGCGTAGAGTCGAGAACACCCGATCATCACGTGATGCCTCAAAACACGATCCACAAAACGGTGCATACTTAAGGAAGAACACATTTTATCTTGATATCTAAATGAGGGATCATCTTATAATGCTACCAAAAGCGCCAAACTAGAAATATAAGATGCTAACATCTAATGTGTGAAGTGAGGTGATATGGTCCATGCATTTGATCTCTATCATTTGCATCGTGGTATGATATCTATCATTCCTTTGTGTGTAAGGCCAAGGTCTATGGAACTTACACGTTGAGTGAGTTGTAAGAGTATCTATCATACATCTACTTACAACAATACCATATTAAGACACTAGCCTAGCAACGATGTAAACTAGACGCCTCTAATTTATCAATTGCAAATTTTACGTGTCTTAGGGCTTTCGGAGATAGAACCGGTCTTACCTACGAACATGAACCACAACGAGGATAACCAAGTTATTAGCAACTCGTTGTAAATCAGATATTGACTATAGTAGGAGAGACAGACACCCGCCAGCCACTTATGCAAAACAAGTTGCATGTCAGTCGTGGAACCGGTCTCATGTACGATGACATGTAAGGTTGGTCCGGGCCGCTTCATCCCACTATGCCACCAATATACAAAGTACATAGAAGATGCAATAACATGATCATCACCACCCACATATAAACATATGTGTACTACCCGTGCAAAGCACCTACGCATAGATCAGGCTCCGATACCACTATTGGGTCCGCAACATAGAAAACAAAAAAATTCCTACGATGAGAACTATACGCCAAGATGTATCTACTAGATACAGAGCAATGGGTGGACATACATCCGTGGAGAACTTACCCTCGAAGACAACGAGTTTTGTTAACGAGTAGGAACTCGTGGTTGATGTAGTCATACGCTTGCCGATCTCAAGATCGTGTGGAAGTCCGAGCGCCGCAAATCAGCAGCGCATCCGTCCTCGCACACACGTTCAAGCCACCGGAAAACCTCCACCTCCTCGCTCTAGCGAATCAGCGGAAGCAGCAACTCCTTCCAGATGCAAGGCCAATGGGAACATGTATCTCGCTAATCCGATACCATGGGGGAATATCTAGAGGGGGAGAGAGATCCTTCACGAGGTGGTGTGAGGATGAAGGAGGGAATGGGTGGCCTTTTATAAGAGGAGGGGGGTGCCCCCTCTCTCCATGGCCGGCGCATGGGGGGGTGACTCCTCACCTCCCCCATTCATGTGGTGGTAAGCCCTCCACATTAAAATGCTCCTTCACATTCTCTTTTAAAGTCTCCACTTTAAATGCATTAAATTTCTCCAAATTTAATGCTCTCTCATTTAATAAAACTCTTTTATTATTTTTATTCAGAATTTTGTTAATTACTTTAATTAACAAACATTCACATAAAACCCCTTGCAACATTTCAATATCACATGCAGAACCACTTTCTGCAATTTCACCCGAAACAATTCCTGTTTCTATTGAAACATTTCCTGTGGTTTGCAAACCTTTTGTCTGGAACATATGTGCTCCTAAATGGTGTCCGGAAACCCTTAAGTGTGTCACCCTACGGTTCGCGAATAATGCAGACATGATTCCGACTTCTCTCAGATCAATAATCATAAGCGGGACCTGGAGATCTATACCGACTCCTGCACATTCAACGATGACTTCTGTGATCGTGAGAACCTTTAACATCAGCAATTTAATCCCTTTGTCTCATGATATAATACATGTCCGAGATTCGATCGTCGGTATCCAAATACCTAGTTTGATCTCGTTACCGACATGCACTCTTTTCTCGTTCCCGTGATATAACATTCTAGTGATCACATCACTTGCTTGCAAGCTATCTTAATGTGATATCACCGAGAGGGCCCAGAGTATATCTATCCGTCATCGGGATTGACAAATTCCACTCTTGATCCATGAGCCTCAACATAACACCTTCATAGCACTGAACCCACCTTTATGGTCACCCTGTTACGGTGTGACATTTGATGTTATCAAGATACTCTTCCGGTGTTAGGAATTAACATGATCTCATGGTCTAAGGACTAAGACTACTTTGTATGATGTTATAGCAATATAAACATAATGACTTGATCATAATGCTATACTTCGGATGAATGTTCATCACATCATTTCACAAATGCTGTGACCTTGTTATTAACAACATCCAATGTCCATGATCAGGAAACTTTGATCATCTTGTTAATCAACAAGCTAGTCTATAAGAGAGGCATAACTAGGAACCCTTTTTTGTTTATTAAACACACATGTATTGATGTTTCCTATCAATACAATTATAGCATGCAAAATAAACATCTATCATATACAAGGAATATATAATAACAACTTTATTATTGCCTCTCAGGGCATATTTCCTTCACTCAGGCTATATCATATACACATCCTCGGTTAAATTTCCATTAAGGAAAGCCGTCTTGACATCCATCTGCCATATCTCATAGTCGAAATAGGCTGCTATAGCTAAGATGATCCGAACTGGTTTTAAGCATCACTACAGGTGAGAAAGTCTCATCGTAGTCAACTCTTTGAACCTTTCGGAACCCCTTCATGATAAGCCATGCTTTATAGATAGAAATATTTCCATCCATATCCCTTTTCTTCTTAAAGACCCATTTGGACTCGACATGTCTTGCACCGTCTGGTAGATCAACCGAGTTCCAAACCTAATTTTCATCCATGGACTTTAACTCGGATCTCATGGCTACAATGCATGACTCGGAATCAGAACCCACCATCGCTTCTGAATAAGTTGTCAGCTCATCACTATGTAACGGTAATACATCATGGACACTTTGCAATCTGGCTGATCTTCGTAGTGTCGGTGCAGCTGCCAACTCAGATACCATGACTGGCTCCAACTCCAAGGATTTTGTCGACTCACTACTAGTTATTTCCTCTCAAATTTATTCGAGCTTCACCGTACTCCCACTGACTCCCTGACTGAGAAACTCTTTATCAAGGAAGACACTGTTCTGAGCAACAAACACTTTGCCCTTTTCTCAGTTGTAGAAGTAGTAACCCAAGGTTTCCCTCCGATACCCCACAGAAATACACTTATCCGACTTGGCCATGAGCTTGTCCGACTAAAATCGCTTGACAAATGCTTCAAAACCCCAAATCTTAAGAAAAGACAAACTCGGCTTCTTGCCAGTCCACATCTCATGTGGTGTCTTCTCTACCAACTTTGATGGTACTCTGTTTAGTGTGAACGCTGCACTTTCTAGACAAAATAGCCCAAAATGATAAAGGTAGATCTGTCTGACTGATCATTGATCGTACCATGTCTAACAAGGTCCGATTCTGCCTTTCTGACACACCGTTTCTCTACGGCGTTCCCGGCGGAGTGAGTTGGTGAACTATTCCATAACTCTTCAGATGGTCATCAAACTCATGGCTCATGTACTCACCTCCTTGGTCCTACCGAAGAAACTTTATTTTCTTGCCGAGTTGATTCTGTACCTCATTCTATTATTCCTTGAACTTTTCAAAGGTTTCTGACTTATGTTTCATCAAGTAGATATATCCATACCTACTGAAATTATCAATGAAGGTAATAAAGTACTCATAAACACCTCTGGTTGTCATGCTCATTGGGCCACATACATTACTATGTACTAGTGCCAATAAGTCGGATGTCCTTTCACAACTCTTTGCAAATGGTGTCTTGGTCATCTTGCCGAGTAGGCAAGATTCACATGTCTTGCACAACTCCAAGTCGGACGAAGTTAGGAGTCCATCATCATGGAGCTTCTTCATGCATTTCCAACTTATATGACCAAGCCGATAGTGCCAAAAGTAAGTCTTATTTAGATCATTTGGTTTCAACCATTTCACATTTATATTATAGATAGATTCACTAGCAAGATTCAAAATAAATAATTCGTCCTAGACAGGTGCAAAGCCGTGAAACATATCATTCAAATACAAAGAACAATCGTTAATCTTAATATTCGACTCATAACCTTGTATCATCAAACATGAGGCAGAAATAATATTTCGACTAAGCACCGGCACATAATAACAATTATTTAGCTCCATTAAGAATTTGGAAGGTAAATGAAGTTGCATCGTGCCGACTTCCAACGCAGCGACTCTCACCTTGTTGCCTACTCGGATGTTAACCTTGCCTCTCGCCACTCTCCTAGTTCTTACCAGTCCCTCCAATGAGTTGCAGATGTGAATAACTGATCCAGTATCATATACCTAAGAACTATTAGGTGCATCAGTAAGATAAATGTCTATAACATTGCAAACAAGCGTACCTGAGCCGGAAGTCACACCTCCACTCTTGGCTTTGTTAGTCAAATACTTGCTGCAATTCCTCTTCCAGTTGTAAACAAGCGTAAATTATTCTTTTTTATCACTTACCTACTCGAGGACGAGCAGGAGTTAAGCTTGGGGATGTTGATACGTTGTAAACATATCTATAATTTTTGATGTTCCATGCTTGTTTTATATCTACTTTCTTATGTTTTTTCCACTCTTTGGAGTATTTTTACACATTT
This sequence comes from Avena eriantha, assembly GCA_910589775.1. Classification (NCBI taxonomy): domain Eukaryota; kingdom Viridiplantae; phylum Streptophyta; class Magnoliopsida; order Poales; family Poaceae; genus Avena; species Avena eriantha. The sequence goes on from OU342740.1 coordinate 39,290,379, forward strand.
TCTGGAACTAACCTATTAACAAGATGCCACAGTGCCAGTTGCTTGTTTTCTGCTGTTTTTGGTTTCAGAAAAGCTTGTAAGGAAATATTCTCGGAATTGGATCGGACAAAAGCCCAAGTCAATATTTCACCAGAAGGAATACAGAGTCCGGAGGGGAGACAAAGAGGGGAACCAGGGTGGCCACACCTGCTGGTGGCGCGGCCAGCCCTAGCCACGCCACCAAGGGGTGTGGGCCCCTGGCTCTCCATCGACCTTGCCCCTTCGCCTATATATTGCCTCCGGGACAAAAACCCTAAGTACCGATCAAAATTCCACGAAAGAGTCTGTAGCTGTCGCCATCTCCATACCTAGATCGGGGGGGACCTGAAGCTCTTCCTGACACCCTGCCGGAGGGGAGAGATCACCCTGGAGGCCTTCTTCATCACCATGCCTTCCTCCGGTGTGATGCGTGACTAGTTCATCCCTGGACTACGGGTCCATGTAGTAGCTAGATGGTTGGTTCTCCTCCTTTGTGCTATCATGTTTAGATCTTGTGAGCTCCGTTCATGATCAAGATCATCTATTTGTAATCCTACATGTTGTGTTTGCGGGGATCCGATGGATATTGAGATGCTATTTCAGATTGATTATTGATTCTATCATGTCAATGTTATTTGTGATCTTGCATGCTTTTTGTTGTTAGTAGCTATCTTGGCCGAGTAGCTGCTAACAACTCTAAGAGGGAGTATTTATGCTCGATAGTGGGTTCATGCCTCTAGGAATCTGGGGAAGTGACAGAAATCTCTAAGGTACTAGATGTGCTGTTGCTACTAGGGAGAAAACAACAATCCTTTGTTTATAGAAAAAATCGTGTTGTTTACTTTACACACTTTGTTTAATGCAATTATCTGATGCTTGTAACTTAATACTGGAGGGGGTTCGGATGATAACCTGAAGGTGGATTATTAGTCATAGATGAAGTTGGATTACGGTCTATGTATAATTTTGTAATGCCTAATCAAATATCATAGGAGTCAAGATGATTAGTATATGCATGTATGCTTTCTCGATATTTTTCAATTGCCCCGCTGTAATTTGTTCACCCATCATGTCATCAATCTTAAGGAGAATCACCACTAGTGAACTATGGACCTCGGTCCATTCTTTACCATCAATCTACAACTATTTACTGTTTTCTGTTTACTTTCTGCAAGCAACTACTATCTTCCACACAATACGTTTAATCCTTTGTTTTCAGCAAAACCGGTGAGATTGACAACCTCACTGTAAGTTGGAGGCAAAGTTCTGTGGTTGTGTTGTGTAGGATTCCAAGTTGGAAACAACACCTTGGAGGTGTTTCCTTGCTCCTACTGGTTTGATAACCTTGGTTTCATAACTGAGGGAAAACTTGCTGCTGTGCTCATCATACCTTCCTCTTGGGGTTTCCCAACGAGCTCGATACGTTGAGCCGATCATCACCCAACCTTTTCAGAGACTGCATGTAACCAACCATCTTGATCATGTGCGGACTCATCGGATCGCCATCCTTAAGCTTACAACTCGGCAAAGCTTGAGAGACTTGATACCTCTCGGTCTTTTCTTGAGCCTGGAACATACTTTTAAGGCTTTCGATCATATCGTAGGCCTCAACATTCTCGAACTGCTATTGCAAGTCTGGTTCCATGCGAGCAAGCATAAGACAGCTAATTTCCATGGACTCATCACAAGTCCTATGGTAGGCATTAGTGGCTGCGACAGTCGCATTCTCATTCTCATCTAGAAGTGGATTGTCTAGGACATGGTCCCTCTTTTCCTGTTTGAGAATAATTCTCAGATTACAATACCAGTTGGTGAAGTTAGTTCCATTAAGCTTATCTTTCTCTAGGATAGTTCTCAACGCAAAACTAAAAATTTGAGGGAGACTGCTACGTGCCATTGATCTACAACTGAAATATATGCAAAACACTTAAGATATGTATCTATAAAAGAGCAAGCATATTAAATACTTTAATACTTATGCTCCCACTCGAACCAACACCTCTCCGATGGTTACTAAGTGATTCAGGATCCTAAATAATCAAGCCGACTAGTGAGCTTTGGCATCACCACTAGTCGTCAAGTGATCTAGGTAGACAACTCCTTGTCAATCGCATCTCATACGACTCATGTTGGTCGCGTGGCATCACATGCCCCGGCTCCCGTCCGACTTTTCCCCGAGTCCCACAACCATTGTGATAGACCCATCTAGATTACCGAGTGCTTCCACTGTAAGAGTCCGACTCGAACCACCTAGTCAGAAAGAATTGATAGCACCTCAATTTTATGAGCCCACTACCAACAATGTCCGACTTGTGATGGTGCAGCACTGGCGGGGAAACCGACTAGACCTTCTTTGAGAGATTAATTTCTACTAACTATCTAATAGAGGTAAAACAGAGAAATAACAATAACTCAAATAAAGCAATTATAATGTGAAATGGTATGGCTCTCTTTATGGCGATCTCCATCTCCACAAAGCTTGTAATTCGACTCGTGCCAACTCTTGTGACGTGTCTCCTTACTCCATGTAGCCGACTTGTACATCGACTTGCATGCCATCCGAGTTATACAAACAGTTACACTAGCTAGTAAAGTAAATTACATAGAGAATATGACACGCATGTCGTTATACAATAAAATGACAACACCTAGGCTCCAGTCGGCTGGCAAAAACTGTGATATGCAGATCACGTATGGATTACACACATCACATGCACATAGGTCATACCATTCACAACATCAGCCTGCAAAAACAAGTTATGCATAGATACGATATCTACCAGCGTTGTGAAACTCGCAACAACATCTAAGGCACTCGACGATTTTGCCGAAAACATAGATCTCATCTACATTCCGAATATGAATTTTTTAATCAGATAATTTTTTTTACCAAAATCCGATCCGTACTCCGATTCGATCAAACTCTTTGGTACGATCAACGCATCTGGATTTACGTGTTACAGTCTACCCCGATAGAGGAATCTGACCGATAGGGGTATGTTGTTCCACGACCTCAGCAGTATAATCATGAAAACCAGATCATCCATCCCCCCGAGTACACTTGATCCAATCAACCTTGTACAAAACCGATCTATCTCATAGATCGACTACCAAAACTGCAATTTAGATCCAATTTAAAGCCAACCGCATATAACATATGCACAATCCCGAGCCTAAAACCATAAGCTATCGCTCTGATACCACAGTTGTGCCACGTAGAGATAAAACAAAACTTTTCCCTACGCGGTGATCCCAAGATCTAGCTGAGGTAGTAGGCCATGAGGATTACCACTAGACATGCAGTTGTGCAATTGATGAAGCATGTCGCTTGATGTAGTGCAGTCCTTATGATCCAATCATCGAAATGCTAAACATATAGCACCTCCGCTAGTATCCACACGTACGAGGAGCGCCGGCGGTGGACTGCTAGGTCTAGTACGGCGACTGGACTGGACTAGAGCTAGGGTTTCCAACACATGGAATGACCTAACCTTGCCCCTTGGGCATCTACGCCCCAACATATATAGGGAGTGAAAGTGGGTTCCACTCATTTGTGGCCCATTTACTAAAAGTCCTATATTAATCACTGCGAGTCCAACTCACTGTCCAATTAGGGTCCAACCCAAATAGATTTTCTGTTCAGGTCTAATCCAAACTTGCTCCCGCTCTTAAGTGTGTGATCCGATAGGCTCATGGTGACTCGGACACGATTCGAGTCTTACTCGTGATCGATTAGTCAGCAGCAACTCCTAGTAGAACATGCTAACTTCCAAGTACCAAAGAGTCATGAGGACATACCTTCCAACGTGACTTGCGTCTGAGTCTCTTTTGCCTCACGATACATATTGTCAAGCTATAGGCGAATAATCTTCATCCTTCAAATAACTCAACTCTCTTCTCGATCTGAGATAAGTGATTCATCCGACTAACTCTTAGTCGTCCGCCTCGGTTAACACTTAACCGAGTCGTGCATGGCCATGCTTTTTGAATCATATCTTCCGAGAGGGCCTAGAGAATATCTCTCCAGTTGGAGGGGCAAAATCTTATCTTGGTCATCCACATCACGCAACTTGATTCTCAGTCGATCTGAACTCTGCCTTTATAACTGCCCTTTGACGAAATAGCGTTTGATAGAATCTAAGTCGGTGATCTACAACTCGAATTGTGCAACAACCTTAGGTCTAAGGATTACATTAATGAGACATCAAATGATGATTTGTTTGTTGTATCTTAATATGGGTCAATCTGACTCACTAAATTTTAGCCGAATCCGTGCAAGTCGGAATAGCATCACCATGGCTATGACAAGTGGAACCGAGTCACCAGCCGACTTTCACATTAGTCTAAGTTGTGTGTCTAGCACAACCTCAGCGACCAAGGACATTTAGTATGAACAATATGAATATATAGTTTTACAATCGAATCGCATATTCAATTATATATATCGGTAGTTCATATAAGGACATTAATTTTATAAATACATCGGAAATAACATCATACATGATTGCCTCTAAGGGATATTCCCAACAAGTCCCATGGGCCTTGAACCACATGTTGAAAGTGCAGTCAGAACAAGTATCGATGTCCGGAGTAGGAAAATATCTGAATTTAATGAAAGGAGTTAATCCCAGCAAACATGTCATCTTTTTTGGAAACACATTAAAATTCCGTGGATTAAAGTGTTTGTTGGTCAACTCATTAACCACATTATTATTTGCGACCACCTGAGCAAAGGACTTCTTGAGACAATCATGTTTATGAAACTAGTAAGTGTGCACGTGCAACGCACACCATTTTACATTGTCAATCAAAATCGACAATAGTACAAATCAAAAGAAATATTCTAGAAAGAGGTACAAATTGTTATGATGTTGGTGAATTGAGACAATGATGTCACTGCATAGAGAAAATTTCATATACAAAAACATAGATTCAGTTAACAATTAAGAAATTATTTACAAGCAAAAAACAATTAAAAAATTACCAAGAACCAATAGAACATATTTCATCTTTAGGAGCAGGAGATCTTTATATGTACATAATTATATTGTGGTTTCTTACAGTGAAAAACTCCATAAAGTTCAACCATGTAGACAAAGAGGCCATAAACAAAGAACATGATGGTTTTAGGAAAAAATTGATAACTTTGTCTCTAATTGTTGATAAGCAGCCCATTCTTTATCCAAGCAGAAAATTCTCTGACAATGTTGAGCATATTAGTGAAACCCTAAAAAAGGTTGCACGATAGGACCCAAAATATATCAAGCGTGTTAACAAAACATTTATTTTGGAATGGGAATACTGAGATGATCATACTTATAGTGCACATCCTAGCTGCTTGAGCTTGAAGAAAGAAAATCCCAAACACATTGCGAAAAATATCCACCGTACAGGAGATAGGCGATAGAGTTCACTCACCAAATGAGTACCCAAACTATTTAGCACATAATTTGGAGTATCTAGTCAGGCCCATGGACAGTGCAATATTGCAGAAAGTCAGACAACAATGCCTAATCCTTGAGATATGTGCTATAAATAAATTCTCTCAAGAACTAGCTCTCCATTTTGTGGATCATACATGGATATAATATTACCATAAACCGGGATACATGGGCTGTCAGTAAACATATCGAAATAAATGGGATGGCAAGTTTGAAGTTACTCAACTAACACCCTCAGATAAAAACATATGTTCCATTCGTATCACAATTGCATGTTGTGATGATCCGTCAACTGCGAAGCTAGCAGGAAGAGAAAGACCAAATTAGCACAAAAACAGAAAATAATACTTATGAAGCAACATGCGTACTTGCAACAGTTCTCGCGACACACGGTATGTTGCAGACATCCTCATATAAAATAAAAGAACCGATGCAAGTAGTATTAGTGTCTATTGTAACAAAATACAATTCCATAACAAATCTGCAGGTTTGAAATGAATAGGACTTATTTTGTTAAGACTAAATATAAAGATAATATGACCTAACATGTGTCACACAAAGAAAATCAGAGAGAAACGCAATCGCACTGATATGAAAATTATTGGAAAGCACACTTATGGGGTTATATAGTTAGAATTGCAGTATCACGTCGTATGATATACTATTTTATAAGTTAGTATTGTCAATCGGAAACTCTTTTACTAAATAATTAAAAAATCCTTTTAGAAAGTAAATGAGAAACTTGTTGCAACTAAAATACTCAATGCAACTAATTAATGTATGGCAAAATGGTTAAAATTTAAGTGGCTGGTCAACCAACCAAATAGCATACACTGTAGCAAATTATGAAAATTATTTAAAATTCAGTGACCGTACCTCCGCTTAATAATGAAGAAAGATGGAGTGGTTAGACATACCATGCAGATAATAAGAGATTTTTCATGATGTTTAAATCTTATACATAGGAGACATCAACTAATTCGAATGGCTAACATAGCCAAAGAAAACCGTTAATCAAGTGCCGATGGATGCGATGCACATCACCCTGGCTTGGCTCCTCTTTCAACATGCCACAATCGAGTGAAGTGTGGTGCTCACCTAAAAAAAGAGTCAACAACAGCGCACGTGGATTCAATGGTTGATCAGTAATTTAACGACTGGATAATTCATAAAGCACAAATCCATGGAATAGTTGTCCGCTGCAGTACCTCCATTCGGCAACCTTGCCATGACGGCCGCCTCCTAGTTGGCTTCAAAGTTCAAACTTCTCTCAATACACGTGATCCTTCATCGCTAGATTGATTCACTAACCAAAAAGGATATACCAGATTAGCAGGTTGGAGAAAAAAGGATTAGCAAGAGACTGAATTCAGTTGGTGTTCTATTTCAAATCGATTGCAGACTTAGATGGAACTCCATAGTTCATAAGGGCACGGCATGGAAAGATACCGAAATAGATTGGGAGAGGCTGGATTAGATATTTGCTTTTACCAATACGGTCACATCGTGGATGGACTTGAAAGACCAGTCCTCCTGCTCACACCGCTAAGATCTAGAGCGGGGCAGGGGCATGGCGTGGATCGGCGGGTGGAGGGTTGTGGTGTAGGGTGTGATGCGGTGGGCAGAGGGAGACCTCGAGCGACGGCATGGTGCACGGCAGTGTCCCCCCGTCCTTACCCTTCTGATCTGGTGCAGACGCAAGGGGAGCGAGGGTGCCTTCCAGGGATGCGGCGGTGTTGCCGCCTGCCTAGCAGCGTATGATCTCGTGGCGACGTAAGGGAGTGAGGTCGTCGTTCAGGTAGAGGGGATTGTGGGAAGTTTCCTTTTGGTTGCTGAGAGATCGCCGCGGACGCAGGGTGGATTCCTATTTTCCTCCGCGGGATAAGTGTCCGTCCGTCCATGTAAATTGCTAATTGCACATAGAGTATTCATTAGGCCAACGCAAACCGTTAGATTGTGTTTAGTGGGTCCGATCGTACGGTTGAAGTCTGATCTATGTCCGTTTGGGGTGCACTTAGAAAAATTCATGTTTGCTTCTTTATAAGTAGTAGAGATTCATTTTTTTTTGCTCGAGCAGGAACTGCAAAATTTGGTAACTGTAACCGCTCGAAAACAGAACGTGAGAGTTGGGGAAGAAGAAGTCCCCGGCGATTTGAAAATGATGGGGTCAAAGACAGAAGTTTTGTTTTTCCCTTAAAAGTATTGGTCTCACATGTGAGTAGGAATGTATTTGTTATTTACATGTTTTGCAAGGTTGCTAGTCCTACATATGAGTACGAATACAATTCTTTGTTTGTGATGTTCCGTAAGGTTAATGGTTCTACATGTGAGTAAGAGTGGAGAAATAGAAGCGAACTCATCACCAAGTCTAAACTTTATAAATCGTAAATAGATCTGTGAGGTTCTTGGTAACGCTACTTGGTGGTCTGAGTCCGTCCTTTAAATACCCTGTTTTGATAATGTGGAACGTGGAAACAGATTCAGAATCGTATTGTGGACTGTAGTGTTCATATTTACCGTGTACGTGCAGATTTCCATCTTTAAAGTCTTCTATCTCGTCCCCCAGTTTTGTTTAGTTGAGCCTTTCGATCTATCATTATCCCTCGAGCAATAAAAAGAATAGAAATTCATAGTTCCAAAATTCTTAGTGTTCTTACCACAAGAGTTCGTTGTGGCAGAAGTTTTTATGTCGGTTCTCCAGATACATATGCACTTGCAATATTAGCGTAACACGCACTAAAATAAATCTTGGCCATTATAATTTGGTCCCATCATAACAGGATGTAGCAAATAATTTTTGTTATGTGTGGATAAGTGTATTGTCTCGTTTGTTTCTTATCTTAACAATATAATAGATATATTGGCTAATATCAGTGCACTTCCTAAGTGCCCTAATTAATCAGACTTATTATCATGGACTTAGCAAAGTAGTGGATGCATTATCATCTGTCTCTTACCAGAAAGGAGAGAATAAAGCTAAGTAGCAAGTAAGCACAACTAGAAAGGCATATACTATATACCGTCCTTCACTGACAACTTCTAACATATTTTTGGTCTGCATTTGGCCATCTTCTTCTTGTAATTTCCAGCTGCATGCATGCTTACAAAGAGTTGTTGTAGTGGAAGGAACCCCAATTACTTTTGGACAATGATCATGCTACATACAAGGAAGAGAATGTATTAAAGCAAGAAAGAAATGACCATGCGCTTCCAGATCGCCATGGGATTTGGTGAAAACGATGAGCAAGAGGGTTATATAGAAATAATACAATCCACGCATCTTGTACCATACTGACAGTGCCAAATAGGCACATCCATAAATTAACTTATCAATAAGAAACATGCCCTGCGAATAAAAAAATGAGTAAAGTGTACTCGCCATGGATAGATGCTGCTGCATGCGCCATACATGATAAGTACATGCATGTCATGTCAGATAAGCTGTCCTAAACTTGGATGATGTCTGAACCCAGATTCATGAGGTGTGTGGATCACGTTGTTGCCACTGTGAATTGTTAATGGCGCACCTTCACACCTTCCCTTCCTTTTCTCTCTCCCCGTAATCCACTGTGAATTTCCTGCCCGTCACGACAATGTATGCGGTAGGACGTGCAGGGCAGTCGACTCATGGACTCGTTCGGGTTCCTGCCGAAGCAGTTCATGTAGTGAGGAACTTGAAAGCGTGGGCGCCGCTGCACCAGTGCAGCATTAACAGCCGGCAGCCGCACCAACACCCACCAGTCGTGACGCTTCAGCTACTCATACATCATACCTGCTCGACCTCCTCATGATGCCGCCGACGTCGAGTCGCTAAACGTAATCAGGGTTTGGAGGAGTAAGCCGCACAGCCAACACAAGGACCGGGGCGTCCTATATATACTCCGGGACAGGTATCAGGTATGAAGAGTACGAAGAGGGTACTACGGGACAGGTTACGGGAGTTAAGAGTAGGGTTCGGTTTATACAGGACCGAAACTTATACAAATACTAGCTGAATGCCCGTGCCTCGCCATGAAACAACTCAATAACTAAAAACATAATCGTTAACCAAAATAAAGAATATATAGTACAAAACTACATCAGTAGCACAAACCATTGTACTCCCTCCGTCCCAAAATATAAAGCGCCAAAGGATTAGTCAAAAGTCAACATTTTCTAAGTTTGACCAAGATTATACACAAAAGTATAAACATTTACAATACTAAATCAATATCAATAGATTCACCATAAAGTATACTTTCTTAATGTGTCCATTCAATATTATCATGTTGACATTTTTTTCCTAATTATTTGGTCAAAGTTAGTAAGATTGACTTTTGACCAATCCTTAAGCGCCTTATATTTTGGGACGGAGGGAGTATTACTTTTAGGCCACAAACTTTTTATCTGCTATAAACTATAGTTATAAAACTGATATTTGAGTGCACCGAAGATTTGTAGGTCCTGTAATTGCGTACTACAGAATGGGTATGCACCTGCAAATTTAACAAATAGTCAGAGTTTTCACAACAAGGAAAATGTACAGGTTTGCTGGTTAACAAATTTAGTAGAAGAATGTACAGGTTTGCAGGTTAACAATTTTAGTAGGAGAATGTACAGGTTTCACAACAAAGAAAATAAACTTTTTCTACAGAAAAAAAAATGACCTTCTACGGCGGCTGACAAACTGTACTTTGTGGCTTAGAGAAAGCTGTAAATATCAAGCAATCTACTGATGTCACTGGAGTTCAATGTCAACTCTGTGAAAAACTTGACAGCTCCCCCATGTGAAATAAAATGAAGATTGTAAATAACACGAGAGAAGACAGATGAAATTACAGGTCTAAGATGATCAATACGTCCTACTTTCCCATGAACTATATGATGATCAGCAATCAGGGTTCATTTTAGTTACTACAGTAGCCTTCTCTGTTCGTGGACAACGCAACTTGAGTTAAATGTGAACACCACCCTTTAAGTAGGACATCATATTTAAGAAAGAGTAAATTCCAGTTTTTACCCCCTAGTTTGATATCTTTGACACAAATTACCTTATTTAACTGTTTTTCATCCATATGACCCCATTTAGTGAAAGTTTTGCCATTTTTTACCCCTTTTAAAAACTGGAAGAAATCTACTATGTGAATCCCGACGGTCAGATATCTGTAGTGTCTGACCTTGCTCTTTTTCTCCTGATATTTTTTTAGTTTAAATCCTAGCGTATTTCCGTGGCCTGAATCTGTCTAATGGACGAGCTTAGTCCAATTTTTAACTCATGATGTTAGGTGTGCATACGCAATGCTTCGACGCTACAATGGATCACAGTGAGGGACTTGTCCAAGTAATCGCTAGTGATCTCAGAGGCAAAGGGGCAGCTCAATGGGTTTCTCTGTTAATGACGGATGGTGCATTTGGCAGATGGTTCGTTGAGAGCTGCTGGTTCATTTGAAATCTACTACTAGCAAGCAACGCACGGGAGACGTCGAAAATTGATTTGGTACAGACAGTAATTCATGTGTGCCACTTTGTATTTCTATCTGACATAACACGTGTACGTGCTTATATATCTTTACATGTCAAAGCCGAGACATAATACTATTTTTGATGGAATCTAACACAACATGGGCACATGGATGCATACCGTGTGTAATGCTTGTCGTGATTACTTCTCACATGATGGTTGTTGTGAACATAATTTTTGGATTCAAAGTTTTCTCGGGAAAAACATGATAGAAGCTGCCGACTAGGAACCATATGACATTTCAGGTGCAAAATTTTGGCAAGGGTAAAAACTGGCGAAACTTTCATTAAATGGGGTAATAGGGATGAAAAGTTATTAAATGGAGTAATTAGTGTCAAAAATGTCAAACTAGGGGGTAATACCATCACTGTCCATCGTAGGCTCGACAACCTTATTACCCAGTCCAACATCGAGGATGCTAGCCTGAGAGAGGATATTATGAAGAGATTAGTAGTACAAATTCAAAGGACCCCTTAATGGATATGACAATGGACAAGTGGGAACTTGTGGAGGATTAATGATTACACAAAAATTTCCACGGGATACACTCCAAGATTTGAGATACTGCATAAGCATGCACATGTCAGAATTTCAAATATCTGAATACAATCAATGCATTATCGATAAATTTCAATGTCAAACATGCATAACTCACTTGCCCGAAAGACCCTCCTTGAAACTCATTAGGAGCAAGATTCCTAGCTCGTGCCTTTTCGGCTAGCTTCTTGATCTAGAGTGTTTTTCAAAAGGGAGAAACATGAATCTTAAATAGCCACGGAAACACTGAAATTAGTCTACATATTTGTAAGAGAATTTTGTATTATTAGTGCTTCCAAATGAACGCTCGATTCTGGTTTTCGATAAGAACTGCATGTCTATGACTTTGACATGCTACCGATCAAAGAAATGTTGCTGAAGAAATTATGCTTAAACAGAACTTGTCATACCTATGAGGATATTGTTGATATGGTCTTTTGATCCGCTTTTCTTATCATTGGAGTAATCAGGCCCTAGAATAGCAAAGACTGTCATTATAGACTGTCTTTTTTTCCTCCAAGGCGGACTGAATTACCGAAAGTTCAGAGATATATATTTTCACAAGTAGTTCGGAGAACGTGAAGAAAACTAAACCACATCAGATGCATCATCGTCCTCGTGCCCCGTTAGCCTCCCTGGTGCAGGGGAACCTGGGCGGCGCACACGGAAGTGGTTGCTTCTCCTTCTCCGGCGAGCAGGGCAGTCTGGGCGGGCTCGGAGGAACGCTGATTGGGGCAGTTTGGAGTAGCACCATCGGGAGCTCGGGAAGATAGGAGCAGGTGAGGTGGCCTGCTCGTGGGTCTCCACCAACGGCGCTCGGGGAGGTTCAGGGTGGCAGCGACACCACACCGTCGTTCCATTTGACACCGACATGTTTCTTTATCATGTGCCCGAGACGAACCGCGTCCAATCCTTCTCCACGATTACCGCCCTGATGCACGCATGCCAGGCTCTCGGGTCGCTCGAAGTTCTCCTCCAATCAGCCCTAGGATAGGAGAACTCCAGGCGCCGGTGGCTAGTATGGAGACAGTTGTACAAGCTTCTGCATTTTTATAATATACATCGATACAATGGTACAGAAAATAATGCTCGATATCATTGGCCTCTACATGAATATACAAACCGAATCATTCACAGCAAACCTACAGCAAGGTAAACATTACTTGCTCGGGAGAAATCTTGCCAGAAACTCATTCACATACTACTCTGATACCTCTCTGTACAGCGTGATGCCTAACCAATTTGCTGAAGTACTACAACCAAATTAAAGCCCCAAAATTCAGTACCATGGCTCGGATGCTCAAAACCAAACAGCATATGCAGTGAAACACAGATGGAGGTGGTGATTTCCACTTCACTGAATCCTAGGATGCAACAGATCGATAGCCGGGATGACAAGCACCAACTTGGTTACCTACTCAACGCCTCGATCTTCAGCGCGCTCAAGTTCGACGCGGCGGCCGCACCCCAGTCCTGCGCCGACCCTCTGCCACCCTCCTCCGGTTCGAGGGCATGAGACGCTGCACGAGCGGGCGGCCGCGAGGGCCGGGCTCGTTCGGGCGCCGAGGTCTACAGCTCGATTCGGTGGGGGTTCTAAGCAAGCAGCAGCCTCCCGCGCTGGGAAGGTGCCGATCAGCCGGCCGGGAGAAGCGAGCGGCGGGGCTCGTGCGCCGGCACCATCCGCCAAGGGACCTCCCGTGCGTGGCGGCGCATGAGGATGTGCCAGGGAGGAGCGCCGTGTAGGAGCAGAGCGCGTGGTTGCTAGGTCGCGTGACTGAGGCTTTTTTTCTTTTCACGGATGTTCACTTGACGGTGGCGGGGGCCGTAATTCAGCCAGAATACTCAGGGGCAAAATCGGAAGAAAAAATCGGACGGAATTTGGTGTGCAGACCAACCTACCTCAAGACAAATTATAGTATAGATAATATACCAAAATATCTAGTGTTTATCACCCATCCTCAATCTCAACCGGTCCACATGGGTTGAGGTTGCGTTTGTAGACTTGAAACTATGGTAACGGTAGCGGTTTCGTAAAGATATCAGCCAACTGATCCTTGGAGGAGATGAACTTGATTTGAAGCAACTTTTGAGCAATCCGCTCTCGAACAAAGTGAAAATCTACCTCGATATGTTTTGTACAAGCATGGAACACCGGGTTGGATGAAAGATATGTCGCTCCAATATTGTCACACCAAAGGATTGGTGGACGACTCTGTGATACTCCAAGTTCACCAAGAAGAGCTTGTACCCGAATAAGTTTTGAAGTAGCATTAGCAAGTGCTTTGTACTCAGACTCAGTACTGGAGCGAGATACTGTAGCCTGTTTGCGAGCACTCCAAGCAACCAGGTTACCACCATAGAAGATGGCATATCCCCCGAATGATCGCCGATCATCAGCATTACTAGCCCAGTCCGCATCAGAAAAAGCAGGAAGAAGACGAGGCCGCCCCCTCGCGTCGCCCCCCTCCTAGCGACCGTGGGGGCTTACCCATCTTGCCACCGCCACCTCCCCCTCCTCGCCCTCGGAGGCCCGCCGGCCTAAGAGCACGGCGCCGATGATGGGGGTGGCGGGGATCCGACCTCCCGACCCTAGCGTGGTGGAAGGAAGGGATTTCCCGGCATTGGACGGGGCCTGTGTAAGGTGCTGGTGCCATGGCTGCTCTTGGCGAGGTGGAGGGGCGGCAGTGGTTGGGGTGGAGCGGCGACTCAAATTTGGGTGGCGGCGTGGCGGTCTAGCGGCCCATCTGGTCCGATCTGGGATGGTGGGCTGCCGGTCGATGCTTGCTCATCTAGTCTCCACCTGCGTTGTCTCTTCGTCGAGCTAGTGGTCATGGTGGCTTGGGTCACCATGGATCTGCCGTTCTTTTCCGGTCTTGGTGGCCGGTGAAGACCGGCGGTGTGGGGGCTTCCGGTCTAGCTTTGAATAAAGGGGGTTGGTCATAGGATCCCTCTCGCGCCAGGACGAAGATCTACCTGCTCCATGACTTCACCTCTGGTCGGAGTGTTGTGTTCCGGAAGATTCCGCTAGTAAACTCCAATAGACGACATGCCGGAGTTCGCCAGATTGGATGGATCTCGGTCGCGCGCAACCATGTTTTTATCTGACCGTTTGGTTTCAGAGGGAGTGCTGTGAAGCTTTAGAGACTGTTGCCATCAAGGACATGCCATTAGTCCCATGGTGAAGTCAGTCGTGGAGAATGACATGAAAGCCAAGGTTTGAAGAATGGTAATGGTGGTGTGAATCCTATTTGCGATGAGGTTTTGGCTTGCTGTTCTAGGTCTTGGAGCAGCGACATTGGAAGGTGGGGGCGACAGTATAAGAGATTTCCAGAGTTCAAGCTGCAGGGTGAGAATCCAAGGTCTGGCCTTAATTGGTTGTGCCTGGCAATAACCTTGTTGAAGGCATTGTTTTGTCAACGCGGACTTTCTCCAGGGTGAAAACCTAGGATCGTTGATCAGGGCGATGACGACGCTAGTGTACTGTTCCGTTCTTGGAGGCGTCGCTTTTGGAGATGATGGATTTCTGGTGCTGCCTTGGTGGTGTTTGGTCGCTGTTGTAGGGCATAGATCACTAAAGTGGGACTTTTTTTTTCTGTAATTCTTCTTTCTTTTGTTGGTTGTGTGTATCCGTGATACTATTAGGGTAATGTGTTGTTGCAGAGGCTGGGTGTAATTGGTATCTCGCGATATTAATATATGCTCCTTTCCAAAAAAAGGAAGAAGATCAGGACATCTCAATGATAACCCGTGTGACAAATTAGCTTTCACATAACGAAGAATGCGCTTAACAACAGACCAATAAGAACAATGAGGAGCATGAAGGTATTGACACACCTTATTAACCACAAAGGACAAATCTGGTCGTGTCATAGTGAGATACTGAAGACCACCAACAATACCGCGGTAGCATGTGGACTCCTCGGTAGACAAAAGTGTACCATCTGTAGCAGTGAGCCTGCATGACGTAACAACTCCAAAGCATACTTGCGCTGACTGAGAAGAAGTCAGTCCAGTTGATCTTTGAACCTCAATGCCAAGAAAATAATGCAAATTACCAAGATCCTTGACAACAAAGGATTTATGAAGCTAATGAATAAGGCGATCAGTAGAGGAAGGTGAGGAGCTCACTACTATAATGTCATCCATGTAAACAGTAAATAGAGGGTAACATCCGGACGTCCTAAGATAAACAGAGAAGTGTCAGCTGTAGATGCTGTAAAACCAAGACCAACAAGCACTGAGCTGAGGAGCCTTCTTTAGTCCATAGAGTGCTTTATCAAGGCGACAAAGATAAGTAGGCTGACGAGAATCCACAAATCCAGGAGGCTGACGCATGTAGACTTCCTCCTCAAGAACTC
The DNA here is from genome assembly GCA_910589775.1 of Avena eriantha. Lineage (NCBI taxonomy): Eukaryota > Viridiplantae > Streptophyta > Magnoliopsida > Poales > Poaceae > Avena > Avena eriantha. The sequence goes on from OU342740.1 coordinate 39,306,233, forward strand.
CATGCAAGAAGGCATTCTGAATATCAAGCTGACGAAGATGCCAGCCATAAATAAGGGCCATAGACAACAAAAAACAAATAGTAGTAGGCTTGACAACAGGATTAAAGGTATCTTCATAGTCAAGACCATATCGTTGTTTGGACCCCTTTGCCACAAGACGTTCTTTGTACCTTTTAATGGAACCATCAGCTTTCTGCTTTATTTTAAACACCCATTTTTAACCAATTATGTTGACTCCACTAACCGGAGGAACCAAGTGCCACGTCTTGTTTGACTGAAGAGCAGAAAATTCAGCCTCCATAGCTTCCTGCCAATGCGGACAAGTCATAGCTTGATTATGATCGCGCGGTTCAGTTCTAACCAAATCAATTGTATGTGCCTGAACAATAGACTTCCATGCCACAATGCCGATCCGTTCGTTCTTTTATTTTGCGAATTCCTCTCTGTAAACGCGTCGTTTTTTTGAACAGGAAGAGCCTCGAAGGGCCTGGAAGCTTTATATTAATCACTAACATAGGAGGTGTATAATATTGAAGAGGACCCCAGAAGAAGAAAAAATAAACACATAGGTCCCCATTTTAAGTGGATAAGGCCCTTCTAAAAAATATGAAATAAAATCAGGACCCTCCCTATCTCCACTGCCGGGCCGAGGGTCAGCTGCACCACCGCCGAGCACCGCCACGGGGACAGAACCACTTGCTTCAGAGCCGATGTTGGACGCGGCCGTTGACCCGAAAAGGGGACTCCGATGGAGGTTAGAGAAATGCCGAAGCTCACCGGCTGTGACGGACGGCACTCAACCGTCAAGATGAAGCTCGCCGATGTCGCTTACAAGCTCCGGTTCTCCCCGACGGAATAAACATCGCAAACTCCGTCGATGTCGAATAACCACTCCAACGCATCACTCCTGCCACGGGTGGGTGAACGCGGGCAGAGCTGCTTAGAGAAGCGGGAAGAAGTCCGCCGAATGAGGAAGAACCGAAACTCCCCAGAGCACCCAAGCCACACATTTCGCCCGCTGGTACCTGCATCCCTTCCCTCGCCACCACGGCCGGCCAAAAGGAACAGGGAAGAATGGCGAGCATCCAGGCTGGCCCGGGCACCAAACATGCGCTTATTTTTTTGGATTTGCTTGGAGTCGCATAGCCGACGTCTTCAACATTGGAAACTCGCTGGGAACCACCCACCGCGGCCTCCTGCCACTGCACATAAGCGTCAGGAGACAAAATCCATCGTCTCTTGTTCCCTCGGTCACAACCACGCAAGAAACCCACCTCCCCACGCCGCCACGGCCGGCCGGAGGAGCGAAAGCGGGAAAGCGACCGCCACAAGGAAGAGGAGGCGCGAAAAGGCGAACACCAAAGCTATGCCGACCAGTGCCCCTGACCCTCCATCGCCACCATGGTCGGCCGAGGAGGGGGGCGAAATCCACATAGCAAAGCATCGCCGGGCCTTATTGGAGGCTTGGCTGGCCCTCCTCCACCACGTCGCCGCCATGCAGACGGCAGAGAAGAGGAGCTCCCTCCAGTGAGGAATCCGGCCCAGGGATCCCGTCACAGACCTCATGGCAAGAAGCCAAACTCTGGCAGTCAGCCAAGACCCAAACCTAATATCTAAGGGGGGCCTCGGCGTCGGTCCTCTACCTCTCTCAATCGGCGGCGCCAGCGAGATCAGCGTCAGATCGACCCGGGGTGGGCGGTGGTTCTCTCCGGGACTGTAGCAGAGCGGAGGGGAAGGGATAAGGCTCGGGCCTGGTCTTTCACTGATACTCCCTCCGTTTCAAAATATAAGATGTTTTAGCTTTGTAAAAAATGTGTATCTGGATCCTTTTTAGTATGTAGATTCATTTTAAATCTACACAAACCTACACATAAAAGAGGTTAGGTACACTTATTTTACAAATTAGAACATCTTATATTTTAAAACGGAGGGAGTACTCGTTGTTACTATGATTGGTTGTGCGTTTATTCTGGACCAGGAGCAGGATCGGGAGACACCGATCCAGGAGACAGACCGAGCAATGCTGGATTCGTAGTGGATGATCCTGTTCCTGGGATTTGCGGGGAGACCAGCCCAGTATGCAAAGATGGGCCACCAGAATGCACGGGGGTGGCCAAGCCATCCAGGTTGGCCTTTAGCTGCATGCTCGCCATGCACAAACAAAGGACCATGCCGATTGATGTTGGAGCGATCAAGGTCCTGATCAACCAGAACAGTGTCAGGCGCATCATCAAGAAGTTCCAGCCTTGCACCATGTTGTAAACATGCACCATGATTAGCCAAGAGTAGGGGTGTATGTGCAACATCATCAAATTGCTCATAATTTAAAGGAGTTGTGGAAATAGATGGATGTGTGGAATCGGAGGGGAATTGAGAGAAGAAAAACATTCTCATCAAAGATGACATCGCAAGAAATATAGACACGATTAGTGGGAACATGAAAACACTTGTAGCCTTTATGTAAAGAGCTATATCCAAAAAAGACACACTTTTTTAAATCGAAATTCGAGTTTACGTTTATTATAGAAACGCAGATAAGGCCAACAAGCACGCCCAAAAACCTTAAAGAAAGTATAGTCGGGAACTTCCCCAAGTAACCATTCAATTGGAGTTTGCATAGAGATGAGATGACTAGGAAGCCTATTAATGAGAAAACAGACGGTAGTAAACGCATCACTCTAAAAACGATAGGGGATGGAAGCATGTGCAAGAAGTGTCAAACCAGTCTCAACAATATGACGATGTTTTCTTTCGACAGTACCGTTTTGTTGATGAGTATGGGGATAAGAGACCCTATGAGAGATACCAATGTCCGAGAAAAAATTATTGAATCTATGATACTCGCCACCTCAGTTGGTTTGGACATGCACAATCTTTCTACTCAAAAGATGTTCAACGTTTTGTTGAAACTAAATATTCTTTTTTGAACACATCAGATTCATGTTCAAGAAGGTAAAGCCATGTAAAACGACTATAAGCATCAATAAAACTGACATAAAACCGATGTACACTAACAGACGTTTTGGTAGGACCCCAAACATCAGAATATATAATCTCAAGTAGCAAAGTGGTAACACGAGTAGAAAGCGAAAACGACAATTGATGACTTTTGCCTTGCTGACAAGCATCACAAATTACAACTTTATTGACTGACTCTAACGGGAGTTCATAACGATGTAAAATATGCTGGACTATTGGGGTAGCTGGATGACCTAGGTGTGAGTGCCACGTAACACATGACACCTTGACACTGCTGAAGACTTGCTTGACCGACGACACATCAAGATTATAGAGACCTCCACGGCTGCCCCTCTAAGAAGAACCTCCCTCGTGTCTCGATCCTTAACAAAGAAATAGCATGGATGAAATTCAAAAAAAACGTTATTGTCAAGGGAGAATTTTTTAACTGATAGGAGGTTACGTGTAACAGAGGGGACATGAAGAACATCTTTCAAGTGGAGGGGATGTGAAGATGTGGGAATTAAAGACTGGCCAACATGCGTAATGCGTGTACCTGATCCATTGGCTGTATGAACATGATCCTTGCCATTGTATTGTTCCTTCTTATGAAGTTTGTCGAGCTCATTGGTTAGGTGATCCGTCGCTCCAGTATCAACATACCAAGTAGGGTCAATGGGGGTAGGAAGAGGTAGTGCCTTGCGGTGTAGATCCATGAGACACCGAAAAAACAGCAACTTGGCGATCCATGTAACGTCCATCATTACCAGCTCCAAGAAAATTGTACTAGAATCTTTTAAAACAGCAGGAGGCCACGTGCCCCACCTTTTCGCAGATTTGGCAAGTAGGACGATTGCCACTGCCACCACAAGTAGAGCCACCTCGACGATCTGATGTAAATTGACCGCCACCACCAGATTTGAAATTGTAGTTGGGCTTGTTCTGTTGTGCTTGCGGACGCTGATCTAGGTTGTAGTTGGGCCTGTATTGGGGCTGGAACGCTCCCTGACGAGATTTGGCGATGTAGTTTGCCGAGTGAATATCCATACCAAGATCAGCCTTCTTTGCTTCAGCCCTCTTTTCCATGTTGAGCATGGATGCATATACGTCACGTACAGGCATATGGTCATTTTGATGGGCCACGCAGAGATAAACAAAACCTTTTCCCTACGCGGTTATCCCAAGATCTAGTTGAGGTAGTAGGCCACGAGAATTACCACTAGACGCGCGATTACGAATCGATGTAGCACGTCGCTTGATGCAGTGCAGTCCTCACGATCCGTTCCGATCCACGATCGTCGAAGTGCTGAACGTACAACACCTCCGCCAGTATCCACACGTACGAGGAGGAGCACCGACAGTGGACTGCTAGGTCCGGTACGGCGGCGACAAGACTAGACTGGGGCTAGGGTTTCCAACACATGGAGTGAACTAACCGTATGCTCTAAGCACTTGCGTCCCAGCTTATATAGGGAGTGAAAGTGGGCTTCACTCACTTGTGGCCCATTCACTAAAAGGCCTATATTGGTCACTTCGAGTCCAACTCACTGACTCAGTCCGTTTCCTTTTTGGGTCCAACCCAAATATGCTCCCACTCTTAAGTGTGTGACCCGATAGGCTCATGGTGACCCAGACACGATCTGAGTCTCACTCGTGACCGATCAGTCTGTAGTGGTTCCTAGCAGAACATGCCAACTCCCAAGTACCAAAGAGTCATGACGACATACCTTCCAATGCGACTTTCGTCTGAGTCCCTTTTGCCTCACGATATACCTTGTCAAACTATATGCGAATAATCGTCATCCCTTAAATAGTTCGACTCTCTTTCTCGATCCGAGATAAGTGATTCATCCGACTAACTCTTAGTCGATTGCCTAGGTTAACACTTAATCGAGTCATGCATGGCCATGCTTTCCGAATCATATCTTCCGAGAGGGCCCAAAGAATATCTCTCCAGATGGAGGGGCAAAATCCCATCTTGGTTATTCACATCATGCAGCTTGATTCTCAGTCGACCCGAACTCGGCCTTTATAACTGCCCAGTGACGGAACAGTGTTTGACAGAACCTAAGTCAGTGATCCTCAACTTGGATTGTGCAATAACCTCAGGTCTAAGGATTGCATTGATTGAGATATACAAATGACGACTTATTCGTTGTATCTCAATATGGGTCAGTCCCACTCGCTAAACTCTTTATCCGAATCCGTGTAAGGTGGAATAGCATCTCTATGCCCATGACAAGTGGAACCGAGTCATCAACCGACTTTCACATTAGTCTAAGTTGTGTGTCCAGCACAACCTCAACGACCAAGGACAATTAGTATAAACAACATGAATATATAGTTCCACAATCGAATCACATATTCAATGATACGTATCAGTAGTTCATACATGGACAATAACTTTATGAATACATTGGAAATAACATCAAACATGATTGCCTCTAGGGCATATTCCCAACAGTCTCCCACTTGCACTAGAGCCAATCATCCGACATCACATGTCTAGGCATCTAATGCCCATATCTCTCAGGTGCGCCTCATGCTTCGGCTGTGGAAGTGGCTTTGTTAACAGATCCGCAATGTTTGCATCCGTGTGTACCTTGCATAACTTGATATCACCTTGATCCACGAACTGGCGAATAAGGTGGTACCACATGAGTATATGTTTATTCTTCTGGTGTTGTCTAGGTTCTTTGGCTTGTGCGAGAGCACCATTGTTGTCACAATACACGTCTAACGGATTGGACGAGCCCTGAACCACACCAAGATATATGAGGAAATTACTCATCCAAACGGCTTCCTTTGCCGCCTCCGAGGCAGCAATATACTCAACCTCGGTCATAGATGCATACACCGTCTCTTGCTTGGAACTCTTCCAGCTCACAGCCCCTCCGTTTATCACAAACACATATCCGGATTGCGAACGAGAATCATCCGAGTCAGTGAGATAACTCGCATCCGTGTAAACCCTTACACTGAGTTCATCCTCACTTCCATAAACCAGGAACGTATCCTTAGTCCTTCTCAAGTATTTAAGGATATTTTTAGCCGCTGCCAAGTGGATCTCTCCAGGGTCAGCCTGGTATCTGATCACAACACTCAGAGCATAGGAAACATCCGGCATAGTACAAATCATATCTTACATGATGGATCCGACTGCAGAAGCATACATAATCGCATTCATCCGACTTCGCTCATCAGTTGTCGAAGGACACTGAGTCTTGCTAAGTTTTACGCCATGGGACATTAATAAGAACCCCTTATTAGATGATTCCATGTTGAACTTCTTCAGCACTTTGTCCAAATATGTACTCTGACTCAATCCAATGAGCTGCCTTGATCTATCTCTATAGATCTGGATTCCTAGTATATAAGTCGCCTCACCCAAGTCTTTCATTGAAGAACTCTTTTCCAATGATTCCTTGGTTTCTTGCAACATCTGGACATCACTTCCAATCAGTAATATGCCATCCACATATAAGATCAGAAAGTTTACTTTGCTACCACTAAACTTCTTGTATAAACAAGAATCATGATCACTCTTGATGAAGCCAAATGATTTGAATACCTCATCAAAGCGAATATTCCAACTCCGAGATGCTTGCTTCAACCCATAAATGGATTTCCGAAGTTTGCATACCTTGTGAGCATTAGCCGGATCGATAAAACCCTCGGGTTGTATCATATACACATCCTCGGTTAAATTTATATTAAGGAAAGGCGTCTTGACATCCATCTGCCATATCTCATAGTGGAAATAGGCTACTATAGCTAACATGATCCAAACTGACTTAAGCATCACCATGGGAGTGAAATTCTCATCGTAGTCAACTCCTTGAACTTGTCAGAACCCTTTCGCGACAAGTCGTGCTTTATAGATAGAAACGTTTCCATCCATATCAGTTTTCTTCTTAAAGACCCATTTGCACTCGACGGGTCTTGCACCGTCTGGCAGATCAACCAAGTTCCAAACTTGGTTTTCATCCATGGACTTTAACTTGGATCTCATGGCTCCAAGCCATGACTCAGAATCAGAACCCACCATCGATTTCGAATAAGTTGCCGACTCATCACTGTCCAACAGTAACACATCACAAACACTTCGCAATCTAGCCGATCTTCGCATTGTCGGTGCAGTTGCCGGCTGAGGTACCACGACTGACTCAACCTCCAAGGTTTTTGCCGACTCGCTGCTGGCCGGTACCTCTCGAATTCTTTGAGCTGCATCGTGCTCCCACTGACTCCCCAACTGAGAAAATCTTTCTCAAGGAAGACACCATTCCGAGCGACAAACACTTTGCCCTCTTCTCGGTTGTAGAAGTAGTAGCCCAAGGTTTCCCTCGGATACCCCACAAAAATACACTTATCCGACTTGGCCATAAGCTTGTCCGACTGAAGTCGCTTGACAAATGCTTCACAGCCCGAAATCTTAAAGGAAAGACAAACTCGGCTTCTTGCCAGTCCACATCTCATGCGGTGTCTTCTCTACCGACTTTGATGGTACTATGTTTAGTGTGAACGCTGTAGTTTCTAGACAATAACCCCAAAATGATAAAGGCAGATCTTTCCGACTTATCATTGATCATACCATGTCTAACAAGGTCCAATTCCGCCTTTCTGACACACTATTTCTCTGCGGCGTTCCCGACGGAGTGAGCTGGGGAACTATTCCACAACTCTTCAGATGGTCATCAAACTCGTGGCTCATGTACTCGCCTCCTCGGTCCAACCGAAGAAACTTTATTTTCTTACTGAGTTGATTCTGTACCTCATTTTGGAATTCCTTGAACTTTTCGAAGGCTCTCGACTTATGTTTCATCAAGTAGATATATCCATACCTACTCAAATACTCTTTTTCTGGAGTAAGACCCAAGAAAAAGGAAAACCTTGTGGGAAAGCATCCAGGTATGCTTGTTGCTTGCTCATCAGTGAAGGTAATGAAGTACTCATAACCACCTCTAGCTGTCGTGCTCATTGGGCCACATACATCACTATGTACTAGTCCCAACAAGTCGGACGCCCTTTCACAACTCTTTGCAAAAGGTGTCTTGGTCATTGATACATTGCAAATGTATCTATAATTTTTGATGTTCCATGCTTGGTTTTATACACTTTCTTGTGTTTTGTCCACACTTTGGAGTACTTTTTATATGATTTCTTGGACTAACTTATTAACAAGAGCCACAGTGCCAGCTGCCTGTTTTCTGCTGTTTTTGGTTCCAGGAAAGTCAGAAAATGAATATTCTCGGAATTGGACGGGACAAAAGCCAAAGTGCCTATTTTTCTGAAAGTCATCAGATACCAGAATACGAGATGGAGAAGGGCCAGAGGGCGGCCACACCACCTGGCCACGCGACAGGCTTGGCCCGTGCCAGGGGGTGGTGTGGCCAGCCCAGGCACCCCCTCGGCCTCTCCTTCCGCCTATATAGTGCCCTCGAGACAAAAACCCTAAGTACCCGATCAAAAATCCACGAAAGAGTCTGTAGCCGCCGTCATCTCCATCCCTAGATCGGGAGGGATCTGAAGCTCTTCCTGGCACCCTGCCAGAGAGGGGAATTTACCCTGGAGGCCTTCTTCATCATCATGCAAGCCTGCAGTGTGATGCGTGAGTAGTTCATCTCTGGACTACGAATCCATGTAGTAGCTAGATGGCTGGTTCTCCTCCTTTGTGCTTTCATGTCTAGATCTTGTGAGCTCCGTTCATGATCAAGCTCATCTATTTATAATTCTGCATGTTGTGTTTGCGGGGATCCGATGGAATTGAGATGCTATTTCAGATTGATTATTGATTCTATCATGTCTTTGTTATTTGTGATCTTGCATGCTTTCTGTTGTTAGTAGCTATCTTGGCCAAGTAGATGCTAGCAACTCCAAGAGTTAGTATTTATGCTCGATAGTGGGTTCATGCCTCTGGTAATCTCGGGAAGTGAAAGAAATCTCTAAGGTACTAGATGTGCTGTTGCTACTAGGGAGAAAACAACAATCCTTTGTTCATAGAACAATCATATTTGTTGGGGATATACTTTCCGGTTATCCTCACAGATCCTCATTGGCCAGGGTGGCCCACTTCGGGTTAGAGCTTTGCTTCACGGGCGGCCCAGTTAGTGAGAGAAGACGGAGTCCAATCCGACTACGGGAAGGCCTAGAAGACTTACCGACTTAGGCCCATAATGTTACTTGTAGTTCAAGATGTACTATGTAACCAACTCTTAGTCGTAGCCGGATTGATCTCTCCTGTAAACCCTAGGCCGGATATCTATATAAGCCGTCCTAGGGAGAGCCTTTAGGGCACACCTCAATAGTCTACAATCTCAACTCGCACAGGCGAAACCCTTGTAACCCATATTCCGGCTCTGCCGTATTACTGGATTGCTAGCAGGAGTAGGGTCCGCCCAAAGCCGGCGGATTCGAACCTGTGTAAACTTGTGTGCTCACCGTCCCGGAACACCGTACGTCTCACACCCCTCTCTCCCGCACGCCTCGAGGAACCCCTCATGGCGTACTTGTCCTCAAACCGACGACAGTATTGTTTACATTACACGCAATTCGTAAAGCAATAATCTGTTTCTTGCAACTTAGTACTGGAGGGGGTTTGGATGATAACCTGAAGGTGGATTATTAGTCATAGATGCAGTTGGATGGCGGTCTATGTATAATGTTGTAATGCCCAATCAAGTTCCAAAGGAGTCAAGATGATTAGTATATGCATGTATTGCTTTCTCGATGTTTGTCAATTGCCCCCCTGTAATTTGTTCACCCAGCATGTTATCTATCTTAAGGAGAGCCACATCTAGTGAACTATGGATCCCGGTCCTTTCTTTTACATACAATCTACAAAATATTTACTGCTTTGTGTTTACTTTCTGCAAACTTTTACTTCCTTCCATTTGATACGTTTAATCCTTTGTTTTTAGCAAAACCGGTGAGATTGACAACCTCATCGCAAGTTGGGGAGAAAGTTCTGTGGTTGTGTTGTACAGGTCTCCATGTTGCTACTAGCACCGGTAGTGCGCTCTGCCAAGGCTCAGCTAGCAACAGCTTTGGGGTGTTTCCTTGCTCCTACTGGTTCGATTAAACCTTGGTTTCATAACTGAGGGAAACTTGCTGCTGTGCTCATCGTACCTTCCTCTTGGGGTTCTCAACGAACTCTACATCAACACCGCCTTCAAGAACTTTTCTGGGCGCCGTGCATTGAGCCATGAAGCGAGTTTCTGGCGCCGTTGCCGGGGAGTCAAGGACATCTTCACAAGGGGAGTCCCTCATAACCAATCTCTTTACTTTGTTGTTTTTGTTTTGCTTAGTTTCTTTTTTCTTTGTTTTCTTGTTTTCTTTATTCAAAAACACAAAAAAATTAGTTTTACAAGTTTGCTTTCTTATTTGAAAACCCCAAAAAAATGACTACTCTTGAAAACACTAAGTTGTGTGACTTCACTAGCACCAACAACAATGATTTTATGAGCACACCTATTGCTCCACCTATGGGTGAAAATACTTTCTTTGAGATAAAACCTGCTTTGCTCAATCTTGTTATGAGAGAACAATTTTCTGGTATTGGTAATGAAGATGTTGCTTCCCATCTAAATAACTTTGTTGAACTTTGTGAGATGCAAAAGCATAGGATATAGATGGTGATATTATTAAGCTGAAATTGTTTCCTTTCTCTTTGAGAGGAAAAGCTAAAGAATGGTTGAATTCCTTAACTAGGAATAGTATTGATTCTTGGACTAAGTGCAAAGATGCTTTTATTGGAAAATACTATCCTCCTGCTAAGATTATATCCATGAGAAGTGAAATAATGAAGTTTAAACAACTTGATAATGAGCATGTTGCTAAAGCTTGGGAAAGAATGAAATCTTTGGTTAAGAATTGTCCCACTCATGGACTGACTGCTTGGATGATCATCCAAACTTTTTATGCAGGATTGAACTACTCTTAAAGGAACCTATTGGACTCTGCTACTGGAGGTACCTTTATGACCATTACTTTGGGTGCTGCAACGAAACTTCTGGATAGTATGATGGTTAATTATTCTGAATGGCATACTGAGAGAGCTCCACAAGGTAGGAAGGTAAATTCTATTGAGGAAACCTCCGCCTTAAGTGATAAGATTGATATTATTATGTCTATGCTTGTGAATGGGAAAGCCCATATTGATCCAAATAATGTTCCTTTAGCCTCTTTGGTTGCTCAAGAAGAGCAAGTTGATGTGAACTTCAAAAGAAATAACAACTTTTCTGCAGCCGCTTAGTTTTCCGCAGCCGCTTAGTTTTCCCTCACTTTTCCCCTCCCTCTATTCCGAAACTCTTCATAGGTGGACTACCTAACATCATGACCCGATCATGTCACGAAGTTCAAGTTACGATGATTAGAAATGGATCCTCGTAGACTATTCCTTAGACCGTGATGCTATATCAATCATTGTCTCCCGAGAGTGCTTAGATAGCATCAAGCGCCACTTGGTAATACAGTGGTTATGAAGGTGTGTTCAGGTAACCAGAGGAAACGGTAGAGGCAATATATGTCAAGAGCGAGATTTGTCCATCCACGTGACGGAAAGATACTCAAGGGCCCACTCGGAGAAATTATATCCAATAGGTGCGCAGCGTGTGATTTGATCACAGGGACATCACTTGTCGAAACGAGTCAAGTAGCATTGTTTGGTAACGATATTGATAACAACATGGTGATGTCATTGATCAGATCTCGGGCAATGCAAGTATCGAGAGACAAAGGGAATAAGACACGACCGTCCCGGTTCAAACGACGAAAGATCTTCATGGAATGCACAGGGGTCACATGGCCATCTAGATCCCTCTATTGATCATTGGTCCGAGAGTGTCCCGACCATGTCTGGAGTGTTCCCGAACCGTAGGGTATCACACTTAAGGGTTTGATGATGCTTAGAGAGTGTTTATAGGATCGGAAGAATCGCTGAAGAATAGTAGAGAGAAAAACCAGAAGGGTTTTGGTAAGTCCGGAGGATGTCCGGAGTGGAGGTGGAAGGTGTTCCATAGCCATGGAGATTGAATAATATATGAATGAATGTTAAATATTGATTTAATCATTTATTCATAATTATTTAATAAAATATAAAATCAATTTAAAGGTCAAAAGGCATAAGAATTACAACAGGAAAAGCCAAGAGAAAGGGGTAACATGTCTGTTCCATGGTGGTTATCTCGAGAAGCTTTAATGGCCCGTGTGGAGTTCTGTGACAACTACTATTGTATTAAGCTGCAGCCTTACATCCTGACGTCCATTGCCAAGCGGGCAAACCACAAGTTCACCTTCAAGCAAGTATTTCGGCCCAAGAGATGGAAGAGTTATATTGGCAGAAAAGAGGAGGTGAACAGTAGAGTGGCTGCTACATGGACACTGCTTATTTCCATAAAAAAAAAATGGGATTCACCTTCCTAGTAACGTTTGCTCATTTCATTCATTCTCATTCAAATCTACTTCTAAGGCATGTGAAGTACCAGTTGTGGACAGATCCCTTGGCAGAGTATCAACTTGAGATTCTTCTTTCACCCCTTCTCAAGTAGATACGCTTTGATACCAGACTGGTGTGCATTCTACGCTTACCCAACGAGCGAAGGAGCGAGCCAATTCCTCTGTTCCGGTAGAGCCAATTCCTTTTACCTTATAATAGGTAAACTAGGTATGGAGTGGCCAATTTCGGAGGGAAGTGGGTCCATTAGGGAAAGGTAAGAGGGAGAAGGGCCAAAGGGGGCGGCCGGGCCCTAGTAGCCCAGAACCCCCCGTGCGGGGCCCATGGGGGTGGCTGGCGGCACCACCCCTCCTGCTCTCCTCTCCTTTAGTCCCACCCCGGGACTTTGAGGGAGGTAGTACCTTCCCTTCCCCTATATATAGTGGGGGTATTTGGCCAGATAAATACACACAATATTCAATAAAGGTCTTCTCACTTTTGAGAACCTCCAATTGATATTCTCTCTCTTATCACCGTGGTCCCAAGTTCGGACTGCGTGAACGAGAGACATCTTCACCGCGGAGCGCTGTCGCGCTTCGGGATTCGGATCCAGGAGCTCTACTTCCGCAACTGCTGCTGGATCGGGGAAGTGGGAGTCATCGTTAGGCACTGGACATGTGTAACTCCCCGCGAGGTGTCACACTTGAGGCACTCAAGTCGTTGGAGCTATAGGAGCGCAAGGACTTCATCACGACCTTGAGGTCGGCTTTGGCTCGTCTACATCAACCACACTCTCCTGAGCATTGACAACACTTTTCGGTCTTCAAGGGTAAGTTCGCGAAAAGCCCCTCCCATTACTATATTACTAATAGATATGTCCTGGCAACATCAGGGTTCAGGGGCGTAGGGTAAAAATTTATTGTTTTCATACGCGGAACCCCTTTAGTGGTATCAGAGCTAGATCTACCCGTACTAATGCCAGTATAGGTAGAACACACGAGATGTAGCGTGTGTGCATTGATCTTTTAGTTGTTACCCTCCCACGTGTACTTGTGTATATCATAGTAATGCTTGATGAAGCGGCCCCCAACTAACTTTACGCGTTCATTCACGAGACTGGTCCATGCTTGACATACGACTTGTACCGTATAAAGTGGCTTAGGGGGGTGTCTATCTCTCTTGCATTAGTTGGTATGCCATTTGCAATGGAGGGCCCTGAAAGGGGTGTAGTAGAGACAACTACTTGATCAACGTTGTGATGAAAGTTCATAGGTAAGAACGGTTCTTGTGTGAAAGCCCATTCAGCCACGTAAAACATGCAAAGATAAAGTAGAGGCGTCTAACTTTGTTTTGTAGGGGGCGTTGCTTTGTGATATGGTTGTGGCAAAGGTAAAGTGATTACCTTATATTACGTAGTAGTAGATAGTCATGGAGGTGACAGACTACCACGCCGGAAAGACAACGGTACCCTGGTGTCTACGACGCTGGAACTCTAGTGCCGAAATCCCGGTGACGATGGATGGAGATCACGATGTGAAGGACCATATCACATCACATTTACATTCAATGTTATTGTTTGTATATCTTATTGTGTGCTAGTATTAGATACTCGACGGTAGCCTAATAAGATGATCCCTGTTAAAATTACCAATGATTGTGTTCCCCCTTAGTGTTCACCACCAAGAAAGTTCTTCGGTATGAGGCAACCTACGGTGAGTGGGTGTGAGACATATCTACGGTCTCATATAGTGGGTGTAAGCCATGTTGCACAATGAATACACTAAGGTTGAGTTGGCGAGCCTAGCACGTTACAGATACGTGGCCTCAGAACGTGGATGGTTGAAAGATTGAGCATGAGTCACATGAATGATGTGACCGACGTTTAGCGTCCACCCTTGAACCCACATTGATGGCCGTGATGATCAGGGGAGATGTGGGGAAAAGGGGTCGTGTTATTACTAGGAACCCTTCACTGGATAGTGTTTATGAGTGGAGTTATTATTAACTCATTTAATTATAAACTTAGTCTAAATTCCTTTTGCAATTACAAATGTAGAGATGGCTCACCGTGAAGCTTACTTTGTCATTGAGGAATGGGTAATGGGTGAGAAACTTAGACTTGATGGATCCAACTTCCCTAGTTGGCTTGTGCGCCTGAATGATCTCCTTACTAGGAATCATGTGGTAGAATACATACGCCGCATGATGGATTTGACTGAGCCAGACCACTATGAGACCCCACAAGAGCTGGCAAACCGCTACTATCGTCAAGAGATTTCCACCTACATTCAGATAATAATGCGTTACGGGATGGTGGATGAACTCCATCTGGTCATGGGTGCTCTTGATCCATATTCGATGGTGGATCAGCTGAGAGCAGAGTTCATAAGCCATGTGCGCATGTGGAAGCACAAGCTGCTTGGAGAGTTCCTTTCCATAAAGATGGAGGAGCACACATGTCTGAAGGGTCACTTGGAGCGCATGCTTGATGCACACATGAGACTGGTTCACTTCGTGGACTACTGGATGGATGATCTGTTTGCGATAGGCGTGCTGCTTCGATCGTTGCCTCCCAGCTACGAAGGACATGTCTGGAGTAGCATCATGAGTGGTGATACGGAAACATTGGATTTCCAAGAGTTCATATTACGTTTTAGGAATGTAAAGGTTGAACCAATCACCGGTGAGGTCATCGATGACAAAGGTCCTTCTGCATGAGAGGTGCTTGCTAGAGAGGAGGTGACACTGTGTGTTGATGGCGAGGATGATGACCAACGACACACTCACTCAACATTTATCATTTAGTTTATGTTTTAGGATAATTATTGTAATCAATAGATCATGAACTTCTTTAGTGTGTCTCACACTTTGTGAGACGGTTATTCATATTAGCTTGTAACAAACAGTTGTTCAACTTTTATGAATGATCTGTATTCGTGTTTATATCTTGTTTGATTACTTGTGAATTATCCTTGTTGTTTGAAACTAATTGATAATGCATGAACATTTGTAAAATATTGAAAAGCCTTGAAAAATACCCAACTTAATGATATATTCATTTTGAATGAAACCATTGTTTAAATTCAAAGGTATGTTGATAATATGTGAAAGACATTCGATTTATTGTCACATATAAATCATGCCTAAGTTCGGCAATATAACTTGAACACTGTGTATTACTTGAATACAAAGTGTTTTAATGAATTGTTGAAAGTAAATACATAATCGATGTATTGTGTTTTGAAAAAGATGGTAATTATCATTATATGATTGTTTAAATGTGTAAAAAAGTTTACCAAAGGAAACATAAGTATAAAACTATTTGATATGATCAAAGTGTTTCATCAACAAAGGGTATAAATATAAAAGAGAATCTAATTACTACGATTTGATCAATAGTAATGAAATTCGACTTTATAAGAATGGCATAGAAGAAAATTGTGGAATGCAAAGCGTTTTGAAACGTCAAAATGCAAAGCATCACAATGTGATATTAGATATCAAAGTGGGTAAATAGATGGCGCCAAATAAATCATTGTAGTGTAGATGTAGAGACCATTAGTTAGGAATAGTTAGCACTAGATTAGAATATATAGTGAACCATTTGAATTCGTGAAAGCGGATCCATATCTAGTATGGATAGCCATGGAAGTTTTGGGGTTATTTGATATAACCAAAACAATAGCGAATAAGTCCTTGTATAGTATTCATTGGAAAGTTTGAATACGAAATCCATAACTAAAACCAAAAGAGAAGCAAAACAAGTATTGCTTGGATTTTGGTACATTTTCGAGAAAGTTCGCATTAAGTGATATTTCTCGATTATGGAGCAAATGGAAGATTGTGAAAAACACGATGAGGATTCAAATCCGTGCATCAGAGTGTTGAGAAGCGCAACGGAAAACGTTCCTGAATGATTCTCTTCACGAAGGAAAGAATCAATGATAATGATTATTGTGTTTTCCCCACTGGTGTTTTCACTACATGAAGTAGGATTCAAAATGTAAACCCATATCTTGTATGGAGACATTTGTGAATCATTTGTCATGATTACCGAAATATGACATACCTACGAACTACTAAGGAAATAATGGTAAACTAAAATTATGAGAAATCCTAGAAGAAAAATTCCCTTGAGATTAGAAACCAATTCATTGATGAGTCTCACAAGCAAAAGGGGTTACTTGGAATTTCTCAAATGACTGCAAAGACATAGTGGAAAATTGGGTGAATGACAAAAGCACAATTTGCCAAGTATTGGACGAATTCAAATGAATTTGATTCAAGTGTGCTAAATGTCTAGTGGATTTAAAACTAGTAAAAGTACTAGTATCTCATAGTAAATCTCCAAGTTTGATATTTAATCAAAGGATTTTGAAATTGTTCAAAATAGTGAGTGGATATGCAATTTGCATGAAATTGAGCGGGAGCTATGAAAGTCTTCCTAAAACAATATGTGATTGACATATTTTTGAGTGGGAGCAATATAAGTCTCAAATTCAAATATGTAGGAACATAGTTTGAGTAAGAGTAGTGACTCATACCCAAATATGTTAGGAACATATTTTGAGTGGGAGCTTAAAGGAGTGATTCTTAAGTGTGTATATGACACATCAAGAATAAAAGCGCAAGTACCGATAAATAATGATTTATAAGGAGTAGAAGTTGATAATAAGTGATACTATTCCTTAAGGGATTTTGAAAAGGGTTTCAGAATAGAAGTTAATTAAGGAACTAGTCCTTAATAACTCAAGTTATGAATAGTATTAAGTTTAACATCAATGGTTGAAAGAAGGAAAAGGATGATCATCATCCACTATGTTGAGACATAGGTTCTATTTTAGAAAACAATGATGATAACTTAACATAATATATGATCCAATAAGAAATGTTTAAAAGTGATTAAGTTTGAATCACGGAACATTGATCTAAGTTTGTCCATAGTGTCTAATAGAGAACTGTAGACATGTTTTCCAGATCCATAAAGGATGGCATATCTTAAAGCATAAAGAGTTATGTTATAAGGGAATATGTTGGAAACTCCTGTAATACCGATTAAAGTCAAGTAGGAAGCGAGGTGAACAAAAACATCGAAAGTTGCACAGTGTGCACTAGTGTTTCGATGAATAAATTAATAATAATAGATAAGGGTACCATCTAAAGTGTTGTATAATGTTATGGAGGGGCTAGTTCGCTTTTAACGTAGAATGATGTGTACCAGGGCACAGTGCCCATGAGAAATCCCTCGAGGTTGATCTAAAGTCACTGTAGGCTCCTGGAATCAGGCCTCGTCCTGCTGCCATGGTGATGATGCATACACACAGATGTTATCATGTGATGATAAAGTATTAATGTCAATCAAGGTGACATTAGTAAGTTGCAAAGGATTTGGGACTGTAAAGTACAGACCCAAGACTCAACCTCTTCCATGAGCAAGCATGTTCAGGGTACCGGATATATGGTGCCAATGATTAAGAACAAATGCAGCTAGTTTATTTGTACTCTAGTGCAAGTGGGAGACTGTTGGAAATATGCCCTAGAGACAAATAGTAATAAGGACTATTATCTTATTTCATAAAGTTCATGATTAAGTTTTATATCATGCTATAATTGTATTGAGTGGAAAATCAATACACGTGTGACATATAAACAACTAGGGGTTCCCAGTGAAACTCTAGACACTGGTTCATTGGTCAACAAATGATCAAGTTTCCTGATCATGTGGCATTTATGCCAGTTGGAAATGGAGTCAACTCATTCTGAGAATGAGATGATGAACCAATACCCAACCTAAACATCGTGACCCGATCATGTCACAAAGTTCAAGTTACGATGATTAGAAATGGATCCTTGTAGACTATTACTTAGACCGTGAGGCTATATTAATCACTGTCTCCCGAGAGTGCTTAGATAGCATCAAGCGCCACTTGGTAATACAGTGGTTATGAAGGTGTGTTTAGGTAATTGGAGGAAACCATAGAGGCAATATATGTCAGGAGCGGGATTTGTCCATTCACGTGACGGAAAGATACTCAAGGGCCCACTTGGAGAAGTTATATCCAATAGCTGCGCAACGTGTGATTTGATCACAGGGACATCACTTGTCAGAATGAGTCAAGTAGCATTGTTCGGTAATGAGATTGAACACGACATGGTGATGTCATTGATCAGATCTCGGGCAATGCAAGTATCGAGAGACAAAGGGAATAAGACACGATCGTCCCGGTTCAAACGACGAAAGATCTTCGTGGAACACACAGGGGTCACATGGCCATCCAGGTCCCTCTATTGATCATTGGTTCGGGAGTGTCCCGACCATGTCTGGAGTGTTCCCGAACTGTAGGGTATCACGCTTAAGGGTTTGATGATGCTTAGAGAGTGTTTATAGGATCGGAAGAATCGCCGAAGAATAGTAGAGAGCAAACCGGAAGGGTTTTAGTAAGTCCGGAGGATGTCCAAAGTGGAGGTGGAAGGCGTTCCATAGCCACGAAGATTGAATAATATATAAATGAATGTTAAATATTGATTTAATAATTTATTCGTGATTATTTAATAAAAGAGAAAATCAATTTAATGGTCAAAAGGCTTAATGGGCCAATTCCGGAGGGAAGAGGGCCCATTAGGGAAAGGTAAGAGGGAGAAGGGCCAAAGGGGGTGGCCGACGTGCTTGTGGGCCACCCCCCCGCGCGGGGCCCATGGGGGTGGCTGGCGGTGCCACCCCTCCCATCTCCTCTCCTTTAGTCCCACCCCGGGACTTTGAGGGAGATAGTACCTCCCCTTCCCCTATATATAGTGGGAGTATTTGACCAGATAAATACACACAATATTCAATAAAGGTCTTCTCACTTTTGGGAAGACCTCCAATTTATATTCTCTCTCTCTGTCTCTCTCTTTCATTTTTTCATATGCGGAACCCCTTCACTTTAATCCTACCACTCTTATCATACCACCACTATATAGTGTATACGAATAACTTTGAATATTGACAGTTGGATCAAGACTCATGAATCCCAATATTTCCAGCCATTGCATCTTCTTTTCCATTCTAGCATCTAGAAGATTCTATTGATAGTCTTTAGCACAATGAACGATGTGTATAAACCTCAAAACACACTTCTTTGTCATTTTTGAATATTTTCTATCATTTCTGTAGACCATGTTACCAAAATTTTCAAGTG
This sequence comes from Avena eriantha, assembly GCA_910589775.1. NCBI lineage: Eukaryota > Viridiplantae > Streptophyta > Magnoliopsida > Poales > Poaceae > Avena > Avena eriantha. The sequence goes on from OU342740.1 coordinate 39,325,799, forward strand.
TTAGGTAGCTAATAATCATTGACTTCTAAATGATACAGAGCATAAGAACCAAATATACACCCATACTTTATGATGTCTATCAAATTTATAATTTTTTTAAACACACATACCTTTTATAATTTTATATAGTGATGATCTGTCATACGTCTATTATCTAAGTCTCACGTGCATGGCACGTGCAACTTACTAGTAATTATGAAAGAAAGAATATAAGATAGTGTACGTACTACTTCCATACACAACTATACTCCCTCCATTTCAGTTTACAAGTTCAAAGTGTATATCTAGGTTATCAATTTGACCACTAAAATATTAATTTTATACTACAAAAATTATATCACTAAAAATATTATATCTAAAGTTTCTAATGGTATAATTTATTTGCTATATAATTTATGTTTTATTGAGTAAATTTACAACCTAGGTACACGCGCATGACTTGTAAAGTGAAACAGAGGGAGTAAGCCGTGTCCACAAAACTCATCCATAAATAAATTCTATAGGACTACATGGGCTAATTGTGTTGGCGATTTAATATGCTTCCTTCCTGGGTGGGATCGGGGGAAACTGCATGCCATTCGTCTCCACAACCGCTCATGCATGCATGTCCCCACATCTTATTTGCAATGGTTCCTTTCATCTTCCCGATCACATTCCTTTTCTATGATTTTCTCAACTGGTCAGACCACTTCAAATCAAAAGAAGGCGCCGACGTCCATGGCGCCACCGTTCCACCAGAAGTACTCCTTCCTGGACCTAGGCAACATTGCGGTGACCTAGCATACCACTACATGATATAGTACACTATAGTAGTTGATATAACACTAATGAAACACCATTCCACTAGGATTACATCCCTCAGAGTGGTACAAAAGAAACATAGCAGGTCCAAGACATGACTATAGATTACAACTCGACTCTTTACAAAAGATCCAAAGAACACTCTAGGTTATAGAGATAAAGAAACTAGTTACCAAGAAGAACCAGAAATAACAACTCAGGAATATCATACTAATAGACTAGTATCTAAACTATCTGGCTTGCATTTGCTGCTATTGCAATGCTCTACAGAGGTAGGTTCTAGGGCTAGAGATTATACTCCTATCTAGTCGGGAACTTCGTCTTTACTTTAGTTGATGTACATATTGACTACATTGACTTTATTGAAGAGCTTGAGCTTTCAGTGACAATTCCTTTGAGCATAAGTTGATGTAGACGCTTTCTTATTGGCTTCATAACCTAGCAAGGGTTAAGAAGATATGGTTGAGTACGAGCATACTCAACAAGTTCACTAAAATGGAGTGTTTGATGCACTAACTATATCCACATACCAAAGATCGTAGGCTATGCAGGTTTTCGTAAACATTTCTTTAAAGGTTGCTTTTATTCTGAAAATCTATGTCCGTCAGCCTTCGCTGGTTTACTAGAACTTCATGGAGTTCCTTTACTGCCGCGTTTGTAGCTCCTTCTTGGGATATGGAGTAACATATCACAATTTTATACACTCTGCAGAGGTGCATTACTTTACCCATAAGATACCTTAGCTTTGTTGCACAACCAAGTCATGATCTTGTCCACACTTCTTGGTATGGGGCCCAGTCTAAGACTCAAGCCATTCGCTGTCCTTCTCCATGACCCCACATGCCCCCTTGCTGTACGCCATGCCCACATATTGAATTACGGCAACGAGAAGTATAGATAATTATATATGCGAGAACTACCATGAGACATTGAGGGATCCCACTCATATGCTACATATCCTCTACAAATTAACCACGCTACAAGGATAACATCCACGACCTACGCATCCATTGACATGCTAAAGTAAGAAGATCTAGATGACTTTGTCGTCACATTCCAAGTCTTATGGTTAACGTGTATTATACATCACAATAATCACTAGCATCATTGGTTGTTAAGTCCTAGGTATTATGTTCCTTTACCACTGGAACTTCCATAGTAGGTTATTACCACTTGGTACATAACCCATAATCATATCATTATGAAAATAATGTTTTCTGACCTTTTTTAAATGCAGGTGATGACAACATTTTCTTTGCAAATACTTGATAGAAAATAACCAAAGGAGATGAGAAAGTGTGAACTTGCCTTTGTGATTATAAGATTATGCAATTGCGGTCTTTGAGACGACATAAGATTCAATATCTGAAAACAACATCATTGGTCCGGTAAGGACTAATATTTAAAGAAGCAATATGTTATTATGCATAAGTAATGCTATGCATTTTGGAAATGGATTTCTATTTCTGTGCCCTCGGTTCCTTAGTTGTGCTCACTTTTCCCCAGCCACTTAACTTTTCCTCACTTTTGCCCATCTCCTTCTACGAAACTATCACACAGTCTGAAACTCGCTATCCATCAGCCTTGCCGTTACATGCTGACAAGTGGGGCCATGTTCATTCGGATCCCGTAGTGGACCCTCGCTGTTACATGCTGACAAGTGGGGCCGCATTCTGTCGGGTCCCGTAGTGGACCCTTGCCGTTACATGCTGACAAGTGGGGCAGCGTTTAGTCGGTTCCCGTAGTGGACACCTCTCTCCACTTATCCAGATCAGCATGGGACCCATAGCTTATCCATGTGAGCACCGGACCCACAGCTTACCCAGGTTGGCATTGCAAGATGGGACCCGAGCTAGCCCCGTGCCCGCACCCGTGCTGTTGCCTCCCCTTTCTTCTTCTTCTCCGGCGTTGATAACCCTTCTCCAGCAATGGTGGCCCTTTGTCTAGCTTAACTTCGGCCTCCTGTTTGTCCTGGCCGTAGTATGGTGTCGACCCGTTGACCTATATGGAGGATGACAATGGCAACCGTGCGCTTGCTGTGGACAATCAATTGGCGCAACTCAGGATCTCAATTGAGTGTGCACTTGCTATGGAGAATGTGGGCGACGAGCCGTTACGTTGATTTAATTAGTTTATCGAGTTAATGTCTCGGCTGCAATCAAGTGAATCTATGAGGTGAAATTCAAACTCTGAGATCTAGGGAGATGGATGTATACAAAATAAGAGAATGACACAACTCTTCAACACTTTCAAATCAAAAAATTATACATATCCTAATGTAAAATGATGTTTATAATTGACACAACTCTTGAACACTTTCAAATTACAATTCAGACATGATAATGTTGTCCTAGGAAAATCTTGAGAGTTTACCATTTTTAGAGCATGAAAAGTGATCCCAAACTAAAATATTTATGCCTCGTGCATATATGAAAATTATACACCTTCGAACACTGTGAAATCACAGTTAGGACATGATAATGTTGTGCTAAGAAAATCTTGAGAGTTTATCATTTTCATGGAGTGAAATATTATGCATAAACTTGGATATGCGAAAATTATACACCTTTGATCACTGTGAAATCACACTTAATACGTGATAATGATGTGCTAACAAAATCTTGAGAGATTATCATTTTCATATAGTGAAATGTAATGCATAAACTTGCATATACGAAAATTATACACCTTTGAACTCTTTGAAATCACACTTAGGACATGATAATGCTGTGCTAATAAAATCTTGATCATTTATCGTTTCCATGGAGTGAGATATAATGCATAAACTTGCGTATACGAAAATTATAAACCTTTGAACACTGTGAAATCGCACTTAATACGTGATAATGATGTGCTAACAAAATTTTGAGAGATTATCATTTTCTCCCCCATTTTTATAGAGTGGAATGTAATGCATAAACTTGCATATATGAAAATTATACACATTTGAACTCTTTGAAATTGCACTTAATACTGGTGGCAAATTCGGTATTTTACATGGATAGAGGGGTGCCCCCCGAAAGATATAGAGGTTATCATGTCTGCTTGAACATAGAGGATCGACGGTTAGTGGGCACCATCCGCGTGATAACTGTCTCAACCAATCAGAGCGTAGCATCCAAGATGAGCACAAGTGTGAGAGTTTGTGACTAAGAGAGAGGGGAAAACTGAGTAGCACTTAAAAACCAAGAACAAAACTAAGTAGAACTTAAAAACCAAGGGCAAAACTGATAAAGGGATTCAAATATAAAATAGAAAGAGATTTAAAAAATGGAAAATGCGTCTTTTATACGATAAAATACATCTTGGCATACATCAAACTATTTGCAATTCAAATATACATCAGTTTGACAATTATTGCCTCATTTAGACAAACTATGTTTTGGGGAGGGATGTTTTAGGAAGAGGCTTGAGTAGAAAGCCATGAACCTTCATAGATAGTAGGTGATGTGAGAAGCGGTGATTTAGGTTAAAACTTGATTTCTATACATTTCTTATGGTGGTAGGTCACATAATAAGACTTCTGGGGTAGATGCCACTATGTTTTGATCTTTTTAAATTTGTTGTGCATAAAATGACTCAATTAGGTAGCTAAAACCCATTCATTGACTCTCTGTTGACCAGTCACCGGAGGGTAAAACTAAGTATATTACACATGGCAGTGCTAATACTGGGGGCAAAACTGAGTACAACCAAACTGCTAGTGTTACACTCGAGGGTATAACTGAGCACAACTAAGTCGCCAGGGTTAGACACGAGGGAAAAACTTGACGCACGGTACGCGTGTCGCGGTGTATGAGGCGGTAACAGACACGTGGCACCATGCATGATGCCGTAGCATACACGGTGCACGGTGGTGTAATGAAATGTCCCTTCCCTTAACTTTTATAGAGGCCTCCTCACTCTCACTCATCACTCACTCGCTCACTCACGCAACCGTCTCCACTGTCCTATCACCTTCTGCAAACACCCAAGAAAACCCCAACCACACCGGCGATGGAGAAGAACGGCGCGGTGGGCATCGTTGCCTCCAAGGCCATCAGCGAGGAGGCCCCCGTCCCTGTATAGGCCCCCATCGAGGCATCGAAGGCAGTCGATGTCTAGACCCCATCCCCGCTTCCACCGTAGTCACCGGTGAGGAGGCCCTCGTCGGTCTCGGGCAGATCCTGCTCGGCTAGGACCCCTACGAGGAGGAGGATTACATCAGGCCAGGGAACCCCTATGACACGAGCATCAACAAACCATGGTTAGAGGTAACTAGGGTTTTCTCCCCTTCCCTTGTTCTCCCCCCATTCCCATCATTGGATGCTAGTGTATTCCCAAAATACTTGTAAGCTAATTTCTTGCGTGGTCGATTTGCCACAGTGGATAGTGCATATGGTTGGAGCTTGAGCAAAACTTGGTCACCCACCGCGAAAGAACGCTCAGAATGATGCTTATCAGCTTTCTTCTTGAAGCGATCCTGAGGACGGGTGAGCTGTGCACGAAGTCTTGCTGTATGAGTTGCCCAGTCCAGGTTGTTGTCAGCAGCCGTTTGCTCAGCATCCCAAGTCAGCATTGCTCCCAAATTTGGTTCATGGCCATAGAGTGCCTTAAACGACGAACAATTGAGAGAGGTATGATGATTAGTGTTATCCCAGAATTCTGCCACTGGCAACCAACGACGCCATTGTCGCGGAGTATCATGGACCACCGACCTGAGATACATCTCCAAGCACTGGGTTACCCTTTCCGTCTGACCGTCGGTCTGTGGGTGGTAAGCCGTGGAATAGAGTAACTTGGTACCCACGGCTGCCAAGAGTCCCCGCCACACAGCATTGGTGAAAATACTGCCACGGTCTGACACAATTGTGAGCGACACACTATGAAGCTTGATCACATTGTCCCAGAGAGCTGTTGCCACTTGAGCTGCCGAGAATGGGTGTTTCAAGGGCACAAAATGCGCAAATTTAGTCAAGCGATCGACAATGACCATGATCACTTCAAATCCGTCAGATTTCGGCAAACCTTCAGCAAAATCCATTGTGATTTATTGCCATGGAATGTGAGGAATTGGTAAGGGTTGCAGTTTCCCGGCAGGTTTGATGTGCTCATGTTTAGACTGTTGACATACCGAACACTGACGCACATAGTCTTCGACGGCAGCCTTCAGACCGCGCCATGCAAATAGTTTCTTCATGCGTTGATAAGTTGCCATAACGCCAGAGTGTCCACCCACAACACTCTGATGGAGAGCACTGATCAATTTTGTCTGCATTGCTGTGTTGGCACCAATCCACAATCTACCCTTGTAACGAATCACACCTTGATTCAAAGCATACCCATCCTCATCTGGACTGCAGAGAGCAAGTTTGGCCAGCAGTTCTTGAGCAGCTGCATCTGTTTCATAAGAATTGGTCACCTCTTGCATCCAACGAGGTTGACAGATGGACAAGGCAGAAACTGACATCAAATGTCCCACTCGTGAAAGCGCATCTGCTGCCCCATTGTCAACACCACGCTTGTATTGAAATATGAACTGGAGACCCGCCAATTTGGACATTGCCCTGCGATGTAAATCAGTGTCAAGTTGTTGATCACCCAGGTTGCACATACTCTTGTGATCAGTAACAATCACAAATGGTCCCCTTTGCAAATAGGCCCGCCACTTATCGACGACCATCAGGACTGCAAGAAATTCTTTCTCGTAGGTGGAGAGTTTCTGATTGCGCACACCCAAAACTTTGCTGAAGTAAGCAATGGGATGATTGTCTTGGACTAGCACTGCGCCAATTCCCGTATCGCAAGCATCCGTCTCAATGGAGAATGGTCTGTCGAAATTGGGTAAGGCCAGAACTGGGATATTCACCATGGCCAACTTGAGTTGCTCAAACGCTGTCTGTGCTTGTTCATTCCATTGAAACCCCTTCTTTGATAACAGCTGAGTCAGTGGCTTGGCAATGATGCCGTAACGTGGCACAAACTTGCGGTAATAGCCGGTCAGCCCCAAAAAGCCACACAGTTCAGTTGCTGTCCTTGGTATTGGCCAGGAGTGCATTGCTTCAGTCTTGGTGCTATCAGTAGCCACTCCATCGCGGGAAATAACGTGGCCCAGATACTCAATTTTGGCTTGCGCAAAGGAACACTTAGAAGCCTTGGCAAACAGCTGGTGTTGCCGTAGAAGTGCAAGAACAAGACGCAGATGTTCTTGGTGTTCCTGTAAAGTCGTGCTATATACCAGAATATCATCCAGAAAAACAATCCCAAACTTACGTGTAAATTCGGCAAAAATGGAATTCATCAAGCACTCAAAGGTTGCAGGCGCGTTCGTTAGACCAAAGGGCATGCCACGAAATTGATAATGACCCAGATGTGTCTTGAACGCTGTTTTCTCCTCATCTTCTTCCCGCATACGAATCTGATGATAACCCACCCGTAAGTCCAATTTGGAGAAGAAAGCTGCTCCCGCAAGTTCATCCAGCAGTTCATCGACAATCAGAAGCGGAAACTTGTTCTTGATGGTAACCAGATTGAAACGCCTGTAATCAATGCAAAAATGCTAGCTCCCATCCTTTTTCTTCACCAATAGCACCGGCGCTGCATATGGGCTCATGCTATGAACAATAACACCGGAACTGAGCATTTCCTGAACCTGTCGTTTGATTTTGTCCTTCTGTAAAGGAGAATATCGATACGGTTTTGAGTTTGGTGGCTGGGCTCCTTCTTCCAAAGTGACTGCGTGATCATACTGCCGATGAGGAGGAAGCCCTTTTGGTTCAGAGAACACATCATCGAACTCCGTGAGAATTTCCCTGACAGTCGCGGGTAAAGAAGCCTCACCATTGTCAGTTTGCTGCACTTGCTCCAGCACAGCCATGGCCCAAATGTCATGAGAGTCATGGAGTTTTTGTAACTCGGAGAAATCCATCTGCTCAAGAGGTACATCCGCCACTGGCAGTCCTTGTAACTTGACCCATCTGCCTTGATGATCAAATGAGATAGCCTTCTATTTCCAGTGGCATTTCATGGGACTGAAGGAATCTAACCAGTCCATGCCCAAAACCTCACCATAAGCACCCAATTCCAGAACTCTCAGATCAGTATGGAAAGTGCTGCCCTGACATTTCCACTCCAACTGTTTCACCATTTGATCACAACTCATAAACTGACCATTTGCTATCTTGACTGGAACAGCTGGAATTGTAGTGGTTGAAATTCCAATACTATCAGCAAAATTCTTGTTAATGAAGCTGTGTGTGCTTCCAGAATCCAGTAACAACAGCATAGTGTGGGATCCCACTTGTACCGGCAGACGAATTGTGGCTGGAGATTCAGTGCCAGCTAGAGCTTGAGCAGACAACATACAACATGCCGCCCCTGCTGGTTCAGGCTCATCCAACAATTCGAGCGCACGCACCGCCTCATCGGACAACATCTCACCATGATCGCCAACCTGAATAGTCAAAAGCTGTACAGGCTATTTACACTGATGCTCTCGAGAGTATTTGTCACCACACTTGAAGCACAGTCCATTCGCTCGACGATAATCTCGGAGCTGTCTCTCCCGTCCAAAGTCATCAGCTCCAGCTTGATGTACTGCTGGCACTCGTGGGGGAGGATGTAAGGCAGGTTGAGCTGGCGGTGGTCGGCCTGCTGGTGCTGGACGCAGTCGAGGACGGTTAACCTCCATCTCCTCTTCCTAAATACGTGCTAAGACAGTGGCGCTGATCCCCCAGCAAGGCCTGGTCATCCAACCGCTTGATGATGCTCTCCAACAACCGCTGCGTCGCCGCCGCACTCTCCTCCATCGCCGTCAGCACGTGCTGGGTCTGCACCGAAGGCTTCGTCGGCGCCGTCGTGGTCGCTCCGAACAGATCCGACCGAGCTCAGGATTTCGAGCGACCTCACCGAAGTGAATTCGCACCTTTTGCCAGGAATTACAGATCGATGTCCAGGAGGAGGAGAACTGGCGGTAGCAGAACGAATTGAGGGGAAAAAATCGTGGCTCTGGATACCAATTTGTAACGACCCGATCCAATTTAAATCGAGATCACACAAGGCAGATATGAGAATCAGAGTCTAGGTGGGAAAAGCAAGCAAGGGGGTGTGATTCAGAGTAAGAGGGTGAGAGCCGCAATCAGCATTTTACTCATTCGATGCCATACTTGTTCACGGGTCCTGGTACTTGTACTTGTGTACCCTACTTACTCAACACGGCCCAACGGCCCACGCACCCTTACACGACCGAACGGCCACGCACCCTCGCTCTTACTTGTCACGCTGAAACCTGAAGGAGTCAACCAGGTTCTTCAGTAGTTGCAGGTGTGACAGCTAGATCGTATGTTATTAGGGTTCAGCTATTTGTATTTTATAGTAGCTAATCCTCTTGTGTTAGATCTCGTATTTTGATGAATCCCCCTATTCGTATTTCAATCCTATTTTATTTGTCCTCCAAGTTGCAGTTAAGGGATTCCCTAGTTAGTACTAGCGTCGATCTGTAGTTGGGATCAGTATTCAATTTGGTTTGAGATTTGGGGATTGGGGAATAATCAGGGGATCTCAATCGGTTAATTTATGCAAATAATCAATCCCGATAATTAAGGTATCTCAATCATGTGCTTATTGCACTCTACTGTTTTTTCCAATAGGAGGATAACATCAACGTCTGCAGCGACAACGAGTCCAAGGAAACCAAGACTCGTTAGGTGCTAAGAAGGCTGAAGTCCATCCAGTACGACAACTTGTTTGCTGGTTATATGTACATGTGCCCCTTCTGCACCAGGAGGCTCCACGTCACCGACTTAAACTCCCTCGTGAAGCATGCCGAGGACGTGAAGACCTACGGCGAGCCCGTGAACGTCCACGGCTTCAAAGCCAAGCACCAGGTGCTCCGTTTTCATCTCTGCAACCTCCAAAAGGTGGTCATCGAGGAGGGTCGCATGCCCTCGATCAAGCCCAAGGCGCCCAAGGTCAAGGGACTGGGCAGCAAGAAGTGGAGGAGGCGCCAGAGGGAGGAGACAGAGGCCATGAGGGGCCACCGATCTTGTGTTGCTGCTTTTGTAAAGTAGCTCTTTTTGTATTGTCCATGTTGAACTTGTTCGCTGCTCCTACTGAGCAGCCTAATCGCCGAGCCTCGTTAAGTACCATACAATATATATCCTATATTAGCTGATTTATCTACATCTTCTATATATCCTATATTAGCTGCTTTATCTACATGTGCTCTGTTTACTGAATGTATTTATGGTGATGGTTAGATTTGCTTCTCTAGATTTGCTACCATATTGGGAAAAATGAGGGCCAAAGGGAATAATGAATGAAGAGAGAAGCTGCTATAGATTCGCTACATTTTTTTAGCAAAAACCCACAAGTGTTAGCGAGAGAGAGGGGCAAAAGGCACTCTTAAAAAGGGCAATCATAAAAATAACAAAAAAGAAAACTTCCAATTTAGGCGACAGGGTGCACGTAACCACCAAACACGCCCCACATGGTCCCACACCATATCCCTCATAACACGTTCCCACGAAACCGGCCCCACGCAGTCCCACATGGCACGACCCCACACGTCAGCATAACGCGTTCCTGACCAACCGGCCCCACATGTTCCCACACCGCGCGACCCCACACGTCAGCCAACGGTTAACCTGACGGCAGCTGCCATTCGAGCTCTTTGATGAGTTTCCGAGAAGGAGATGCGCAAAAGTGAGAAAATGTTAAGCGGCTGGGGAAAAGTGAGTACAACTAACGAACTAGGGGCACGAAAATAGAAATACCTTTTGTAAAACCCTCGAAATAACCCCCCAACATTACAAATGAGTTGAACTTAGGTGGTTTCTTTAAGATTTGATTTATCTTCAAGTTGACTTCACAAAAGAGTACATTTTCAAAGGCTTTATGATTAACATATAAGACATAAATGGTGAAATACATTCTTAGTACAAGATTAAGGTTGAATGACATCATGTAACTATTATGAAGTCCAAATTTAAATTGTTATGACTTAAATGAAATAGCATAGTGTTTATTTTAAAGTGGCAAAAAGAATAATATTGTTTATGTTAGACTTTGAAGTCTAATAGGATTAAAGCTATGGTTTGTTTACCAAGTATAAATAATCTTGAGTTATTAGATTCTTAGTTTATTGTCTATTAGACCAAAGTTAATTATAAAAATATAAAGGGACTTAAGGCATAATATTTGTGGCATTGCCAAATTCTAAGAGTTTCCCTAAGTAAAGTCAACGATGAAATCCTATAAATATGATACATAGCTTTAAGGATTTAGATCCAACGTGTTTAATACTCATAGATCATATTATAAGCTAAAGATATGGATTTAAGTACAATGTATAGGTTGTATCTTTCTATGGGTGTTTTAACTAAATTATTAGTTAGGAAATAGTATTAAGAAGTGGAATCATTCATATCTCATCTCTGAAGGACATAATGGTCTTTTACTAAACAATAAATTCTAAATAGCTTAAACAAAGTTATAAGGAAGTTATTTGAATTTATAGATGGTATATGAAAACATATTTTATTTATTTATTTAAAGGTAATAAAAAGGATTGACACCCATGTATCATAAATACCAAAATTACTTGGAATTTTATATTTAGTATTTTTCTATGGTGGTGGATGAATTTTCCTCCATAAAAGTGATTTTGATTCAGTTTTAGATATTTTATTTATTTCATTATTTTCCAGGGAAGATTTAATGGTTTTAAATTTTGGTTATATTTTATATAACCCAAACAGGTGATGTTAAAATTTTAGTAGGTAGATAAAATTTTTGTGAACATTTTGATATGTCATATGTATTTTTAGGTTTTTTCTATATTTTTCTAGGGCTCAAATGTTCAAAGAGGTAATTTTGTCATTTTTAATTTTGGTTACAATTTATTTTGTATAAATCTTTTTAAAAGTGACCCTAAACCAGGGGTTGGCACAGACCCAGACCCACACGATCCCCTCTCGTCCTCACCTCTCTTCTTCCTCTCGCGACACCAAGGTGTTGTCATCGTCGCTGCCCGTCTCCGCCGTGTGCCGGCCACCTTGGGCGCCGCCACTAGTGACAATAGACTCCCCCTACTCTGTGTCATCGATGGGTCCAAGCCAATTTGACTTCTTAGTCCTCACTTGGTCTTGCTGGGCCCGATTAGGTATTAGGGTTTCAGTACCCTCACCTCACCGTGCCCCAGCGGCCAAGCAGTGGTGCTCCGGTGATGTAGATGGTGTGGAGGTTGCCTGTGCTGCCATGATACATTGCAAATGTATCTATAATTTTTGATGTTCCATGCTTGGTTTTATCCACTCTCTTGTGTTTTGTCCACACTTTGGAGTACTTTTCATATGATTTCTCGGACTAACCTATTAACAAGAGCCACAGTGCCAGCTGCCTATTTCTGCTGTTTTTGGTTCCAGGAAAGTCAGAAAATGAATATTCTCGGAATTGGACGGGACAAAAGCCAAAGTGCCTATTTTTCCGGAAGTCATCAGATACCAGAATACGAGACGGAGAAGGGGTGGGGGCCAGCCAAACCAGTTGGCCTCGCGGCCAGGCCTGGCCCGCGCCAGGGGGTGGTCTGGCCGACCCAGCACCCCCTCGGCCTCTCCTTCCGCCTATATATTTCCCTCGGGACGAAAACCCTAAGGTGCCGATCAAAAATCCACGAAAGAGTCTGTAGCCGCCATTATCTCCATCCCTAGATCGGGAGGGATCTGAAGCTCTTCCCGGCACCCTGCCAGAGAGGCGAATTTACCCTGGAGGCCTTCTTCATCACCATGCAAGCCTCCGGTGTGATGCGTGAGTAGTTCATCCTTGGACTACGGATCCATGTAGTCGCTAGATGGCTGGTTCTCCTCCTTTGTGCTTTCATGTGTAGATCTTGTGAGCTCCGTTCATGATCAAGATCATCTATTTGTAATTCTTACATGTTGTGTTTGCTAGGATCCGATGGATATTGAGATGCTATTTCAGATTGATTATTGATTCTATCATGTCTTTGTTATTTGTGATCCTGCATGCTTTCCGTTGTTAGTAGCTATCTAGGCCAAGTAGATGCTAGCAACTCCAAGAGTTAGTATTTATGCTCGATAGTGGGTTCATGCCTCTGGTAATCTGGGGAAGTGACATAAATCTCTAGGGTACTAGATGTGCTGTTGCTACTAGGGAGAAAACAACAATCCTTTGTTCATAGAACAATCGTATTGTTTACTTTACACACAGTTCGTAAAGCAATAATATGTTGCTTGCAACTTAATACTGGAGGAGGTTCGGATGATAACCTGAAGGTGGATTACTAGTCATAGATGTAGTTGGATGGCGGTCTATGTATAATGTTGTAATGCCCAATCGAATCTCAAAGGAGTCAAGATGATTAGTATATGCATGTATTGCTTTCTTGATGTTTGTCAATTGCCCCGCTGTAATTTGTTCACCCAACATGTTATCTATCTAAGGAGAGCCACCGCTAGTGAACTATGGATCCCGGTCCTTTTCTTTCACATACAATCTACAATCTTTTACTGTTTTGTGTTTACTTTCTGCAAACTTTTACTTCCTTCCATTCGATACGTTCAATCCTTTGTTTTCCGCAAAACACGGTGATATTGACAACCTCATCGCAAGTTGGGGACAAAGTTCTGTGGTTGTGTTGTGCAGGTCTCCATGTTGCTACTAGCACCGGTAGTGCGCCCTGCCAAGGCTCAGCTAGCAACACCTTTGGGGTGTTTCCTTGCTCCTACTGGTTCGATTAAACCTTGGTTTCATAACTGAGGGAAACTTGCTGCTGTGCTCATCATACCTTCCTCTTGGGGTTCCCCAACGAGCTCTACATCAATACTGAGCCATCAGTCATCTTGCCGAGTAGGAAGGATTCACATGTTTCGAACGACTCCAAGTCGAATGAAGTTAGGAGTCCATCATCATGGAGCTTCTTCATGTGTTTCCAACTTATATAACCAAGCGGACAATGCCAAAAGTAAGTCATATTCAGATCATTTGGTTTTAACCTTTTCACATTTATATTATAGACAGATTCACCATCAAGATTCAAAATAAATAACCCGCCCTGGACAGGTGCAAAGCCGTGAAACATATCATTCAAATATAAAAAACAACCATTATTCTTAATATTCGACTCATAGCCTTGTCTCATCAAACATGAGGCAGCATAATGTTTCGACTAAGCACTGGAACATAATAACAATTATTTAGCTCCATTAAGAATCTAGAAGGTAAATGAAGTTGCATCGTGCCGACTTCCAACGCAGCGATTCTCGCTTTGTTGCCAACTCGAATGTCAACCTCGCCTCTCGCCACGCTCCTAGTTCTTACCAGTCCCATGCAACAAGTTGCAGATGTGAATAACTAATCCGATATTATATACCCAAGAACTATTAGGTGTATCTGTGAGATAGATGTCTATAACATTGCAAACAACCGTACTTGAGCCAGAAATCGCACCTCCACTCTTGGCTTTGTCAGCCAGATACTTGCTGCAATTCCTCTTCAAGTGGCCATCCGCCTTGCAGTAGAAGCAAGTGGATCCGGCTGCAGGCGATGGCTTAGTCCCTGAGGAAGCGCTTTGGACCGGGTCCTTAACCTTACCTCCCGACTTTTCCTTCTTCTTCTTAGTCCAAGATCTCTTCTTAAACTTAGCCTTATTTTGCACCATCAACACTTGACTGGCGCCTTTCTTGAGATCCGCCTCAGCCTACTTGAGCATCCCATGTAATTCAGTGATCTTCTTATCCATACCATGCATGTGGTAGTTCGATATGAACTGACCATACGTACTAGGAAGAGAGTTCAGAATTATGTCTGTAGCGAACTCTTCGCTAATGGGGTAGCCAAGCCTTTCCAGAGACTGCACGTAACCAACCATCTTGATCACATGCGGACTCAGTGGATCACCATCCTTAAGCCTGCAGCTCAACAAAGTCTAAGAGACTTGATACCTCTTAGTCTTTGCCTAAGCCTGGAACATACTTTTGAGGCTTTCGATCATATTGTAGGCCTCAACATTCTTGAACTGCTGCTACAAGTCCGGTTCCATGTGAGCAAGCATAAGACAGCTAATCTCCATGGATTCATCACAAATCTGACGGTAGGCATTGGTGGCTGCGACAGTCGCATTCTCATTCGGCTCATCTGGAAGTGGGTTGTCTAGGACATGGTCCCTCTTTTCTTGCTTGAGAATAATTCTCAGATTACGATACTAGTTGGTGAAGTTAGTTCCATTTAGCTTATCTTTCTCTAAGATGCTTCTCAAAGCAAAACTGGAAATCTGAGGGAGACTGCTAGGTGCCATTGATCTACAACAGAAAAATATGCAAAAACAATTAAGACATGTATCCATAAAAGAGCAAGCATATTAAACATTTTAATACTTATGCTCCCACTAGAACCAACACCCCTCCGATGGTTACTTAGTGTTTCAGGACCCTAAATAAGCAAGTCGACTAGTGAAATTTCGCATCACCGCTAGCCGTCAAGTGATCTAGGTAGACAACTCCTTGTCAATCGCATCTCATACGACTCCTATTGGATGGGTGCCATCACATGCCCGGCTCCCATCCGACTTTTCCCCGAGTCCCACAACCATTGTGATAGACCCGTCTAGATTACCGAGTGCTTCCGCTATAAGAGTCCGACTCGAACCCACCTAGTCGGAAAGAATTGATAGCACCTCAATTTTATGAGCCCACTACCAAAAATGTCCGACTTGTGATGGTGCAGCATTGGCGGGGAAACCGACTAGACCTGCTTTGAGGGATTACTTTCTACCAACTATCTAATAGAGGTAAAACAGAGACATAAACATACCACAAAATAAATCAATTATAGTGTGAAATGGTATGGCTCTATTCATGGCGATCTCCATCTCCCTAAAGCTTGTAGTTCGACTCGTGTCAACTCTTGTCACGTGCCGTCTTACACCATGTAGTCGACTTGTACATCGACTTGCATGCCATCCGGGTTCTCCAAACAGCTATACTAGCTAGTAATGCAAATTACATAGAGAATCTGACACGCAGGTCGTTATACAATAAAATGACAACACCTAGGCTCCAACAGGCTGACAAATACCGTGATATACATATCACATATGGATTACACACATCACATGCACATAATCCATACCATTCACAACAACATCCTGCAAAAACAAGTTATGCATTGATACGATATCTACCGGTGTTGTGAAACTCGCAACGACATCTAAGGCGCTACGACAGGGCGAAGCTGGTGGTCCCGGACTCCTCTGGCGCTACAACGATTTTTTCGAAAACGCAGATCTCATCTGCATTCCGGACATGGATTTCTTCATCGGATAAAACAATTTTATCCAAATCCGATCCGGACTCTGATTCGACCAAACTCTTTGATCTTCGATCACCGCATCCAGATTTACGTGTCGCAGTCTACCCCGATGGCGGAAGCCGACCAGTAGGGGTATGTCGTTCCATGACCATAGCAGTTAGATCATGGAAACCAGATCATCCATTCCCCTGAGTACAGTTGATCCAATTAACTTCGTACAAAACCGATCTATCTCATAGATCGACCACCAAAACTGCAATTAGATCCAATCTAATGCCAACCGTATATCACATATACAATCTCGAGCTTAAAACCAGAAGCTAACACTCTGATACCACTGATGGGCCACGCAGAGATAAACAATTTTTTTCCTACGCGGTGATCTTAAGATCTAGTTGAGGTAGTAGGCCACGAGAATTATCACTAGACGTGCGGTTGCGAAATCGATGTAGCACGTTGCTTGATGCAGTGCAGTCCTCACGATCCATTCTGATCCACGATCGTCGAAGTGCTAAACGTACATCTCCTCCACCAGTATCCACACGTGCGAGGAGGAGCGCCGACGGTGGACTGCTAGGTCCGGTACGGCAGCGACAGGACTGGACTGGGGCTAGGGTTTCCAACACATGGAGTGACCTAACCGTATGCTCTAAGCACCTGCGCTCCAGCTTATATAGGGAGTGAAAGTGGGCTCCACTCACTTGTGGCCTATTCACTAAAAGGTCTATATTGGTTACTGCGAGTCCAACTCATTGACTCAGCCTGTTTCCTTTTTGGGTCCAACCCAAATATGCTCCGGCTCTTAAGCGTGTGACCCGACAGGCTCATGGTAACCCAGACACGATCCGAGTCTCACTCGTGACGGATCAGTCGGTAGTGGCTCCTAGCAGAACGTGCCGACTCCCAAGTACCAAAGAGTCATGACGACATACCTTCCAATGCGACTTTCGTCTGAGTCCCTTTTGCCTCACGATATACCTTGTCGAACTATAGGCGAATAATCGTCATCACTTAAATAGTTCGACTCTCTTTCTCGATCCGAGATAAGTGATTCATCCGACTAACTCTTAGTCGATCGCCTCGGTTAACACTTAACCGAGTCATGCATGGTCATGCTTTCCGAATCATATCTTCTGAGAGATCCCGGAGAATATCTCTCCAGATGGAGGGGCAAAATACCATCTTGGTTATTCACATCACGCAGCTTGATTCTCAGTCGACCCGAACTCCGCCTTTATAACTGCCCAGTGATTGAACAGTGTTTGACAGAACCTAAGTCGGTGATCCTCAATTCGGATTGTGCAATAATCTCAGGTCTAAGGATTACATTGATTGGGATATACAAATGACGACTTATTCGCTGTATCTCAATATGGGTCAGTCCGACTCGCTAAACTCTTTAGCCGAATTCGTGTAAGTCGGAATAGTATCTCTATGCCCATGACAAGTGGAACCGAGTCATCAGCGGACTTTCACATTAGTCTAAGTTGTGTGTGCAGCACAATCTCAACACGACCAAGGACAATTAGTATAAACAACATAAATATATAGTTTCACAATTGAATCACATATTTAATGATACATATTAGTAGTTCATACATGGACAATAACTTTATAAATACATTGGAAATAAATCATACATAATTGTCTCTAGGGAATATTCCCAACACACTGATATTGCGATTAGACACAATTTCCACCAAGACATCATAATCACTATCCAATCCGGCCATCAGGTAAGAGTTAAACTCTTCGGTACACAATGGTTGTCCAATTGATGTGAGTATCAGACAACTACTTGATTTTGTCTAACTTCTTTACCTTCTGCATCACACGAGCAGTCGATTGCGCAGATAAGCTGGCTGCCAATGTCTCCCAGGCCTCACGTGAAGTGGTGGCCATCATGACCATCCCGATAACTTCTTCTGTGAGAGAGGAAATAATTGCAGACAAAATTGCCTGATCTTACTGATGCCATGCTGTCACCTGCGGGTTGGGAATTGTAGGGGTAACACCTGCCTCGGTAGCAGCCGGATTTGGAATCATATCCGGCGGATTTGGACTATTAAAGTTGGAATTATCTTTTTTTTCTATTTCTACATCTGGGTTCCAAAAGTGTAGTCAAAAAGTTTGTGACATGTTAGATAAATTATGTATCTATATACAGGGGCGGAGCTGAGTATAGGGGAGAACAAAAAATCATGCAAAAAATGTTACACAAGATATAACGAATTGTGAAAATAGTATAGATCCATTGAATAACAAGAAGCTTCACCCCAACAAGTAGAAAATCTCAGCAACGATGAATTATTTGCAGCATTATATTCTCACCATATACTGTTTTACAATACCATTTCGTTTCCTAGATCCTTTTCTAAGAGAGATATATTTGCTCATGCAATTCTACAAGGAGACAAGACAATATGTATTTTATAACAAATCTATAATTACTATTACATGTGGTGCACGGCATCCGACAAATGAACATCGCATGCATGTGTGAGGCTTAGCTGTCGTTGTTGGCTGTCGCACCATCACGGTGGTCGACGCTTCAGTACGCGTCTGACACTTTCTAAATAGTGGTTGTTCGCTATACCCTATCTTTGGCGGATGATGGCGATCAGTCACAAGAACCCGTTAAACGGTTGATTTACAGGCTTCAGTTGTACTGGGTTCATCAAAGGCCTCTAGGCTATAGCTAATTCAGTTGTCTGATATTGGAATACAAATCGCGATAGGCTGGTCTTGGCCTAGTGGGCTTGGTCTACGCATAGCATATGAAGTTGCTTATTTATTTCTTTGACTAATGGCCGAATGCCAATCGCGATTGAATGGTGTATATGATACTTAGTACATTACTGCATACCGAGAAGTATTGAGGAGGGCCGGACGATTAGGGGAGGTCTGACCTTTGCTCCCGAAATAGGTTTTCGCCTCACTATATTAATATAGCAACCACACCGAAACAGGTCTTCCCCTGCTCGCCCCCTCCGGCTCCGCCCCTGTCTATATATGCCACTATTTACATTTTTACTTTTTACAACTCGTAGTGCAAGATATATTTGGGGTCCCAGGATTACTCCACGGCCTGGAGTAGCTGATACTTTCTCGGTTGACCCCTCCTGAAAGAAAGGCCCACGGGCCATAGGAACTTGTCACCACGTCAGATCACCCTCAACATTCCAATGAAAAAAGAAAGAGTGGCACTAATTTATAAGCGTACTTTTAGATGAATATTGTGGCCTACAAGTTTTTACGTTAACTTCAGGAATTATATTACGGAACATATCTAGAGTGCTTTCTTTCTTTGTTCCTGAATACTGAGTAGTTGGCATGCGCAATTAACTCACAAAACATCTTATATTTAGGGACAGAGTAATTTACAATTTGTTTGTACTAGTCATCAACATGTTAATAAGAAAAACACATTGTAATTAGTTCTCTTGGAGGCTTTCCACCGAGTGTTGCAGCATATCGCAGTTTATGTGTTGTTTATAGAACATCAGTTTTCTTGCAATATGTATAACTTGTTACAATAAATTCAAGAATGATGATGATTGTATCGTCGTAGATCTAAAAAAAGAGCAAATAAGAAAGACAAAATTACCATAAACTGTCAACCAAGTAATTTTGCACACATTGCATTGTCGGGCCAGAGGACCATTGCTACATTAGATGCAACTATGATAGGGTTATATATGGCACGGTGGTTTGTTTCAAGATAACATTTTTATGTGGCAACCACTGGCAGAAACACATTTTTTTCCTCACCGTCAAAGTAATGGAGTGAATTTAGTTTTCACATGTTACATAACTCTGTTACATAAAGGTTAAAAACAGGACATTACATAGAGTGTCACACAGTTATCAACGTGGGATGAAATATAAGATCATATACTCTGGCATGGCATTGATTTCCATCATAACGACAATATAACTACCAGAAAAGTTGTAAAATACACACTATCATGTCACGTTTCTATTTCTCAACCGTATCAAGATATTTAACATATTAATAAGGTATATTGAAATCTCAAATGGCATCGGAAAGTAGCTTCATGTTTGAATTCATGTAGAAAGAAGGTGTTTGGATGTGTCCCTGGGTCTGGGAGTATTGAGACTAAGAATTAGCTATATAAACCGTTTAGTCCACATAAGAAGATTTTGTTACGTAGGAGAGGATAAAATTCTACCAGATTAGATAATTTGCATACATTTAGAATAAGGATTTCATTAGTCCCATGATGTAGGTGTTATGTGTAGTGCGCAGCAATACTACAAACATGAAAAAATGATTATGGGCTTCACAGTGGGAAATATTTTTAATGAACATATTGTAACATCCCAATTCTTACAATTGGACTAGGCATTCCATTTCATACCATGCTGTCATATGCATCATGCAAAAAAAATTGAAATTGCAAAAAACTTAATTCAAGTTTGCTATTATATTCCTATAAGGAATTAAGTGGGATTTTATAAATCCATTATCTTTGCTAGGCAAACTATTGCCAATTATCACCCTATGTTCTTCTTCTGAATTTTTGAAAATTTTACTAATTGTTTTGGGCTCATTTGGAGCTCATATGAAAAAGTTATGAATAAAAGAAGAAAAACAGAAAAGAAAAGGAACAAAAAAAAAGAACTAACCTACACAGGCCAGCCGAGTTGGCCCGTGACCTAACTACAGTGCAGCCGGCCCAGATCTTGCCCGCACGCTAGCCCATGCTGTGCCCGCTCGCCGATGCCACTGACATGCAGGACCCACCCTTTCGTCGCCCACCTCCGGCCAGAGTTCGTGTCCGCCACGAGTCTGAACCGCCCAGGAGAATCATGGCCGATTCCGCGTCGAATCCTCGACCCTTCGGCCAAGCCATGCCTCCTATATAAATCCTAGCACGCCGCCACCTCTCCTCCCCAAAAACCATAGCGTCAACATGCCCCAGATCAATCTCGATCTCGCCCCGCCAGAGCTCGCCACAGGAGAGCCTGTAAGCTCGATTCCGAGCCCCCTTGACCCCCTCCTCCTCTCATCGTACTCCCATCGTCCATCGCCTCACCCCGTGTCATTTGCCCCTTGAGCCACAGCCAGCGCCGCCCGCAATTCGTCGTCGGGGCACCACCAGAGCCAAAGAAGACCAGCGTAGCGTAGTCGTCGCACGAGGAGGAGAAGGCCAAAGCCGATGAGATGAGAAGGACCGTGAGGAGGAGACGTGGCTCGTCCAACACTTCGCCGCCATCGACGACCAGCGGAACGTCGCTACCAGCCACCGTCTGCATCGCCTACCTCCGTCGTCGACCACCGGTGAGCACAACCTTTCGATCACGTCCGTTGGATCGTGGATGGACACGCTAAATTAGAACCGATACCGAACCGGTACCGTGTATTAGATCGCGTCGCGTGGCTGTCGTGTCAGCATGTCATGCCAACAGTCAGGTCACCCTTCCGCTGTGTCAGCCGCACAGTCAACGGCCGATCAACGCTGATGCAATAAAAGCAAAAGAATTAAACTTATAATTTGCGTAAAATAGATCTAACTTAAAAAATTCAGATAATTCATTATAGATGAAAAAATTACATATAATATATCATTGGAAAGCTAATTTTACGTAGAACCATAATTTAAGATTATATCTAACTCTCATAGTATAGTTTTCTATTAATTATTTAATTCGTTTAATGGAATTTTTAGAGTAAATAATTTACAGAACAATATTTATTGATCTAAAAAATACAAATAAGATGTATATAGATTCCTACTTTCATGTAAAACACTAATCTGGCCTTAGATCTAACTTTTGTCAAAGGAAAGAACTTTAAATGATTTAAACCATTTCAATCGGTAACTAAATCATAGAAAAAGATTTATAACTCTCTTTTGGTCGAATCCAATTGCTAGTGGTTCTAAATAATGTTACCCATCTAGTACACTTCAGATCTAAATTTAATTCGACAACTAAAATAGAAGTTGAAATAGATCTATTAAACCATAATAATTGTAATCTAGATTTAATAATAAATATTTTATTGCATCAAATATTTTCTACATGCATCATATGATCTAATATTGTGCAGAGAATTATTATACACTACTGTACCATATTAAATTCTTCATGTATTAATGTGTGCACTTGTTTTATATTGTGTATGTTTGTTTATGGTGCTATGAGATTATATCATGTAGATAGTGAAGAGTGCAACACTTACTTCTATGAGGATTGCACTTTCGATACCAACAACTAAGGCAAATAAATGCAAATTTATTTATAACCTTATCCTACTATTTTTTCTACGCATTTGTAGTGTATTTTGTAGATGGATGTGTAGAGGTAATAATTGTTATGCTATGTCCTATGTACTACAGTAGGATTCTTCTATAGAAGAGCCACCATATGAGTTGATATGCTTAGACATGCTATGTTAGACGAGGCCTGGGATTATATCATGAGAAAGTTGCTTATAAAGTAATTGCTTTGTGAAAACTAAAAAAACTTAATTAATGAACCTCGTGGGTGGAATTGGCTTTTCTATGGATTATGTTGAGTGGTTACTTTAGTATATCACTTGTGGACGGCCATCCGGATTCTAGAGAAAATAATAGCTTCTTTATTTGGTGGCTTATGTACAATCATGTGCCAATAAGAAGTGTGTGGTTGGCTGGACTAGTAGGTTTGTGATGACTCGAACCCACGTGGTCAGAGATGTAGAATTTTAATAGGTTGAAACAGTACATGTCGGGTTTGGGAAACTACTTCCCGAATTGTCTTGTTGTGGACTTCTCCTAACCATGGAGCAAAATGAACAAATGGTAAAAAGAGGTCGACCATATCACATGGATAAAGTGTGCAATCCATGCAGGGTGTCTAATCTAAGTAGTTAGCCGTGTCCCTGGTTATAGATAAATTGAGTTCTTAAATATCGAGGTTATGACATGTCTCTCGTTCATCCTAATTTCATAATTTCTTAAAATTTGATGGGATAACTTAATTGGGTTCTTTTGGAAAGAAAACAAAACTATTTGTTGAAAAGTAGGATAAAAGTGTTTGATTTGTTCATAAATTATCCAAAGATCAACCTAGCCAAATAAGCATGTACTACCTTCATCCCAAAGCTTAAGGCTTATATTTTTTCTAAAAGTCAAACTAAGCAAAGTTTTGCCAATTTTTTAGAAAAATATATTAATATTTATAATATAAAATTCATTACGTTTGATACATCATAAAAGATACCTTCACATGGTATCTATATAATATCATAATTCTTGATAGTTTTTTCTAAAATTTTGGTCAAAATTTCCGTAGCTTGACATTAAGCTTTGTGACAGAGGTAGTAGTTGCTAGGTACTATGTCTTCTTACTTAATGTCATTCATTCAATGTATTGATTATTCATGGCTGCACCGTTTCATGTTACAGGATATTCTGACTCTAAGTGATAGTTAAGTCACGATACTCCACTTGACACTTGTTCGCCTATGGCACAATTTGAAAATAGAGGATTTATTTATTTATGCTATTTGATACTTGAATAATTTGAGCTAGCCTCTGAGCTAAGCAACTTTGTAATGATTGAATATTATGGATCATTACACTTTATTTATGATGCACATATATTACTTTGTTATTCATCTATTCTATGTGAGCCAGTAAACCAATCCAGGGATCCTGGAGTAATATCTATGCATCATAAAGAAAGCGTAATGATCCAGAATATTCAATTATTATAAAGTTGCTTAGCTCAGAAGATAGCTCAAATTATTCAATTATCAAATAACATAAATAAATAAATCCTCCATCTTCAAATTGTGTAAATAAGTGCCGAGTGGAGTACCACGACCTAAACAATCACCGTGAGTCGGAATATCCTACAACATAAAACGTTGCAGCCACGAATGGGCAATACATTAAATATATGGCAAGTAGGACTAAGTAAGGAGATATAATACCTAGAAACTACATGCTTATTTGACTAGGTGGAGCTTTGGCTAATTTGCGAGCAAATCAAACACTTTTATCCTACTTTCAACAAATAGTTTTGTTTTCTTTTTAAAAGAACCCAATTAAGTTATCTCATCAAATTTTAAAAAATTATGGAATTGGAATGAGCAAGAAACATGTCATAACCTCGATATTTAAGAACTCAATTTGTCCATGACAGGGGTCACGACTAAGTATTTAGTTTATACACCCTTTAGGAGTTGTACACTTTACCCATGTAACATGGTCGACCCCTTTTACCATTGTGCTCATTTTGCACCATGGTTGGGAAAGTACACAACAAAACAATTCGGGAAGTAGTTTCTCAAACCCCACACATACCGTTCCAACCTATTAAAATTCTAGATATCTACTCACGTGGATTCGAGTCACCACAACCTACTAAGTCTAGCCAACCAACCACTTCTTATTGGCACATGGTTGTACACGGAAGTTACCAAATAAAGAATCTAATCATTTTCTCTAGAATCCGGGGTGGTCGTCCACAAGTGAGATCCTAATCTATAGTTCCACCCAAGAAGTTCATTAATTAAGTTGTTTCAGTTTTCAGTCACAAAGCAATTATTTTAGAAACAATTTCTCATGATATAATCTCATCTCTTGTCTAACACAGCATGGCTAAGCACATCAAATCATACGATGGCTCATCTATAGGAGAATCCTACCATAGTACATGGGACATAGCATACCAATTATAACTCCTACACATGCATCTATAAAATGCACTACAAATGCGTAGAAAAAATATTAGGACAAGATCATGAACAAATTAGCTTAAACTTGCCTTGGTTGTTAGTGTCGAAAGTACAATTCTCAGAGAAGCAAGCATTGCACTCTTCACAATCTACATCACAATAGTTGCAATCTAGATTCTGGGCAGCAATACTACAATTAGGACAAAAGGATTATATGTTTCACAGTGGGAAAGATTTTTAATGAACATATCTAACAGTTCCATGTGTCTAATCATGTCCCTAGAAGATTCATGCATAGAAACATCATAATAGCATCTACATCCTTATACCGTCGAGTTTACCTTGAATGACATGCAGCGGAATATATGGTAGACGCATTGACTCGAAGATAGAGAAAGGGAAAAGAGTGTAAATATGTGGGAGGAAAAGTGTGGAGGGACTGACCATATGACACGACCTGGTCACCATATAGCATAAATTTGACCTTGCGAATGACACCAATTTAATTTATGTTGAATTAATGCAAGTAAATGGGTGAACTTCTTTGGGTTGGACAAAAGTGAAGACAAAACTTTGACTGGAAAATATTGTTGGAAAAATTGCTCATATATATTGCAAAAGTGCCAGGGTAAATATAGAAGGAAATAATTCTAAAGAATACAAAATTGGTCCTAAAATGTACCTTGGCCGAATGGAGGATATCCACACCACTTTGTATGTGCACTGGTCTGATATAAAAATGGAGAGAAGTAGGTCTTCTGATGAGAAGAAGTTACACAAAAATAGAAATGAAACACGCTTGTTTAAAAATATTGGTGCTTTCATTATAATTAAAATTGGTGCTTTCAATACAATTTGAAGAACAATGGTCGTGTTTGTGGAGATGACATAGGGAGGGAGAAGCATTCCTATCCTGGTAGTTTTACTCTTGTTGCTGTTTATGGATAGATAATACAAATCCTCATGTTTCTATAATCTACTGTAGTAGTTACCCTCTTCACTTATACTACTTTGTGAGTTAATCCATCAAATGTATGTATTCACTCCATCCAGAATTAACCGACTCACGGTTTTCTAGATTTACATGTATTTATACATTAGAACACATTTACATAGATATGGATCTAGAGAATGTGAGTGAGTAATTTCTGAGGGAGGGAGTATCATTTTGTAGGTGCATTGGTCTGAATCTGTTATTTTACAATGGACAACATAGACGTACAAATTTGTGATTCATAGGAAAGAGTAACAAAAGAACATCACGTCCAATTGTGAACTTCTCGTGATTCAGTGTAGCCTTTTGTTTTATTAATAAATCAATACTGATTGAAGCAGTAGGATAGCTAACTGAAATCTATTGGTCCACGCAGAAAAGTACATAGAAAAACTCTTGACACTTCTCACAATTGATGATTACCTCTTGTTACATCCGATTGGAGATGCTTCTCTTCCTCAAGTAAAGTCATCACATGGATTTATTTATTATGATTTATACGCTCTATCAGCAAAACATCCTAGCGTTACCTTTTCCTGTATATATATATTCTATATGTCACCGCCACCTCGGTTTTTAGTACCAAAACAATTAGTCGCATGATGGTAATTTTATCGAGCACCCAATGACCAAATACGAATAAAAAGCTAAGAGTACTAGATCGAACATAAGTAGTGAACTCTCAATAATTAACCTTCTGATGAGGCGCTGACACAACACTGAAACCGCAAAAAGTATGTCCTGACTTAGCAATCCAGTAATAAGAAAGGACATATGACGCTGATCGAACCATTACATTTACCTGATTTAGAGGTAATGTGAATTTTATAATCTAATAAAATAATTAGGATACCTATTACTTGCCAATGGAGAAGTGCCACAGGGACATCACCTTCCGGTTGAAGTGGGAAAAAAAAGACAATGCCAAACAGTATTTACTTTGATCGACGACAGCCATGGCGCTGTCTGGCGGTTTGAGGTGCTACAATACTAGCATGATGTGATAAATCAAACCGCGAGCACTGGGAAACTATAGTTACATCATACTGATCACATTGCTTACCTGAAAGTTGGTGTCACTCTTTGCTAGAAATCTAGTATTGACAACTCTGCAGGGTGATGATCTACAAAAGCAAAATATCCGAGTAAATTTATAAGTAAACTAAAGTTGTATCAGTTAACCTAACATTTTGTGAGTTGTAGACGGATTGCTCTACTGACTTATATGCTTTTCGTGTACTCTCTCCGTTCTAAAATATAAAGTGTCTTACCTTTTGTTTTCTGAAACACATGTATCTAGACAACTTTTAATATGTAGATTCACTCATTTTTTTTAAAAACCTACATATTGAAGGCGTATAGATGCATGCCTTTTAGAAACCGTAAAACATCTTATATTTTAAAACAGAGAGATTACTAGTCACTAAGCAATCAATGCTATTGTTTGACACCAAGAAGCTTGTTTTGAGATGTGAGAATTACATTGGTCGTACAGTCCCTGTGGACCTAAATGCATGTATCGAGTCTACCAGGGAATCTACCTAGGTTACTCTTAGTTTTCATACTAATGTTTCCACTTTGAATTTATGTCACGCTTTGAAACCTATAGTTTTGCATATGGATCACAGAACTTGAAGCATAGAGTTCCCTGGAAAAAACTAAGCAATTTGCTATAATATGTAGTACATGAATAATTGCTGAGTAGATGGATCATAGAACTTAAATCGTAGAGAACCCTAGAAAAACTAAAATCATAAAGGAAACTGCTTATAATACGTATAGAAATTACTGCTGAGTACAATCTATGCATGGCACCAGAATTGAATAAAACCAAGCCTGAGGGGGATATACAGAATCAATCATCGGATCCCTATACCAACATCGTGCAAGGAATTCAAGCATCCAGATTACACTATGGGCGAGGGGATCAATCACAATCAGAACTGGTGGAGACGCTCCCGGACGGCTGGAACTGATCGGAAAGAGGAGGTGAGCAAGACAATTACTTACTCCAATAACCCTACTGCTAGATCGATCAGAGTTGAGGCCAAGGCGGCGCTGCGGCCGGAGGCGAACGGCAGAGATGTCACCTTGCACAAACATGTTCCAGGACAAGTCGCCTTGCATCCTTGCATCGGCTTAAGACGAATCAATCTAAGGAGGCATGGCTGCCGGGTCGAACTCACTCACCTCGGTAGATCGTATTCGCCGATGAGCGATGATATTCGTCGAGTTTTTTTTTTTTGTGAGGGAGTCGAGTTGTTGTTTTATCTGGTGATTCGAAGTGGAAAGTCACGCGGCTGAGGGCAGGAATCCTGAGTCATCCAGCGGCTGTAAATACTAGATTATGATTAACGTGAGGGCTCGTGGGAAGCCTCCAGTTAGTGTATATTGATTCTTATATTGTTTTAAAGTTGTGGTGAAACTGAAGATCAATAGAGAGGCACTATATATATATGCATTATGCATCACTTTATTACGACCGATGAGAAAATCGACCTTCTGATACAAAGCGTAACCAAGGCATCTACGCCATGTTAGATGCAAGAACAGATAATTCCAAGCAATCGCGTTTGATGCAGATGCAACGGTGGTTGAAGCCGTGGCACTCGCCGTAGTCGAAGCCCTCGCGCTTGCAACTGAGCGTACACTCTTCATCGTACAGACAGGCCCCGACGCACTCCTTGCACCGATCCTGGCACGTCGCCACCGCAACCTCTTGTACGGCCGCCATCTCTACATGTACACACACAAGAATAAGATTACTCCATCTGATTCAGATTAATGTTCTCGGGTTTGTTTAGATCCGGATGTCTCTAGTCATGTTTTAGTACTAGATATATACATCCGAATTTTTACAAGTCTAAAAACATTAATTTAGATCGGAGAAAATACTTAAAGTCGATGGTGCAGCGGTATAAATTAAGCTGCTAGGGGATCACAATGGGAAGTCAGGACGTACCTCTGGCCACCAGAAACGCAAGGAGGAGGAAAGGGGGGAGAAGGAGGAGGACACGGAAGAAAAGCTTTGAGGAAAAAGCCATGGCAGCTACTTTTTTTTTGAAGGATTTGTTACGTCCGGCCGGAGGATATTGGCGATGATGAAAAAGAAGGGTCTACCTACGGTCGTTATATAGTGGTAGCACCACGTTTTACTTTGGAAGGTGCCGTGTTTTCGCTTGGAAACAATCGTATAATAAGAAAGATACGCAGAGTACGTCGCAAGACATTGACCGGAATCTCCAAATTTAGAAACTAAATATTTCTCGGTCAATGCCCTGATCGCTCACCAGAATCTGAATATTATGCATGCATTTGTGACTGTTGGGATGCATCTGACAATGA
Organism: Avena eriantha; assembly: GCA_910589775.1. Classification (NCBI taxonomy): domain Eukaryota; kingdom Viridiplantae; phylum Streptophyta; class Magnoliopsida; order Poales; family Poaceae; genus Avena; species Avena eriantha. Next base: position 39,354,937 of record OU342740.1, read on the forward strand.
CATCAAGAAAAGATCAGATGGTAGGATACTTGTTTAATGAAACAAAAATGGCAGGCCTCGTTTACAACTGGGAAAAGTATCCGTCTTTGGAAGCGGATTTTTGACCCCCTGTGTACGTAATAAATAAATTAGCTTTACGGTAATTAGAACTAAAAGAATTTATACAATTCAAATAATTGGAAGTTCAACTTGATCCAGCTGAGGGCTCAGATGCCTATCCACTGAGCCTCCACAGATGTTCTATCAGATTATTTTGATGACCATCTAGATCACGGATTTCTGTATGCATGGCGAAAAAATAAGCAAACTCTACTGGGGATCAATATCAGCAAGAGGACCGTGACACTCATAGGATCTTAAAATCATTAGTTGGAGTCTTGTGCACACTCTCAACGATTATTATGTTATGCATAATCACACAACCATTCATCACCTCCCATATTTGTTCTTGAGATAAGGTAAGAGCATGATACATAAAATAACAAATCGAGATTGGAGCTCACCAAATGCCTGTTAGACATGCTTTCTGCAACTCTCTTGGCACGAAGCGAGGTTAGACTTTGGCAAACCTACAAGATCCGTGATGCCCTTGACAAACGACCACCTTGGACAGATGCCATCGGCTAGGTAGTACCCTTTCGTATATGGGTGGTCATTGACCTTATAGTTGCATGGTGGAGCATGACCTTCAACAAGTTTTGCAAACACCAGAGCGTTCCAGTATGTTGATGTCATTGTGCGGTCCTGCCAGGACAAAAAAAAGCATGTCAAATCCATAAATCTTGACCTGCCATAGCTTCAAGTATCACACTACAATATCTGTATGATGCCCTTTGTACAAACCTTTCCAAGCAAACACACATTTTTTTCATAACCAATGCAAGCAATTGATGCTTTCAAGCATCCCAGGAAATTATCTTGATGCGGTTTATGCCATGATTCTAATAGTCTCTGCTTCACTTGGCCCTCTCAAATATTTTGCACCAAACTTTTCCACCACCACTCCGCATAATCTATACATGCATTCAATGGTTGTGAACTCACTCATGCATAAGTACTCACCATTTGAATCTCCAGGCATTGCTGGTGCATTTGTTAGACCAAATGGTACAACCAAGTATTCATGGTGTACATATCGTGATAAGAATGCAGTTTTAAGAATGTCCTCTTACTTTATTTTAATCTAATGGTATCCCGACCTTAAGTCTATTTTGGAGAAAACCACTGCTCCCTTGACTTGATCAAATAAATCTTATAGCCTTGGTAATGGGTATTTGTTTTTAATGGTGACGTTGTTGAGGTTACAGTAGTCTCCACACATTCTTCTACCACTGTCCCTTTTGTCTACAAAAATTACTGGTGCGCCCCAAGGTGAAACACTTTCTTTAATAATTTTTTTTCTTCCAATTCATCCAACTGGGTTTTCAGGTCAACTAGTTCTTTTGGTCCTAATGCGTATGGTGCTTGGGCAATTGGTGATGTTTCTGGTTTCAGATCGATCATAAATTCTATTTCTCGGTCTGGTGGCATTCCAGGTAATTCTTTTGGGAATACATCCTTAAATTCTCTTACTATTGGTATTTCTTCAATTCGTAGTTATTTCAAAGAATTAAGTTGCAAGCTTGTTTCCACTTTATTAGGTTGTTCCCCATGGTATGTGGCGCTGTTTCCAAAAGTGTCTAGTATAGATACCATATTTTGTTCCCGTTGACTTGGGATTTATTGTTTTCTAACCAGTCTTTTCTCAAGATTATTGTAGTGTCTTTAAGTATGCATAGTATTCTTATTGATTTATTTGTATAAGTTGTTTTTCTTTAAGATATGTTACGAAAATTATGTCATGTGCTACTTCTATAACGTTTGGGATTCATAACTAACTATATCTTAGTCCATTTATCTTCACGAATTCTTGTGATATACAAGATGTGGTTGATTCAGTGTCAAATACTACTTTTTCCAGGGTTTGTGAGAATATTTAGTGTTTCCATCACGGCTCGTTTTGATTTGAGTATTTCATCTAATTTGTTACTACTTATTTATTTTCCATATACAGGTGTTTTCCTATCCGACTTTCTGATTCCAAAGTTTCTTTTAGATATCTATTTCTTTTCTCTTAGTCGGTTCCTGTGATTTTTTATGTTTTTGTTTATTTGGGCAATTGATCCTTTTGTGCCCCAACTGTCGACATTTATAGCAACTAATTTGTCGTTCATCTGTTCTTTTCTTTGCACCTTGTCGAATTTGTGACAAGAAATAGTGCATAAACTCATTTTGGTTTTCTTGATCCTTTCTTGTTCCCTCTTCCACCATATGCACATATTGCAAGAAATTGTGTTCTGTGTCTGAACTCATTTGGGTAAGACTAACGGTTGTGGCGTTTCCATTCCTAAGGGTATGGTTTGTCATATCGAATTCTCAAGTTTGGTTTACTATCAGTTAGTCTTGTATCATTACCCTTTTCCTAGTCTTGGTGCATTTACGTTAGAACACCATGTTACATCATGCACATGCATAGAGGGTTGTTCATTTTCAATGCACTTTCTAATCACTCATAGATAAAATATTGAAGATCCAAATACATTCAGAATATATCAAACATATACCATGTATTCACAATAGAGTATTTACATATGATTACATTATTCATCACACAAGTGAGACGCTGCCCACTTTACTATTTACGTCATGACAATTTACAAGCATCATTAACATTCATTCTAGTACAGTCTACAATGCCATACTCCACTCTAATATGACCGACTATTCATCCCCTTGTAATACTTTCCAAGTACCCATCCACTATATTGGGCACTACAATGCAAAGTACACGGTAACTCGACTCTACACGTGGGTATATACTCTGGGTCGGATTTCTGTCCAAGTGCTAGGTCCGTTAGAGTAAAATATCTACCAACATATTTTAAGGCTTCCTCCTTCGCATTATAATATTTTCCCTTATCCATATTCCTAAGGTACTCGGATTTCCTAATTTTGAACTAGGTTGCGGTATTTGGTTCATTTACTCCTGGCTAAATAGGACTATAGGGTGTAGGCGTATATTCTACTTCAACTTCACTCCCGTCTCTGAAACTCAGAGGATTTTCTATTGCCTCATGATGTCTACGCACTTCTATTCTTGTAGACAGTTGTTGGGCCTCCAAGTGCAGAGGTTTGTAGAGCAGCAACAAGTTTTCCCTTAAGTAGATTACCCAAGATTTATCGAACTCAGGGAGGAAGTGGTCAAAGTTATCCCTCTCAAGCAACCCTGCAATCAAGATACAAGAAGTCTCTTGTGTCCCCAACACACCCAATACACTTGTCAGGTGTATAGGTGCACTAGTTTGGCAAAGAGATAGTAAAATACAAGTGGTATGGATATAAGACAACGGTGCTAGAAAATAGCTTGATGGCGTAGAAGAGACTAAAGGCAAACTGAAATAAAGATGGAAGCAAGCAAACATGTAACATATCTAGTTGCAAACGGTGTTTCAATGCTAAGAAACAAGGCCTAGGGATCATACTTTCACTAGTGAACACTCTCATATAAATATCTTCTCTTTATGATACTACTCTGAACTACTCTCCGGTTGGACACTCTAATCCATGGCAGGGCTATAACAACACACCTCAAAGTAAGCCTTTCCCATCTAGGTAACCCCACACTGTCACCTTGAGCACTAGATGGTTCAAACAAACACCACAATTTCATAAAGACATCGAACTCCAAATATAACTCATAACAAGTATTTGTAATCTCTAGCCTAAGTGCCACCATGGTATGCACACTGTCAACTTCATACACATGGGGAGAGCAGAGATCTATTAAAGCACTTGAGTAGCAAGGTAGATCTATAGATTATAAGCTCATGATCTTAATAAGATCATGCATAGAGAGAGATGAACACATAGCTACCGGTAGAACCCTAAGCCTCGAGAGAGAACTACTCCCTCCTCATCATGGGAATCAGCAATGGTGATGGAGATGGTGATGGAGATCGATGGAGATGGCTCCGGGGGCACTTCCCCATCCTGGCAGGGTGCCGGAACAGAGACTTTCTGTCCCCCGAATCTCCCCTTCGGTGGCGGCAACGCTGTGGAACTTTTCATGGATTTCTGATTGACTATTTAGGGTTTTATCATCGGGAGGCATCTTATAGGCGAAGAGGCAAGGTCGGTGTGTGGCCAGGGGGCCCACACCACCTGGTGGCGCCTCTCCGTCTCGTCTTCTGGCTCCGTGAGTCTTCCGGTAAAATATCAACTTTGGCTTTTGTCCGGTCCAATTCCGAGAATATTGATTTTCTGACTTTCCTGGAACCAAAAACAACAGAAAACAGGCAACTAGCACTATGGAATCTTGTTAATAGGTTAGTCCAAGAAAGCATATAGAAATACTCCAAAGTGTGGACAAAACATAAGAAAGTAGATATAAAACAAGCATGGAACATCAAAAATTATAGATACATTTGCAATGTATCACCTCACGACACATGGCATAAAACTCAACACACTATCTTCTAAAATAGGTTCACTACTCATCCACACTTATCTTTATTCCAAGCCCCCTTCCTATGTGTTATAAGGCACATCACCACTCCAGTCCTCCCATTCTTCCTCATTAATGATTACTATGGCGGTAGGAATTTCTGGATTGTATGGGATTATAGGGTCATTCCTTGGGTTTACAGGTTCTGCTTCGTGCTCTTAGGTTTCCATAAGGTTATAGGTGGTAAACTATGGTTGGTGAAGTTTTTCTTCACTTTCCATCCTATTCTTCAAAACTACGAACCTATCCTGATCCATGAAATCTTCTAACATCGTTTCTACTTCTACTACCAAAGTTCTGGTGTTGAAGAAAGAATTGATCACCGCCACACAACGGTCCATATACTGAGCTGCATGTTCTGAATCATTCCTGACGAATGTGATATGATTGACCTTATCCCGGTCCTCTTCTTCACCATAGGGTAGCGGTGTAAAGGTTGTTCTGAACAAATCCTTTCTCTTAAACTCTCTAAGACTCATAACGATTTATATTATAGTGATTTGATAAGCCAAATTACTTCTCCTGGCCTCCCCGTACATATTACATTTCCCATCCTTAACACTTCAAGCATCATCATGGTGACATGAAACTTTGCACGAATCATCCCGTACATGTAAGCATAAACTTTGACTGAAACTGGTGTCTCAAATCCCAATTCAAACAACAATTGACGCAAGACTTAAGACCAATCCCCTTGGTAATTAGCTAGACTTGTATCTCAGGCTCTTACTTTATATCCCGGTATCAAACTCGTCATAATGACTGATAGAAAAAAAATGAGAACTTACTTGACATTAACGAACAATTATTGCACTAATACTGTGACATGGATATTCTCATTTGAATATCAATCACCATACCAGAGAACTCTTTACTAACTAGCGTTCTACCTACAAGTTTTGTCCGCTTACTAATTTCCAACCTAAGTCCAAAGCAATTGCTCTAATACTAGATGCGGTGACCCATTACACCACTTCATGTTGTAGTGTACAAGTCGTTGATATGATACTCACAGAAGTCCCTGTCCGCAAATATCACATCCCTCAGAGTGATACAATAGAAACATTACGGGTCCAACAAATTTCTTTATTAATTCATACTAAGAGCCAAAAGTGTACAAAAGCTTCGAGATCATCCTCGGTCCATTAAGGATTCACAACGCAATAAAAGTTCAAATACAGAAGCGATAGCTTCCTAATCAATGGTAATACTAAGCTTAAAACCATTGGACCTGGCAACTTAATAGAGAAGCTAAACTATTGCTAGCTCATCTATCTATGCATTTTCTGTTGGTCCTATATCTACATATTGTCTTATTTATACTAGTCTGATAATGTGTTGATTCTATCCTTCATGTCAGTCATCGTGTCTTCTTATAACCTAAGCAAGGGTTAATATGATAGATTGAGTACAAGTGTACTGAGCAAATTCTAGGATGGTTGTCTGATGTTTGTTTGAAAGTCATCGATCAAAGATCTAAGACGTGTGCAGGTTTTCGAAGATGGTTATTAGAAAAGGTAAGTTTTAGATTTACAAAATTATAAGCTACCAGTCTTCATGGGTTGTTTGAACTTTCGTAGAGTTCCTTTTCACGCTACGATCGTAGTTCTTTCCCAACACAGGGAGTAACATGTCATGTTTTTACACTCTCGAGAGGTTCACTACTTTGCCCACAAACTTCCTTGGTCTTGTTACTCATTCCATATTTCCTTATATATGGGCTCTAGATACCAAGTTTCACCGAGTCATGCCGATTCCCCCTCCACGACCCCGCTGCCCACCCATTGTAATGAATTCCGGTCGAGAGACCTACGTTCAATTACACCATCCCTTCTAATATACCCAGTCGTTACCCTAAAGCATAGGATAGGGATGTTATGGGATCCCACCCGCTGATTTTCTCTCTAGATCTTAGCCCGACTAGATATACGAGGCAGACAAAAGGAAGAAGGTACTTCTAACTCGCTCGCCCCATAACAATATCTATGGTTAGCATGCTACTATACGATGCAAGAATAGCTGACTGCTATTGTTGTCAATCCTAACTTTCATGGTACAATGGAATCTCCACCACATGATCTTTCAACCATGTATACATCCATGATTCCATCTTCCACCATTTAATTATTTCATTCCGAAAATAGTTTTTCATCAAGTACTAATGTTTTTAAAATTTCCATAAGTAAGCCAAAGGACATGTAAAATTCCCCTTTCAACATGGTTGCAAGATTGACCTTACAATGATAATGCAAGAATGAACTTGCCTGGTAACTGCGAGATAATGCAGTTCGAAGGTTTTGGTTGACCCTAGACCTCGGGTTCTAGAATTCGTAACATTGTTCGATAAAGACAATGTTTCATTGGAAAATATGTGATGCTCTAATGCAATATATATGTAATGCATTTTGGTGTGTTTTACTAACTCAGTTTCATTTAGGTGATTTTCTCCCTTTTTATGGTTTTATCTTATCTTCTTTGGTATTTTATTGATTATAGAAATCCACAAAGTATTATTAGTATTTTACTTTGGAATTTTCATATTTCTATGAAACTTTGGGTTTACATAATTATTGTGATTTTTCCCTAATTTTATAGGAATTTTTATGAATTTTTTATAATTTAAAACTCAATTTTAATCACTCAAAAATTCATAAAATTTAAGTGTTTGCGAAAATCCCGCAAAAATACTTTTTGGATTCCTTGCATTCTTATACACACAAAACTTTTTTTTGAGTTATTATGTGTGTGTTATGACTTAATTGGGTTTATAGGTATTTGTGAAATAACTAAAATACCCCTAAGTATTTGGACCCACTGGACAGACCCAAGTGGTCAAAACCACTCTCTGGACCTAGTCCAACCCAACCCATCTCACTCACTCCCTCTCTCTCTCTCGCATCACTCACTCTTCTCTCTCGTGCGCACGCACTAACGATGGCGATTGCGCGTCGCCCGCCTGCCTCGACCGTTTCTGGCCCCTTCCGCTGCCGCTCCTCCAGTAAAAATGCTCGCCTGCCTCCGCTCTTTCTTTCTAACAAGCTGATTCATCTCTCTTGCTTTCCCACCCAATCTAGGGTTTCGGTGATACTTTGTCAACTTCAAATCCGGTGCAAATATGGCATTCCTCGTCATCGAGATGGCACTCCTATGCGTCTACTACCTCTACTGTGGCTGCTCTGGCCAGTGCAGAATGAGATGATCCCTTTGGGTACTCCTCTGTGATGCCATCCACCACCTCGATGACTTCTTATTCCTCCTCTTCTCAGTCATCATGAGCTAGGCTCATCCTTTCTGAAGGTAGGTGTTATTCTTCTTCTCCTTCTCCTTATGGTTCTAGAATACTGGTAGTTTCTAGGGTTTGTGCTCTATAGTGTTTCTACTATGGTCCTTCTAGCATGTTCTAGGGTTTTCTAGAATGTTCTAGATGTCATCTAGGGTTCTAGGGTTCGACTTGGTTATCTAGGCTTAGGATTTGGTTCAGATTCTACTGTATTTTTGTCTACTATGATGTATGTTAGTTAACATGTGTTGCTCGGTTAACTGAATGTTCAGTTCATAGGTGTTACACTTGACAGTTTATGTTTTATATTATTTAGCTAAGTGTAGTATTGTTAGTAGTTTTATGTTTGCATCCTACTATTGGTTTTCTTTAGTGTTGTGTACTGATCCTTCCATTTGAGGATTAATCCAAATATTCTTAGGATGATTGGTGACGAGCATTTAACTCGTCAATGCCCATTGTTATGGACTTGGGTTTTGGAGAAGGAGGGAGCACTAGAGGCATCAGTCGGCTAGCAAACAAGCACACAGGGACGCAAGATTTAGCTAGTTTTAGGCCTCGTAGAGTGATGACCCACACGTATAGGGGGTGTATCACAGTATTTTCGATAAGTAAGAGTGTCGAACCCAACGAGGAGCAAAAGGTGTTGGCTAGTGGTATGGATCAGGAATTCTCTGCAAATACTTAACAAACGGATTTTTAGGGGTTTTTGATAAAGCAAGTAAACAAAGTACGAGTAAATAAAAGACAGTAGGAATAAATGCAGCAAGTGGCCCAATCCTTTATGCAGCAAAGGACAAGCCGGTTGTATTACTTAAGATGACCAAACGTTCTCGAGGACACATGAGAAGACTGTCAAGTGCTTTCGCTTCATATAGTTGATTAATCTTCTCTAGCTTGCTAAGTGTTGTGTGGGTGAACCTGTGCTAATGTACCGACCTTCCTAGGACAAATACATACTTGTGATTATACCCTTTGCAAACATCCGTAAGTACAAGAAAGTAATTAAGGTAGAAACCTAACCACAGATTTAAACTCTAAGACCCTTACGTCCCTTGTGCAATGGTTTCCTAACGGGGGTTCAGGTTTCTGTCACTCCGGCAACCCCTACGATTAGTAGCCATGGGGTGGTGTGGGCCCCCCTGTGGCCCATCTCTAGCCCCCCTTTTGGCTTCCTTCGTCTTCTGTAAAAATAGGATTTTCCGTATTTTTTCCTGGATTTTCTGATCTTCGCGAATTTTGCCTCCAAACAGCACCTTTTCCATCAGAATCCTGACTGTAGTGGCCCATGCTCCAAAAGTCATCAACCATGCAAAAACAGATGAAACAACATAAGTATCACCTCTCAATATGAAATATATCAACGAATAACAGTGAATTATGACATAGAATAGTGATGCAAAATGGATGTATCAACTCCCCCCAAGCTTAGACTTCGCTTGTCCCCAAGCGAAACTGAGCTCAATAAACATGGCCTCAAGTTTATGGAGTGAAGAGTCGATAAAAGAATACGGACAAAAAGCATCACAATCATCAATACATAGATCATAATAGAAGACAACTCACTATTATATAACTCAACTTGCAATGAGTAAAGGAAGCACAATAAAGATACATAAAGTAAATCACAATTGGTAATGGCAAACTTAGCTCTTGGTCGAAGAATAGTTGATAATTTGCTGGAGTTCACAAATAGCTGGTTTTCAATGATAGCTTTCAAAGTAGTAAACATCAAGATAAGAACAATGTGCAAAACAAGGAACATAAGAAACATGATTGAATAAATCATCATATGAATGAATGAAACACAACAACTCAAAATACTTGCTGAGATAGAAGGGAGTAGGTTTACTTGATGAAACTACAAAGTAAAAGAAAGGCCCTTCAAAGAGGGAAGCAGAGATTGCAAGTGTCATAAAGAGCTCCCAAAAATTATGATACTTATTAGCTTTCAGCTCTCATTGCCCCTATCATAGGCATCTTTAGGTGATTAAGGTTAAAGTGATCAAATATGAGGATATGCATTGACAAGTTGTAAGTTGAGAATCTCATGTCCCTTGAATACGAGGGCTGCTCCTCATGCTACTCAAGTTTAGTCACGGGTAAGTTCTTGTCATCGTAAGCATATGTGTATCATAGAGAACCGCCAACGGGGTACCCCTTGCCCGATGATACGGAAGAATCCCCATATCAAAATGACAAGGCAAGCAGACAACAAGCATCTCAGCAATCTTCTTATTTACCATGGGAATATGGTGCTTTTTTCTCTCTTTCCTCTTTTCATAATTTCTCTTTTTTTCTTTTCTCTTTTTCTCAATCTCTATCTCTTTTTTATAATAAAAATGCTTCATAGATGCTCGTTATGGTTACGCTGCAGGTTTCCACCATGTCAGCATGGATTAGACCAGCGGCCCAGGTGTTTCTCTAACACACATGCATAACTCCATGGACTTACAAGCTCCCCTTTCATTTCACACCGACGACATCCATAGACAAAGATCATGATATCAACTTGGTACAAAGTACCAGTGCAATGTTGAAAGCGTTCCCCATGACAGCATGGTTCCGCTAATTCACAACTTACAAAGCGCAAGCATATACGTAACATAGGTGAGCACAATGGTTCAAGTTTATTAAATGCAAGAAAGTAAAGTGTTCCATCAAGTTCGTGAGAGCTTTAATCACTACTTTTCACATAACAAGTTTAATTTGGGAGGTAGACAAAACAAGAATTTACTTGGGATAGCAATAAAGCTACTAGGTAGGTATGGTGGACACAAATGGCAAAGGTTTTGGTTTAAGGAAGTGGATTGATACATTGTAAATGTATCTATAATTTTTGATGTTCCATGCTTGGTTTTATCTACTTTCTTATGTTATGTTCCAACTTTGGAGTACTCTTCATACACTTTCTTGGACTAACCTATTAACAAGATGCCACAGTGCCAGTTGCCTGTTTTCTGCCGTTTTTAGTTCCAGAAAGTCAGAAAATGAATATTCTCGGAATTGGACGGGACAAAAGCCAAAGTTCCTATTTTCCCGGAAGACTCACGGAGCCAGAAGGAGAGCCAGAGAGGGGCCACAGGGTGGCCACACACCCCCAGGCGTGGGTACCCCTAGGCCGCGCCAGGGCATGGTGTGGCCCCCCTAGCTGGCCACCGACCTTGCCTCCCTCGCCTATAAGAGCCTCCCGATGCGAAAACCCTAAATCGTCAGACTTCCACCCACGAATTTACAGCCACCAAAGCCACGTTTTTGCCTCGTCCATGGATCTCATCTCCATGGGGAAGGGCTCCCAAGAAGCCATGAAGGAAGGGTGCTAAGGGGTGGTGCTCCCCTGTGATACCGGCGACGGGGAAGGAGTCCTCCGCGCAGCCGTCGACGGCGCCGCTGCCGCCTCTTCACCATCTTCACCGCCATCTCCATCGCCGTTGCTGACTCCCATGATGAGGAGGGAGTAGTTCTTCATCGAGGCTAAGGGTTCTACTAGTAGCTATGTGTTCATCTCTCTCTCTCTCTATGCATGATCTTATTGAGATCATGAGCTTGTAATCTATAGATCTACCTTGCTACTCAAGTGCTTTAATAGATCTCTGCTCTCCCCATGTGTGTGAAAGTGACAGCGTGCACACCATGGTGGCACTTAGGCTAGAGTTTACAAATACTTGTTATGAGTTATATTTGGAGTTGGATGTCTTTATGAAATTGTGGTGTTTGTTGGAACCATCTAGTGCTCAAGGTGATAGTGTGGGGTTATCTAGATGGGAAAGATGGACTCTGAGGTGTGCTGTTATAGCCCTACCATCGATTAGAGTGTCCAACCAGAGAGTAGTTAAGAGTAGTATCATAAAGAGAAGATATTTATATGAGAGTCTTCACTAGTGAAAGTATGATCCCTAGGCCTTGTTTCTAAGCATTGATATACCATTTGCAATTAGATCTGTTACATGTTTGGTTGCTTCCATCTTTATTTCAGTTTGCCTTTAGTCTCTTCCACGCCATCAAGCTATTTTCTAGCACCGTTACCACTTATAATTATCCATACCACTTGTATTTCACTATCTCTTCGCCGAACTAGTGCACCTATACACCCGACAAGTGTATTGGTTATGTTGGAGACACAAGAGACTCTTGTATCTTGATTGCAGGGTTGCTTGGTTTTCTTAGTTTTCTGAATAAATTGGTTGGATCCCCTCTTTCATACATTGGTTTGCAAATAGTTTGGTTTGGTTTGGAAAAGTGTAGGAAAGTTCATGCTTATGTGGTAAAAAGAGCTCGTTTTTGACTGTGGCCTATGCTCTGTCATGCCATGCTTGATATTGTTTTGGCTTTATGATTAGTATTCTTTGCTATAGCATGACTTGTTATAAACAATTAAGGTTGCTTAATGTGCCTTGGATGAATCATGCGTTGTTTTAGCATATTAAAGCATAGTATAGTGGTATTCTCCTTTGATGCTTTATTTGGGTTGACTTGGCACACGCTCACACCATGTTATGACTATCTCAAGTCACCATAGCCTTTATGATCCTTTAGTTTTCAACTTGGAGTATCACTTTATGCTTTGATCAATTACGTTTTGTCGCTCTGCATGATTATGGTCATTATTGCTCTCTTAGTTTGTCGCTCCCAGTCTTTGCTAGCCTCCACAACAAAGTATGAGTTCCACTCATGCATCCAACTCCCTAAACCAAGTTATTCCAAAGATTCCACCATACCTACCTACTAGCTTATGCTATTCCAAGTATATTCATGCTTTTGTTTACCTTGCAAATTAAACTTGTTATGAGAAAACTAGTGATTAAAGCTCTCACGAACTTGATGGCACACTTTACTTTTTTGCATCTAATAAACTTGAACCATTGGGTCCTTCTTTGTTGCGTATATGCTTGCGCTTTATAAGTTGAAATTAGCAGAACCATGTATCATGGGGAACGCTTTCAACATTGCATTTGTACTTTGTACCCCGTTGATATCATGTTCTTTTGCTTATGGATCCTGGCGGTGTGAAATAAAAGTGGAACTTGTAAGATCATGGAGTTTGTATGTGTGTTAGAAAAACGTCTGGGCCGCTAGCCTAAGCCATGCCTAATCATGGTGGAAACTTGTAGCATCACCATAATGAGCACTCTATGAAGCACCCTCAATAAAAACCTATGCAAATAGCAAATAAAAAGATCGCTGAGATGCTCATTGTCTGCTTGCCTTGTCATTTTGATTATGGGATAGCTCTTGTATCATGTGCAAGGGGTACCCCGTTGGCGGTTCTTTATGATACATATGTACTTACAATGACAAGAGCTTACTCGTGACTAAAGTTGAGTAGCATGAGGTTCGGTCTTCGTAAGTAAGGGGCATGAGATTTCGGTTTATAACTTGTCAAGCATATCCTCTTAGTTGTGTCACTTTAACCTTAATCACCTTCAAGATGCTTATGATAGGGGCAATGAGAGCTGAAAGCTATAAGTATCATAATTTTTGGAAGCTCTTTATGAGACTTGAATCCCTACTTCCTTTTACAAAAGGCCTTTCTTCCACCATTATATTGAGTCTCCACCTTCTATCTTAATGCACTACTTTGAGAGCATAGTGGCCATTCTTAGTTCTATGTGCATTGTCCCAAGACTAGTTGATTGATGCATAACTTGTTATTCCTTGTTTGAAACTATTGTATCTAGTCACTCTTATGAACTTTGAAGGTGTCCTATGCATTTATATTTGCTACTCTATGAGGGACAAGCTGAATACTATTATGCTATGTTTTCTTTATGTGAAACAAACAAACGTCTTGCAAAGCATTGTTATTCATGAATCTTTTGTTTGTGCCTTTTCATGTTGCAACATAGTTGCTTTGCCTTATTGTTAGAACTTTGTCTTTCATGTTATGATTGAAGTACTATGATCCTAGCCTTGAATGTTTTACAATACTTTGATCAAGTCTTTGATGGTGCATGTCACCTCAAAAATTATTCTTTATTTTTATCACTTACCTACTCGAGGACGAGCAGGAGTTAAGCTTGGGGATGTTGATACATTGTAAATGTATCTATAATTTTTGATGTTCCATGCTTTGTTTTATCTACTTTCTTATGTTTTGTTCCAACTTTGGAGTACTCTTCATACACTTTCTTGGACTAACCTATTAACAAGATGCCATAGTGCTAGTTGCCTGTTTTCTGCTGTTTTTGGTTCCAGAAAGTCAGAAAATGAATATTCTCGGAATTGGACGGGACAAAAGCCAAAGTTCCTATTTTCCCGAGAGACTCAGGGAGCCAGAAGGAGAGTCAGAGGGGGGCCACAGGGTGGCCACACCCCCCAGGCGCGGGTACCCCCAGTCCGCGCCAGGGCATGGTGTGGGCCCCCTGGCCGGCCACCGACCTTGCCTCCCTCGCCTATAAGAGCCTCCCGATGCTAAAACCCTAAATCGTCAGACCTCCACCCACGAATTTACAGCCACCAAAGCCACGTTTTTGCCTCCTCCATGGATCTCATCTCCATGGGGAAGGGCTCCCAAGAAGCCATGAAGGAAGGGTGCTAAGGGGTGGTGCTCCCCTGTGATACCGACGGCAGGGAAGGAGTCCTCCGCGCCACCGCCGGCGGCGTCGCTGCCGCCTATTCACCATCTTCACCGCCATCTCCATCGCCGTTGCTGACTCCCATGATGAGGAGGGAGTAGTTCTTCATCGAGGCTAAGGGTTCTACTAGTAGCTATGTGTTTATCTCTCTCTCTATATGCATGATCTTATTGAGATCATGAGCTTGTAATATATAGATCTACCTTGCTACTCAAGTGCTTTAATAGATCTCTGCTCTCCCCATGTGTGTGAAAGTGACAGCATGCACACCATGGTGGCACTTAGGCTAGAGTTTACAAATACTTGTTATGAGTTATATTTGGAGTTGGATGTCTTTATGAAATTGTGGTGTTTGTTGGAACCATCTAGTGCTCAAGGTGACAGTGTGGGGTTATCTAGATGGGAAAGATGGACTCTGAGGTGTGCTGTTATAGCCCTACCATCGATTAGAGTGTCCAACCAGAGAGTAGTTAAGAGTAGTATCATAAAGAGAAGATATTTATATGAGAGTGTTCACTAGTGAAAGTATGATCCCTAGGCCTTGTTTCTAAGCATTGATATACCGTTTGCAATTAGATCTATTACATGTTTGCTTGCTTCCATCTTTATTTCAGTTTGCCTTTAGTCTCTTCCACGCCATCAAGCTATTTTCTAGCACCGTTACCACTTATAATTATCCATACCACTTGTATTTCACTATCTCTTCGCCGAACTAGTGCACCTATACACCCGACAAGTGTATTGGTTATGTTGGAGACACAAGAGACTCTTGTATCTTGATTGCAGGGTTGCTTGAGAGGGGATACCTTTGACCACTTCCTCCCTGAGTTTGATAAACCTTGGGTGATCCACTTAAGGGAAAACTTGCTGCTATTCTACAAACCTCTACACTTGGAGGCCCAACAACTGTCTACAAGAATAGAAGTGCGTAGACATCATGGATGCATGAGAAGAATTCCCTCTCAGTATAGGTTTTTGGCTAGCAAGGCTGGGTAGCAAGTACAAGATTTGAAGGAAACAAACAAACATACAAGCGATAAAGACAAACATGCAATCTTCCTTGGAAGCACAAAAGATCTTAACTAGATAATACTAAACTTATGAGCAGATCAAGAAAGAAAGATGGTGAAATTATTTTTCTTTAGAATACTTTTGATTCAACTCTCAAAAATAGTGTTGCTACTGACCGAGCCAGGTTTGCCAAAACCAACTAAATTAACTCAATGATCCCAGAGTGATACCAATACTAACAACAAGATCAATCATATAACCACGAATTGAAAACTGATATAGGCTATGCAAAAGAGGAAATGATAGAACTTCTCATTAATATTCCATAACGGCAACTCACACCAAGGTATACATATCTAACGAGAGAGGGGACACTTCCATAATGCAAACCATCCTACATAATAACTTCGCTATTCATGATATGACTCTACTAATAAGGTAAAAACATAGAAGATAGTGATGTGATACCGCGACACTCCCCCAAGCTTGGAACAAACCAAGGGGATGCCAAACCTGATGAAGAATTACTCCTTAGGTGGTGGTATCCTCTCGATGAGCTTCTTGACCAATTTCCCCAAGTCCTCAATCTCGAAGGTGAGATTACGAATCAGTTGTGAGTTTTGCTCAATGCGGCTCATGATCACGTCATGTTGAGAATTCCAGCTCTTGCTATTCTTTCCCCACTCTTCCTCCTTGAAGTCTTCTTTTCCTGCATGGCAGGGATCTGAATGGTGATGAGGAGGCTTCCCTCCAATGGCTGGATTTGCCACCACTCCAATGCTTGCAACGGTAGTGCCGGTGTACGGATGTTGGCCTTGCTCCTCTTCACCTTCGCTCTTGATCTCCTTCTCCTTCCCGGGGTCTTGGAGGTCTTCTTCCATAGCCCCCTTCCCTTTATCTGTGGCAGACACCATTGTGCTTCTAAGCTTTCAAAGAGTATGTCCTGGAAGAAACAGATCGAAACAAAAACACGACGAAAACATGATATACGAACCTCAGGGGATCCAGGGGGTTATATATTACGAAGTTTCATATCAAAAGAAAGGTACTGGGAGAAAACGAGTCAGAGGCGGAGTCCGGGGTGGACTCACCACCTGGTGGCGCGGCTAGGGGTGGGCCCGTGCCATAGGGTGGTGTGAGCCACCCTGGTTCCGTTTCCGTCTCTTTTTCGCTTCGTAGATTTCCATATTGACTAAAAACTGCAAAAATATAATTAGATAGTATTTTCGTGGAACTTTTCTTACCAGAACTGTTACCTATTTGAAAACAGACTCTGTAGGTCTCTGAATTTGGTATCTAGTAGATTTTTCCGGAGTCATCACTTTAATAACATCAATATATTCATCTTCATACACTTATTACTTGAGTCATAAAACCTTTCTCTTCCTTATTTCACCATTATCTCCACTTCCTGGAAATTTCTATCACACGAAACTTCACACAATTCTCATTAGCAACATTAGTATAAGTGAAGTGACAAAACCTTTTGAGCTCAATTTCAACTGAAAACCATCAAAACATAATCTACTGTAGCAAATCCTTACGAAAACCCAAAAAGAATTCAAAAAGGAAATCGATTAAAGAAGCAAATGCAAGAGTGGCTAAATCTGTCAAAACAGACCAGCAGGTAAAGATCAATTTTTTAGAAAATCTTCTGTTGCTCAAATCAAAAAGTGCAAAACTAACTAAAGTTAAATAACAACCTGGGTCATAAGCACAAACAATTACAGCTCAATTCGACATACAGAGATCTCCCACGAATTTTTACGGTGCAGCACAAAAATCTGTTTCAGGACAGCAACTTGCCCAAATCTTACTTCTCTCTTATTAGAGGTTGATCTTGACACAAAAACCAAACAAAACGGATAAGGAGCGATTATTACCGAAGTAATAACTCCCAAGACTCAAAGAAACAAAAACAAACTGAATGCAAAAAAACAAATTGGGTTGTCTCCCAAAAAGCTCTTTCTTTATAGCCATTAAGATGGGCATGATAATTTTGAAGAAGCTCTCATGGGAATATGAATTGAAGTGAAAGGGAGCATTAAGAAGCAAAAATACACGCATTTAAGTCTAAACCACTTCCTATGCAAGGGAATTTGGTAAACAAACAAGTTGTTGAAACTAGAGGCTACTTGCATAAGAAGGCAAAAGAAGTGCAACATAAAAACTTTCAGCATAAAACGAGGAAACTTGATATTATTGAGATACATAAGAACACTTTTACCTCTCTCATAGTAACTTTTAGTATCGTGCATAAACTTAACAATATAACTATCACAAGGGCCATCATAGCAATGATCACTTATTCTAACAGAAAACACAGGAATACTAGCTCTCAAAACACTACTTTGTGAAACAATATTAGAGGTATCCTTACAAAGGATAGGGTGTCCCTCTTCTTCATATTTAGTGACAAAGTCTTTCACATTTGCTATTATAGGATCACCATTTATTTGTTTATCAGGTTCAACAACTTCATTCATACTTTCATTAACCATACTAGCTATCATAGAGTGTTCGTTCATCTTACATGGGAAAGGGATTTTCTCGATGTAAGGTTTAGGTAAGACATGATTACTAGTATAAACTTCAGTATTTCTTGCAGGAACACTCTTAGCAACATCTTTATAAGGTTCATGATACTTACTCCACTTCCTTTTAGGCACTTCAATATAGGAAGCAAAAGCCTTAAAATAAGAAGCAATAGCTTGAGAGTCTAGACCATAAGCATTTTTAATATTTTGAAAGTCATCAGTCCCCATAAAAGATTCAATGCATTCATAATCATAATTTATACCTGACTTTATACCTTTGCCATTCTCCCATGCTTCAGCATTATCTTGAATACGGTCCAGAAGATCCCATTTAGCTTCTTCTTCCATGCGAGTGAATGATTAGCACAAGAAGCATCCAATAAATCCTTGTCATGTAGAGGGAGCCTTGCATAAAAGTTATTGATAATAATATTGTTGGGGAGCTCATGAATGGGACATTTGAGAATTAGTAACTTTAATCTCCCCCAAGCTTGAGCTGTACTCTCTCCATCACGAGGCCAAAAGTTGTATATTTGATTCCGATCTTTATGAATCTCACTAGGAGGATAAAACTTCAAATAAAAGAGAGGCACTATTTCCTCCCATTCCAGAGCTTGACCATTCTTCAGCAGCTTATACCAGTCCTCAGCTCTTCCTTTCAGTGATAATGAGAATAACTTCTTCTTAACTTGATCTGTAGTAATACCTGCACACTTGAACAACCCGCATAATTCGTGTATAAAGAGTAAATGATCACCGGGATGGATAGTTCCATCCCCAACATAGTAGTTATCCATAACACAATCAATAATTCTTGTAGTTATTTTGAAAACATCATTCTCAATAGGTGGTGGCTTATCTACTACCTTAAAAGTGGTAGCAGCATTACCAAATAAGAAACTCAGTGAATTATCCATAACAAAAATAAAGCAACTAACAGAAGTAAACAATACTCACAGTAGAAGTTTCCTTTACCAGTTCCACTCTCCAATAGCGCTTCACTCCCCGGCAACGGCGCCAGAAAATAGTCTAGATGACCCACAAGTATAGGGGGTGTATCGCAGTATTTTCGATAAGTAAGAGTGTCGAACCCAACAAGGAGCAGAAGGTGCTGGCTAGTGGTATGGATCAGGAATTCTCTGCAAATACTTAGCAAACGGATTTTTAGGGGTTTTTGATAAAGCAAGTAAACAAAGTACGAGTAGATAAAAGACAGTAGGAATAAATGCAGCAAGTGGCCCAATCCTTTATGCAGCAAAGGACAAGCCGGTTGTATTACTTAAGATGACCAAACGTTCTCGAGGACACATATGAAGACTGTCAAGTGCTTTCGCTTCATATAGTTGATTAATCTTCTCTAGCTTGCTAAGTGTTGTGTGGGTGAACCTTTGCTAATGTACCGACCTTCCTAGGACTAATACATACTTGTGATTATAACCCTTGCAAACATCTATAAGTACAAGAAAGTAATTAAGGTAGAAACCTAACCACAACTTTAAACTCTAAGACCCTTACGTCCCTTGTGCAATGGTTTCCTAACGGAGGTTCAGGTTTCTGTCACTCCGCAACCCCTACGATTAGTAGCCAAATACACAATGCATTCCCCCAGGACCATATTGGTGAAGTGTCATGTTGTCGATGTTCACATGACACCACTAGAAGAAGTACACCACAACTGAAATATCAAACCATTGAATCTCTCTCAACACAACTCCACTACTAACAACATGACTTCTCCCTTGTCCTCAAGAACAAAACGAACTACTCACAAGACATCATATGGATCATGATCAGAGATGGAATAATGATGTATAAAAATCTGAACATAAACAATAATTCAATGGTTCACTCAATAGCATCAACTACAAAGAGTAATCAACACCGGGAAAGTTTCCCCTATGAACTATGCAAGATTCAACACAATTGTTATAGCAATATGGAGATGGTGATGAGGGTGCTGATGGTGATGGTGGTGGTGATGATGATCCCGATGAAGTCTAGCTTGATGGTGGTGTTGATGGCGACGATCTCCCCTCTCCGGGAAGGAATTCCCCCGGCAGAAATCTGTCTGCCGGAGAGATCTTTCTCTCTCGGTGTTTTCCGCCCCGTAGAGGCGGCGGAATCTTTCTATGGTTGCTCCCCGAGTCTTAGGGTTTTAGGAGGATGATATACGCCAGAGGGGAGAGCCTGGAGTGGGCCAGGGCGGCCACACCACCTGCTGGCGCGACCTAGGGCTACCCGCGCTAGGGGGTGGTGTGGGCCCCCTGTGGCCCATCTCCAGCCCCCCTTCTGGCTTCCTTCGTCTTCTGGAAAAAATGATTTTCCATATATTTTCCCGGATTTTCTGATCTTCGCGAATTTTGCCTCCAAACGACACCTTTTCCATCAGAATCCTGACTGCAACGGTCCATGCTCCAAAAGTCATCAACCATGCAAAAACAGATGAAACAACATAAGTATCACCTCTCAATACGAAATATATCAATGAATAACAGTGAATTATGACATAGAATAGTGATGCAAAATGGACGTATCATAGAGGTCCCTACTCCTACCTTTCTGCTCTTGGAATTAACGAAGGAATCGAAGATTACAGGGGCACGCAGATGCAATCTGGCGAGAGTTGTGGAAACTAGGGTTGCATGTGTCCTCCTTGCCACCGCCTCCTAGCCTTTATATAGATAGGCTAGGTCTCAGGTAGCAGGCTGAGTCGGTTACAGATTAAGGTTTTCCCTTTGAACTTTCTATCTTAAGCTTCTTCTTGTATCGCAAGCAATCGAGAGTCCGTGGGCCACTCGAATTCTCCACTAGGCCTTGGCAACGCCATGGTCTTCTGTCGTATCTAGACCGTATATACCAAACTCGAGTACCTGTAGGGTATACCCATGCCAGTATCCCCCGAGTGTCCAATGGAATCACATATTCAACTGGGGACTTTATGAAGCCTTTCGAGTGCATGACTGAGCATTTTTCGATTGTTCTGTTTGTGTCATAGGGATTGTTGATATACGTTCCTGATTTAACCGATGTATCGGTGTCAGTTAACTGCCTTAGGGCAAAACAACGCAATCTACTCAAACTCGAGTCCCCGGACTCGAATTCGGAAAAGTGCTGGCGTAATTCGACTCAGGCCGCGGAGGTCTTACAGGAGTTGAATTCCAGTGTATAAGTGTGAGCACTCGACACGTCCGTCAAGGCATGTTCATCGTACCTGTAGGCACATATATGTTTCTGGTAGTGCACAGCAGATGCGTTGCCAGGCCTTATTCAGGTCTTATCTTCATGCTGTAAGCGCGGCATCCGAATTTTTGTCATCGCGGAGATGATTCGGGTGGCCCAGGAGACGTAGTCTCTTTGTAGGGAAAGTATCAGGCGGAGTCGCCATAGCATTCGAGTGTGGATGTTATCAACACACAGTACAATGTACAAATAATCATAGGGTGCGCGACCAGCGCTCACTATGGGAGTAGCCCCCGAGTGCCTGGTTGAGTCGAAGACTCGAGCGGGGACTAAAACTTTTTGCAACTGCTGTCATCTTTTGTTGCTTGTTTCAGTCGAGTTTTGCTTCCAGCGCTTCCTCTGGGAGTAACCCAGACTTCACAATTGAATCACAGATTCGAGTGATTGGGTTTTGTCTTGAATGCTTATACACCTGCATAAAAAATAATCGTAGGGTGCGCAACCAGCGCTTCCTATGGGAGTAGCCTCCGAATGCTTGGTTGAGTCAAAGACTCGAGCAAGGACTAAAGTAGTCAAAATCTTTGGTTGTTGATATTGACGACGTCAGTGCTGACGATGTGATGACCTCAGTTGCCCACGTGAGCGATTTTGACAGGACGTGACGAGCGGTGGGTCTCACTTTCTGACTTCGATTTGATCGGGCGTGCGTAATCTTCTGTTTTAACTGCGTCTCCTCGATTCCGCGCGTATGAAAATAGTGGGGGGACGGTTTCAGCTTCAGCTTCGCCACGTGGTGACGACGATGTCTGCCACGCATGTAGTAGGGTTTCTGCTGGCCGTTGGATGGTGTCTGCGAGAGGTTAAGTAGCAGCGCAGCTGCGGTAATTTTCCCATCTATCTTCCTTGCTCGCGTCTCCATTGCCATTGCTTCTACTCTCTGCTTCCTTGCGCACTTTCTTGTTGCGGCGCTGGACCAGCTCCTTATCTTCCCCAGCTACTTCCTCCGTTCTCCTCGCCATCAGAAGATGGGCAAGAAGAAGGGAGGCGTCGCCGCTGGGTCCGCTGCCGCCATTGCTGCCACCAAGAAGAAGGGCGGCACCACCACTGTGGGTACTAGCGCTGTCGGCGCTGGGAAGAAGAACAGTACGGGCACCCGCATCACCAACAGCGCTTGGCGTGCGTCCATCATCAGGCCCACCGCACTGTAACTTCATCGTCGAGATGGAGTTCTTCCGTCCGTGGAAGACGACTCGCGAGTGCCTGGCGAGGAGGTAATTCCTTGTCCTCCTCCTGGTTTCTGGGTGATGTTCGTTGCGTTCATCATCTGAGGTCTTTCTCTTCCCCTGCATCCTTTCTTTCGTGGCCTCCTTCGTTTCTATGGGCTCTAGCTTCACCAGTTATCCCCAAATTCTATTCTCCACATCTCTTGCTTCATTACTCTTTACGAGTGCTGGCTCGGAGTCGAGCCACACTTTGGCCTCTTCAAGAGGCTTTTTAAGCTGAAACACCAGTCAGCGTCCGGCTTTGTAGTCTACGACGTAGGAGGCTGCAGAATCCACGTCGACTCCTCTGTCACTTACTTCGCCATCAATCTCACCGCGTCCGTCCAAGGGTGGTGGGACAAGTGGTTCTACATTCGCGACCAGAAGGCCGACGGAGAGCTCTACGGACTTGCGCCCTTCGATCCCGCGGCAACTTGCAAGAGGAGGCGCTCCTGGAAGAATGTCATTATGCCCGGTGAGTTCGCAGAAACAGAAGTGCTGTATGAGCACGTCTGTGACCTTCAAAGCCACATAGGCAAGGAAGAAGGTGGCACTGCCCTCATTCGCACCTGGTTGCACTGCCGCGTCTAGCCTCTGCAAGCCAGAGTGCATCCTATGTTTCGCTGGACCGGTGCTGATGATGCCACTCACGTGTCCGCCGAGGGCATTTCCACGGGTGAAGTTGATAAGAGGGTACGACTGGTGACCAAATACACCGCCAAGGAGGATCTCCCGGGCAAACTAGTCGTGCCTCCTTTCAACGCCTCTAACCCTCCTCCTGAGGTAGAATTGTACCGTGAAGTAGTTTCTATTTTCGATTGTCTTTATGATGATTTGATATATAATTTTTGTATCTTCTGAATGCAGGACTGGAAGGTGTCTCCCAATTTTCCCCCTTGTTCTGAAGGGGTTATTCCTCACGAACTGGATGAATAGGACGAGTCAGAATCGACCGTCCCAATTGAAGAGGAGGGAGCCCCCGAGTCCAGCGACCCAGACACTCGCAAGTGTTCCCGCAGCAAGGATTCAGATGCTTCATCACTGACGATGCCAGAAGGCCCTTCTGTTGTTGTAGAGGAGCCATTTCCTGCCGTTCCTGTGCGCTCCATGGCTCCTCCTGCCCAGAAGAAACTGTGACTGCCAAAGGAGTCGTCAGATTCGGAGGAGGAATCCTTCGACCTTGATAAATTTGACTGGTAAGTTTTCGATTTTTCCTTGGTTTCTTTTCTAGAGTTGCGTTCTCTAAAGCTTTTTGTTGGATGTGCTTTGTAGTCAAGCGGCGTCGTCATCTTCTGGCGACGTCCAATTTGTGAAGGAATCCAGAGTCGCTGACTCCAAAGCCAAGGAAGTGGCCACATGATCTTCCTCTCCTCCATTGGCGGCCCACTCCGGACACAACTCATCGAGTTCCCCGCATGCCAGGGGACACCAGGTGGTTACCCGGATGACTGTTCAACAATCATCTTCGGAGTCTCTGGAGGACCATGTAAGCGTCCATTTGCTGCTTTTGCATTCGAATATATACTTGTTGCAGTTGCTGAACTTTATTTTCTTCTGATGCAGTTCATCGTGAAGGAAGCTGCCCGCCTGGCAGAGCAAGTCCTGGACATGGGTCGACAGCATGCGTGCCTAGACAATCGCCATCGCGTTGTTGAAGGTTAGTGTTGGCTTTGTCTTCGTGAAAGTTCTTGGTTCGATTGATGACATATCCTGTTCTTTGTAGTTGAGCATAACGAACTTCTGCGTCATGCTGCTTCCCTCAAAAAGGCGCTTGCCACGGCAACGAAGAGTCATGATGCAGCAATCGCGGCCCTGGAGGAGTCGCAAAAGCGCGAAGAAGTCTTGCGAAAACGCGAAGAGGACTTGCGCGTCTCCAACACCGGGAGGGAGAAGTTTCTCGATTGCTAAATCCCTCTCATGTATTTTTTTCAGCTGAATTTTCGTTCTTTCTTGCTTCGACATCGTGTTATTGGTGCTAACACTTTTGCTATATGTAGATGCCAGCGGCCTGAGCTTTGACGCCTAGGCCCTTCGTCGCGACAATGCGTTGGCCGGTGCTGTCGACGCAGTCGAAGACCGCAGCTCTTCCCTTCAGGGGACGTTGACGAAGGCCAAGGATGTTCTCAGTCGCATACGCAGGGAGCTGACCCCCAAGGCCGAGCTGAATCTGGAGGACCTGGTGGAATCCCTTGCTGGGGGTATTCCTACGGACTTCAGGAACTCCCAACGGTCTGTCGGCGCCACCATGGCACTCGTGATGGTGCAAGCCCATGGCGTGGAGCTAGACCTCGCCGCGATCTGCAAGGCGATGCCCGTCGGTGCGGATGGACAACAGGTATTATTTGCTCCCTTCGCTACTGGCTGTGGTAAATATGGGCCGCAGCTCATCAAACAAGTCGCCAAATACTCCGAAGAGCTGAAGCGGGCGAAGAATGCGAGAACTTCAACATCAGGGGCTGGCACGGGAAAGTCTGTGGCGTCAGACACCGCCACGGATTCGATGAGGCCTCCGAAGCCCAAGTCAAAGTCGAAGAAGCAGATTGCTCCTTAGTAGCTATCCTATAATAGTTGTAGTTTTACTTTCTTTGTTGAAAACATGCTTTTGTGGAAGTGTCTCTGTTGAGACTTTTGCCGTGCTTGAATGCATTTGAGCCTTTTATCCATGTATTTCTTGGTCCCTTATTCTCTCTTGCTTGGTTTGTGATAGGGTATGTCGAGTGGTCCTTCGAGTGATCCTCGTGATCCTCCACCCACCGATGAAACCTTGGCGCAGCCGCGCTCGAAGGTGGATGAGTTGTCATTGCTTTCACGACTGCGCGATCGCATTAAGTAGCTGGAGCGTGAGTTTCCCATCCCTCGCGGTAGCGCGGATGTATGGAAGTCGAAGAAGGAGAAGGCTACCGCCCGCGAGCAATATCTCTTGGAGGAGGTGGCGCAACTGAGTGAGCAGTTCAAATGTTAGCTTTTTTGCCCTCTTATCTTTTCTTTTAGTCAGTCGCGGTGATTCTTTGTCTTCATACTTTGCCCATTTGCTTGTCATAGTTGTCAGTCCTCGTCATCTGCAGGATGAGGAGGACCAAATTGCCATTCGGATGAATGGATTGATCCAGGAACAGCTGCAGGATCGTTCTTCTCGAGTACTTCACTTTTTGAAGAAGGCGCAATCGTGCCTTAGGCATATCTATCACATGATGTTTCCGTTGGACACCGTCCCTTCAAGCCTGTTGGCTCTTCTGGTGAAATTCTAGGATCTGAGTGCAGTTCGCGAGTGTGTACGACATCAATTAGTAGCTGGTGCTAAGGCTGCGTTGTCGCTGGTGTGACTGCATTGGCCGGATGTAGATGTTGCGGCTGTTGCCGCTGGGCTGCCACCTCCACCAGAGGGTATGACGTAGGACATGGTTCCGCACTACCAAGAGGTTGACCGCTCAATGGAAGAAATTGTTGACTTCTTTGAGGGACAAACGAATGTTCTCCTGTTGTAGTAGTAGTATGACTTGTATCCTGCATATAATTGTACAAGTGTTGTAAAGTTTATGTGAATATGTTGGATGTAATTAATACTCATTGATATGTGGACAGCTTGCTAGCTTTTATATTTTTCGAGTGCGTTGCACTCTATGATTCCTTTTCATTAGCCTGACGTGTGTTTATCTCAACACCTTGCCAACCTGTCAGATGCGTTGCAGCTGGGTTGGTGTTTGTCAAGGGTTTGATTAGTGCGTCAGCTACTCAGGATACCGCGATGAGTTCGTAGAACATGTGTGTAAAGGGTGGCGCAGCCCCCGAGTGATAAGATTGCGAGAAAAATAAGGAAAACACAGAGTTTTGGGGGCACTTAGCTTTATTTATTCGCAGAATAGTACGAAGTATAATGTGTGGCTAATTAGCCTGGCTGAATAGCCTTATTTGTAAATGCAAAAATGACTAAGGGTAGAAGCGACGCAGCTGCGCGATGTTCCAGGGGTTGGAGTATGAGACTCCTGCCTCGAAATCTTTGAGGCGATAGGCGCCACCTAGGATTACTTCTGTAATCACGTAAGGTCCTTCCCAAAGGGACTTGAGCTTGAGATTCCCTTGTTGCTTCAGTCGCAGGACCAGGTCTTCTTCAACGAAGGATCTGGGGCGTAGCCTTCTGCTGTGGTAGTTGCGGAGATTTTGCTAGTAGATCGTTGATCTCGCCGCTGTGATTTCTCGTGCTTCATCGAGGAGGTCGACAGAGTCTTCGAGTGCAAGAGTTGACTCTTTCTCGTTGTATGCGACCACCCGCGGGGCTTTGTAGCGTACTTCTGCGGGTAGTACCGCTTCAGCACCGTGTACCATGAAGAATAGGGTGTATCCTGTGGCGCTGTTTAGAGTGGTGCGCAGGCTCCAGAGTACGGATTATAGCTCGTCTGGCCAGCATCCAGCTGCTTGTTCGAGTGGTCGGAGGAGTCGTTTCTTGATTCCGCCGCAAACGAGACCGTTGGCCTTTTCGACTTGACCATTGGTCTGCGGGTGAGCCACCGAGGCATAGCTTATGTGGATTCCCAGGTTTTCGCATAATCCCTATAATTCCTTAGAGGTGAAGTTCGTCCCGTTGTCCATGAGGATGCTGTGTGGCACTCCGAAGCGGTAGACAATGGACTCGAAGAACTTGATGGCGCTGGCCCATGATTGATTTGTCACCGGCATGGCCTCTATCCACTTGGTGAATTTGTCGACTGCGACTAAGAGGTAGACGTAACCTCCTCGTGAGGACCTTGGGAGCTTGCCGACCATGTCGAGTCCCCATTGTGCAAAGGGTCAGGCCAATGGTATTGGCCTGAGTTCCACGCCGGGTGCATGAGGTTTGTCTGCGAATCACTAGCAAGCATTGCAACATTGGATGACATCCTTGGCATCACGCATGGTTGTGGGCCAGTAGAATCTAGCTCGCAGAACTTTGGCGACAAGCGCGCGACTGCCAGCATGATGCCCACAGGTGCCTTCGTGTATGTCGAGGAGGACGGAACGTCCATCCCTATTGGAGACGCATCGTTGGAGTACTCCTGTAATGCCGCGTTTGTATAGTTCGCCATTTATAACGGCGAATGCCTTGGATCATCGCGCGATGTGCCCCGCATTAGTTGGATCATCTGGCAGCCTTTTGCTGAGTAGATATGCGATGTAGGGTTGTGTCCAGGATGGCTCGATCATCATGACGCCCATTGGCCCTTCGAGTCCTGTATTCAGCTCCAGGTCGTCGAGTGTTGTTGGCCCGTTGGGTGGCGTAGCCCCCGAGTCCGTTGATGCGTCTGCTTTCTTTTCTGGAGCCTTTGGCTTGATGGAGTGTTCGCAGATGCGCTCGAGACATACCCCAGGTGGTATGGGGGCACAAGTGGAGCCAATGTTGGCGAGTGTGTCCGCCTCTTCTTTGGTTTCACGGCCTACGTGCCAGAGCTCACAACCGTCGAAGTCCCCTTCGAGTGTGTCGTAGAGGTCGCGATAGGCGATCATGTTGTCGCTCAGTGTGTCGCACTCGTGCATTGTTTGGCTCACCACCAATTTGGAATCGCCGTAGATGATGAGCCTCTTGGCGCCGTAGGATTTTGCCATCCGCATCCCATGGATTAGGGCCTCGTACTCAGCTTCATTGTTGGAGGTCGTGAACTGCATTCGCAGAATGTATTTCAGCTTGTCTCCCTTGGGCGATGTCAGTATGACACCTGCGCCGACCCCGTCCTTTTGTTTGGACCCGTCGAAGTGCATTGTCTAGAGGTAGGACATATCTGGCTTTTTGGGGAGCTGGTTCTCCATCCAGTGCACGAGGAAATCAGGGAGGACTTGTGACTTGATCGCATCACGCTTTTCATATGTGATGTCTCGTGGAGACAGCTCGATTCCCCAAAGCGCGACTTGCCCGGTGGCATCAGGGTTGTTGAGGATATGCCCAAGCGGGGCGTCGTTGACTACCACGATTGTGTGCTCTTGGAAGTAGTGGCGCAGTCGCTTGGCTGTCATTTAGACGCCGTACGCCAGCTTCTGGTAGTGCGGGTACTGTTCTTTCATCGGCGTGAGCACCTTGCTGAGGTAGTAGACTGGGCATTGTACCCCGTGGACCTTGTTTTCTTCGGCTCGTTCCACCACGAGCACTATGCTGACCACCTGGTTGGTGGCGGAGATGTAGAGGAAGAACGGCTCTTTTTCATGTGGAGTCACCAGTACTGGCGAGGTGGATAGTAGATGTTTAAGGTCTTTGAATGCTGCTTGCGTCTTGTTTGTCCACTCAAACTTGTCAGTTTTGCGGAGAAGTTGGTAGAAGGGCAGTGCCTTTTCGCCCATTCGACTGATGAATCGACTGAGCGCCTCTTACGTTCTTTGGCTTCTCCATGGCCAGTATAGCTTTTATTTTCTTAGGGTTTGCCTCGATCCCTCTCGCGGAGATGAGATATCCGAGTAATTGCCTAGATGGCACGCCAAAGGCGCATTTATCTTGATTGAGCTTGATCCGGTAGCGGTCAAGGTTGGCGAAGGTCTCACGAAGATCATCGATTAACGAAGCTTCCTCCTTGGTTTTGATGACGATGTCATCAACATAGACTTGGAAATTGCGACCAAGTTGGTTCTTGAGGAAGGCCTGCATGCACCGCTGATAGGTAGCTCCTGCGTTTTTTAGCTCGAAGGGCATGGTGTTGTAGCAGAACACACCAAAGGGCGTTGTAAACGACGTCTTCTCTTGATCTTCCTCCTCCATTCGAATCTGATTGTAGCCTGAGTAGGCGTCGAGGAAGCAGAGGTGTTCACATCCCGCGGTGGAGTCGATGATTTGGTCGATTCGCGGCAGCGGGAAGTGATCCTTTGGACAGTGCTTATTCAGGGAGGTGAATTCCACGCACATCCGCAGGATATCCGTGTCTTTTTTGGGCACCAGCACTGTATTAGCGAGCCAAGTGCTTTCCTTGATCTCGCGTATGAAGTTTGTGTCGAGGGGTCTATTGATCTCCATTCCGACCGCTTTTGCTCTTGGTTCAGATAGTCGCCGTGTTGTCTGCTTCACTGGCCTTGTGTCTGGATTTACGTTGAGTGTGTGCTCAGTGAATTCCCTGGGAACCCCTGGCATGTCCGCTGGACACCAGGCCAAGATTTCCCAATGTTCACGGAGGAATTCGATGAGCGTGAGTTCCTATGCGGAACTCAAGTTGTTGGCGATGAGGGCCATCTTGGCTGGGTCCGGTGGGTGGACCTGGACTTTCTTCGTGTGCACCGACGAGTCGAATGATAGATCGGGTGAGCTTGGCCTGCTGAGGGGAGGTAGACTGTTGTATGTCGACTCCTTCAATCTTGCGAGTTTCTCCTGCATGACGAAGGACTAGGAGATTCTGTTGAATTCCCTATCATAGCTGTCGAACCTCTCGAAATTCCCATTGATTGTGATGACGCCATTTGGACCTGGCATTTTCATCTGCAGGTAGGCGTAGTGTGGCACTGCCATGAACCTAGTGAACGCGATGCGTCCGAGGATGCAATGGTATTGCGAAGGCCAGTCGACGACTTCGAAGTTAATGCGTTCACGCCGAAATTTTTTCGGTGTGCCAAAGATGACATCGAGGTTGATTTTGCCCAGGGGATATATGCCCTTGCCTGGGACGATGCCGTGGAACATCGTGTCTGAGACCTCCCAACATATTAGAGGCATCCTCATTGCACACAACGTACTTGCGAACATGAGGTTAATGCCGCCTCTGCCATCCATGAAGACGCGACTCATGTCAAAGCCTCCGATCTGCGCCTCAAGTATGATGGGACAATGGCCTGGACGAGGGACTTGGCGCAGATGGTCGCGCTTGTCGAAGGTGATGCAGGAGTCGCTTCCACTGAGGTACTCAGTGGTGGAGGGCGGGGAATTTGTCGCCAAGTTGACTTGGTGAGTGATGGCCTTCTGCACTCAATTTGAGGGGCGTCCTTTTTGGATCATCATATTGCCTACTGCTTTCCTCTGTGGTGCTGGACTGGCGCAGCCGCGGGTGGTGGTGGAGGAGCTCCATGTGCTACAACGCCTAGGGCGGTTCCATAGCCCCTGTTGACCGCGTCGCGATTTATCCGAGCCAGGCCCTCATGGAGTTTGAGGAACTCACGGCAGTCTTTGAGGAGGTGGCTCGGATGAATCGCGACGCGGGTTTAACTCGTCAATGCCCATTGTTATGGACTTGGGTTTTGGAGAAGGAGGGAGCGCTGGATTTCTTCTTGCCGGCGTGTTTATCGATGTAGAAGTGCACGTTGCATGGCCCGGACAGTTTGTCCTCGATAGATGTTGCGGGTACCTCTTCGCGAGTGCGGCGCTGCCATACTTGCGTGGTTTTCCCAGAGTCGCGGTATCCACCGCTGCGATAGCCGCTGTTGCGGTTGTCGTCACGTTTGTCGGCGTAGCCAGCTGCGACCATATTGACGCTTGCTTCGGTGGTCGTGTCTGCGTCTGAGGTCGTCGTCGTCATCGGAGTGAACGCGGGTTTTCACTGAGTCTTCTCCATCCGCCCACTGATTCGCGATTTCCATCAGGTGGTCAATTGTTTTGGGCTTCAAGCGGCCCAGCTCCTCCCTAAGATCTATGCGGTGAACACCGCCGTTGAACGCGTCGATCGCGCGATCCTCCGAGATGTTTTCTACGAAGTTCTTGATGATGGACCACCTCTGGATGTACGAGCACAGCGACTCACCAGATCTTTGTTGGCAACCTCTTAATTCTTCAATTGATGTGGGCCTTTTGTAAGTGCCCTTGAAGTTACGAACGAAGCTGTAGACCAGCTCTTCCCAGCTGCGAATGGATCCGTGCGGGAGGTTGTTGAGCCATGCGCGAGCGGCGCCCTGCAGCTGTAGCTGCAGGCATTGCATGGCCGTGCTTTGGCTCCCACTGTGGAGCCTGACGGAGGAGATGTGGTCCTCCAACCACATTTTTGGGTCCACAGACCATCAAATTTTGGGTTCTTTAATGGGAGTTTGAACCCCTTAGGCATTCGCTTCTGCCTGATGGCTCTGCTGAAGCATCTGGCGCCGCAGAGCTCCACGTCTTCGTCCTCTGAGTTAGTCGAACGAGCACGTCGTGCGCGCATCTTGTCGACTTTGCGCTGTGTGATGTCATCACACGCGTCGTAGTCGCGATCGTGCCGTCAACGGCGACACAGAGACAGGTCGTGGCTATCATCGCTAGACGAGGGCGAGGAGTAGCGTTTTTCCAGAGCTTTGCTTTTCTTTGGCTCCGGTGTCGGCTCCTTATTGAGGGCGGCCTCGATTATCCCCAAGCCTACGATCGTAGATCAGTGCATGGCGACTCGTGGATCCCCGGCTGGTGATTGGTTGTTGAGGAGGTACATGGTGGCAGCTGTTACCGCGGCTTGCGGTGTCTTCGGGAGCACATTGCCCTGCGTATCCACCGTCATGGAGCTGAAGTCGAGGACCTTCGTGGCTTCTACGCGCTCTTGCTTGGTGAGGTGGGCCAGTCGAGATCGCCTCGTGTTGGCGACGTACTCGTTGCCTTTGGAGGAGGATCCTCCGTGGGAGGAGAGCCCAGCTTGTCGAAGGCTTGACGCGTCTGCCACCTTTTTATGCGCTTCGAGTTGCACGATTGCATGTAGATGGCGTCTGTATTCTTCCTTCAGCAGCCAATGGTAGCCCATCAGTAGGTCCTGCAGGGAGTCGAAGGGCAGAGGATTGCCTTGTAGGGCTTCGTGACAGCGGGCCCACTTGTTGTCGTTGAGCCTAATCACTATGTGTTCTACAGTGTTTTCGTTCACAATGGTTTCCGGCTCTCCTACCGCTCCATTGTTGACGGGCGCGCTATTGCCACCGTTCGTGGGGCCGCCGTTAGGTATGCTGTCGTTGGGTATGCCGCCGTTTGGTGGCCCGGTGCCAGATCCGTTGCCAGCGTTATCACGATTGGCGGTGGTGTCGCCAGTGTTGATGACAACGCACATGAAGTGGTTCGGGAAGCTGTTGCTCCCACAACTTTCAGGTTCAGAGCCGTAGGCTCCGTCTTTAGTGTCTAGGTCACCTAGATCGGATCCGCGACTACTGTCGCTATCCGTGCTCCCAGCTATTGCCGAGGCGTTGAGCTCACTGAGGGTGCCGATTGGCGGAGGGAACCACGATGCTAGAGCAATTGATGGTGTTGTCGGCTGGTCAGGCATGCGAAGCGTGCCTAACTGGCCCACTTGGAAGCGAAAGCTCCCGATTGCCAGGCTAACCCTGTCGCCCACAGACTCGAAATCCGGGCGAGTGGCCGACGTGTGGACGGTGAAGTCGAACGCGCCAAAGAGCTAGCGAATCTCCAATGTTGCGGAGTTATAGATCGCGGTTGATGGGGCCAAAGAAGCCGCAACATCAGCACTCCCAATTCCCACAGACGGCGCCAATTAACGAGGGTTTAACTTGTCAATGCCCATTGTTATGGACTTGGGTTTTGGAGAAGGAGGGAGCGCTGGAGGCATCAATCGGCTAGCAAACAAGCACACATGGACGCAAGATTTACCCAGGTTCAGGCCTTGTAGAGGTCCCTACTCCTGCTTGTCTGCTCTTGGAATTAACGAAGGAATCGAAGATTATAGGGGCGCACAGATGCAATCTGGCGAGTGTTGTGGAAACTATGGTTGCGTGTGTCCTCCTCGCCGCCCCCTCCTAGCCTTTATATAGATAGGCTAGGTCTCTGGTAGCAGGTCGAGTTGGTTACAGATTAGGGTTTTCCCTTTGAACTTTCTATCTTAAGCTTCTTCTTGTCTCACAAGCAATCGAGAGTCCGTGGGCCACTCGAATTCTCCACTGGGCCTTGGCAACGCCGTGGGCTTCTGCCGTATCTGGACCGTATATACCAAACTCAAGTACCTGTAGGGTATACCCATGTCAATTGGCTACTATTATTTTCATTTAGGCAGTCAATTTCACTTGTAGTTAAGTACTTCAGTAAACTATTAGAGTAACAATTACTTAGTTTCTTTCTGTTGTTTCTTGAGCCTTTAATTCAAGCTTTATTCTGTAAGTATGTTTTTTAAGTGTTGATTACTTCTTCTCATGCCGGTATTAGAGTGCTGAATCATTATTTTCCTTATCATCCTTAGGCTTATCTAGGGACGAAGGGTGATATAGAGATTAGGTGCTCTTAATTGATTGATTAGATGTCTATTGTTTATCTTCTTGTAGCTAATGGCTATGGTCTATGCCAGTTTAAGGTGCGACTTTATCTATGGTGTTCTTCTTTAATGAAGATGCACAGGTTATAGTCCATCTTCTACACTGGGTGCAGTTCCTACAATAATATCTCTCTCATTGGACTCTATACTTTACTATCCTAGAGTTAAATTAATAACCTTTGTAGATCTACTAGTGGGCTTGATGAAGATCTGCAGCTGCGATTGTGGCTCTTCTCCTCCCGTTCTTGAGTTTTTCCTCTCCTTCTCCCTTCTCCCTCTCAGATATCTCTTTGTGTTTGTGGTCCAAGCTCGAATGGGGAGTTATGAGCTATGGGGTCTCAAGTGATCCTCTATTTATAATGTTCCTAAGTGGTTGTGCTGCTGACACCAATGACATGCAGGTTGCTAGAAGAGGATAAGAAGAATCAACCCCTTGCCAATTCCCCGAGAGTTTGATATAAACCCTAGAGTCACCCTATGGGAAAAAGAAGCTTGCTACAACACTCTGCACTTGGAGTCCCAACGAGTTGGTACATGATGGCTCGGTAACGACACCAGAAAAATGCTGGTGCGGTGTTGATGTAGAGCTCGTTGGGAACCCCAAGAGGAAGGTATGAGGAGCATAGCAGCAAGTTTCCCTCAGTTATGAAACCAAGGTTTAATCGAACCAGTAGGAGCAAGGAAACACCCCAAAGGTGTTGCTAGCTGAGCCTTGGCAGGGCACACTACCGGTGCTAGTAGCAATGTGGAGACATGCACAACACAACCACAGAACTTTGTCCCCAACTTGCGATGAGGTTGTCAATCTCACCGTGTTTTGCGGAAAACAAAGGATTAAATGTATCGAATGGAAAGAAGTAAAAGTTTGCAGAAAGTAAACACAAAGCAGTAAACAGTTTGTAGATTGTATGTAAAGAAAAGGACCAGGATCCATAGTTCACTAGAGGTGGATCTCCTTAAGATAAATAACATGCTAGGTGAAGAAATTACAGTGGGGCAATTGACAAACACCGAGAAAGCAATACATGCATATACTAATCATCTTGACTCCTTTGGAACTTGATTGGGCATTACAACATTATACATAGACCGCCATCCAACTGCATCTATGACTAATAATCCACCTTCAGGTTATCATCCGAACCCCCTCCAGTATTAAGTTGCAAGCAACAGATTATTGCTTTACGAATTGCGTGTAAAGTAAACAATACGATTGTTCTATGAACAAATGATTGTTGTTTTCTCCCTAGTAGTAACAGAACATCTAGTACCTTAGAGATTTCTGTCACTTCCCAAGATTACCAGAGGCATGAACCCACTATCGAGCATAAATACTAACTCTTGGAGTTGCTAGCATCTACTTGGCCAAGATAGCTACTAACAACGGAAAGCATGCAAGATCACAAATAACAAAGACATGATAGAATCAATAATCAATCTGAAATAGCATCTCAATATCCATCGGATCCCTGCAAACACAACATGTAGAATTACAAATAGATGATCTTGATCATGAACGGAGCTCATAAGATCTAGACATGAAAGCACAAAGGCGGAGAACCAGCCATCTAGCTACTACATGGATCCATAGTCCAAGGATGAACTACTCACGCATCACACCGGAGGCTTGCAAGCTGATGAAGAAGGCCTCCAGGGTGAATTCCCCTCTCCGGCAGGGTGTCGGGAAGAGCTTCAGATCCCTCCCGATCTAGGGATGGAGATGACGGTGGCTACAGACTCTTTCGTGGATTTTTTGATCGGGCCCTTAGGGTTTTCGTCCCGAGGGCATCTTATAGGCGGAAGGAGAGGCCAAGGGGGTGCTGGGGTCGGCCAGACCACCCCCTGGTGCGGGCCAGGCCTGGCCGCGCGGCCAGGTGGTGTGGCTGGCCCCTAGCCCTTCTCCGTCTCATATTCTGGCATCTGATGACTTCCGGGAAAATAGGCACTTTGGCTTTTGTCCCGTCCAATTTCGAGAATATTCATTTTCTGACTTTCCTGGAACCAAAAACAGCAGAAAACAGGCAGCTAGCACTGTGGCTCTTATTAATAGGTTAGTCCAAGAAATCATATGAAAAGTACTCCAAAGTGTGGACAAAACACAAGGACGTGGATAAAACTAAGCATGGAATATCAAAAATTATAGATACATTTGCAATGTATCAGTACACACGGAGTTGTTGGCATCAAGAACATTTTCTGGCATCATTTCTAGGGAATTGGAGGGTTACACAATAGTGGTTGTTGTGTGGTGAAGCACAAGTCAACTCCCACTTCAACTACCCGAACATTTTTTGGCGTTGTTGCTGGGGAGTTGCAAGAGGGACATCCTAACTGCATCTTGATCAAGTTGGAGTGAGCACATATTCTGGCGCCGTTAACACCAACTTTGTGCAAACACCTAAGCTTGGGAAGGTTGCACCACTTTGAGCTTTTCCTTCTCCTTTAGATTTCCAAAGTAATTTTCTTTGTCTTGTTTTTAGTCTTTTTAGTTTTCTTTGAAACACATAAAAATTATCAACCTTATTTGAAAATTTGAGCATTATGAACCAACCCAGACCAATCCTCCCTATGAATGCCACTACTTCCTTTAAACAACACTTTGGAGAAACAGTAAGATATGCTTGGGAAAGAATAAACAAAATGCATAGTGAGGGTCCTATTCCTGGTGGTGAGAATAATATGAACCTTTTATTTTATTATGGATTAGATGGATGGTACAAAAATGCTTTGGATAGAGCCATAAGTGGAAGTTACATTTGATCCTCACCTACAGGGTCAACTCTTGCTCTTAAAAATATCTTTTGCACTTACGAAGGAAATGATAGGGAAGTAGATGGTATAATAACAATACTTAATTTAGCAAAAGAAAGAATTGAAAATTGTATCAAAGAACTTCCTGAAAAGGAAGATTTTGAACACTAAGAACAATTAGCCAAATGAACTCTACCTGAAATAGAGGATAAAATGGATACTATCATCCAAAAGCTAGATATTTGTGAAAAGAGTTTACAACAGATGACAAGCAAATTTTAAGTGCAGAAAAAAGGGTAGCATACTTGGGTGATATATTTAAAGGAGCTGCCTCATGTAAAATTTTACCAAATACCAAAGCCAAAAAACCAACATTACCAATAACTAAAGAGTTTAATAAGGAAGAAAAAGGAGTTTGGGTAGTTAAAGGAAAAAAGGAACAAGGAGATAAAGAACTAATGAAAGAGGAAAAAGAAACCACCATGCTTGAGCCACCAATTTTCACAAATGACAAACAAATAGAGGAACTTAAAATGCTAAGTGAAACAAAAGAACCTCTCCTTGATCTTGATAAATGCAGCTTGTATGAACTTATCAATATCCTACAAAAGTTTTCTAATGACCCATCCATTAATCTTCATCAAGCAGGTTTTGGATCCTACATAGCAAACTATGTCATCAAAGAAAAGATAGAAATGTATAATAATGAAGCCATGATACCACCAAATCTTGGGGATGCTTGGCTCCCCAAAATATTAATCACTATTAGCAAAGAGACCCATCATGCTATTCTAGATCTAGGATCTAGTGTCTCTTTGTTATCAAAAGAACTATATGATCTACTAGAACTCAAAACCATGGAAAAATATTCAATAGATCTTTTTCTTGTTGATGACTCAACCAAACATGCTTTAGGAAAAGTAAATGATATTATGGTTGAGTTACATATGACTTTTGTGCCTATTGACTTTGTTATCATGGACATGGGGAGTAAAACCTCTAGTCGTATAATTCTTGGAAGACCTTTTTTGATAACTATAGGTGAAGTCATGGACTCAAAGAAAGGTAATGTGAAGTTTCAGTTCCCACATATGTATGGAATACTTTCCAAGGAAGAAGGAGGTAGCTCTAAGGTACAAGCTACCACATGATCTCCATATCACTTGAGTCAAGTAAGTAAAGCCTAGGTATGGCTATAAAGAAAGAGCTTTTCAGATGGCAACCTGATTATTTATTTTTATGCATGATTGCTATAGTAAAATAGTCATTTTTAGTGTCTTTGTTGTAGGTTAGCAATGAAGTAGTAAGTAGAGCCCATTTTGGATGCTAGAAAGTTGTTAGAACACATGGAGTAGCAAATTCCTGCACAACACTATTTAGTAGAAAAATCCTTGACTGTTTATGTAACTCCGATTGATCTCATATTTACACTATAGTTGCAACTTTTCATCCTCTATATGCGCAAAAATTGGCCCAAATTCCTAACATGTCTAGGTGGTTAATGGCCTGCAAGTGTACAGGTTCATCAGATCATGTTTTCGTGGAAGTATTAATTCCAGTTTTTATATCGATCCCAATAAGGAGCCTAGGTAAGTGTCTTTATGCGGAGTTTCTATCGCACTCAAGGTGTCACATGTCTTGAGTGAATTGATTGCAATTGTTGAAGGTGGAAGGGCGTGAGTGAATAATAGAGGAAGCTTGCGCAGAGGAAAAATCGAGATTTAAATAACATAAAAGTAAAGGTGGGAAAAGTGTTCGAGGTTCCTGGAGATGAGAAGTTAGGCGCGGAGAGAAACGTTTCATGGTAATATTGAAGGTGTCAGATGAATAAGATGGAATAAGTGATTGTGATATTTCTTATTTATAAGTGAGTAGGCAAGCATCCCATATATCGACTGGGAGTTCTCATGGCCAATTCTTCCTAGTCCCCATGATTCATCTGCCTATTACCACAGTAATGGCCAGCACATTAATTAAGGTATTCCAACCAGATGAAGTCTTTAAACTTGATGGTTCCTTGTTGTCCTCGAGTAGTACTAGCTCCTCATTGATATCGGCCGTGTCACTCGGGGGTCGCCGATTCGCTAGCATACAAGTTCATACCTATGAGATCTCTGGATCATGTTACCCAGACCCTTAAATTGGATAACTAGAATTAGGAAAACATAGATACTCATTCTCACAATTTAATAAACACTACAACAATCCCAATTGTATGGAATTAAAGAAGGCACAACACATCTTACCAGTCCCCTACATCTCCCACGTCTATGGGGATTTACTCAAACATGATAGGAAGATAGATCAAAGGCATAATTGTCTTGCAAATGGAAATCATCTCAAAGTTACTGTAGCAAGCCATAATACCGTTTGAAGATCGAATCAAATACAAGCCAAGGTAGATCAAAGTATCAAACCCTAATCTTATATGTGCCAATCTTTCTCTCTCTCTCTAAGTACAAATTGAGATGATGGTGGAGTGAATGGTTTTTTAGGCTAGGGATCATCGACGAATGAGACGGTGATCTTCTCCTTCTCTAGATATGATCTCTCCTCTTCTAGATGTGTTTGCGGCGGCTGTTTTGTGTTTTTCGTCCTCTCCTTTTCACGAAAGTTGCTTGTATTGATATAACGGAGCTGGCGGCGGGCCTTACGGGCGGATGGTACGGGCGTGTCCCGACCGTAACAATGGTCGTTATGCGCTTAGAAGGCTTCTAATGAAAGGGGCTCCAATTGGGGATTTGTTTCTTCAGGTGTAATTGGCCCATAAATGCCATGAGATCTTCCAAAAATGTTCATTGCCTGAAATCCATCACAAGAAACCAAGGTTTTGCTAGTTGCGATATTAACATTAGTGAAAAGGGCAAACTTCAGTGAAATCTGACAGTAAACAAGAGGAAAAGCAATGATAAAAAGTGTTGAAATTTGGAGCTATCAACTTCCCCAAGCTTAGTTGTTACTCACCCTCGAGTGACAAAGTTATAATGAATAACAGTGAGAAATTGAATCAAGAGGAAAAACTCACAAGTTCGAGGTTGTATCATATTCCATTGTCTCAAATGCTGCAACCTTAAACATGAGCATAATATATCTGAACAATTGCACTTAAGTTTGCTTCCTAACTGCAAGTAACTCGCTAGCTAATAGTTCTTAAACTCAAAAGAGACTATTAAAATTTTGGCTAGGCTCGCGAATCAATTCTTTTCAGCGCCCCTCTTTTATGAGAGTAAAACTATTTTCAAGTGAGGATGCTTTCAGTCAAAATTAAGGGTGCACAAGTAGATGTCAAAATAAGGATAAACTTAGAGCTTTTCAATAACACCCACGTCAATAATCGTGGCTATCTAACACCACATCTCTTCCTTGTTTTTCAAGAACTCTAGTTTTCTTCATTTTAGGTGATGAGGTGATACCAATACTCTTATAAGAATTGATTTTTTTAGCTCATATTTTGATTGTAGTTCTCTCTTTTAACTTTGTCCCTTTTTTTGAAGTATCTCTTTTCAGCTGATCAAAACAGGGTTGGCATCTCCCACAACCACCATAAAAAGTTTGTTCCATCAAACAATTCTTTTCAGAAGGTATTATCAAGTCAAATGATTAGGATGATGGGTTGAGTACTACTAAGATTAAGCCATTAAGACAAAAACATGGCACCAAAGTTGTCAAAAGACACTTTTTCTTGTTCTCAAAAGTTTGGATTTTAATCCAAAGGGCTTTTTTCACCTTCATAAACATTTTGTCCGATGACATGAAAATGTAGCATCATATGTTTGGCCGTGGAATGAGTGTTTGGTTCATTTGCATTTGCAATGGCACCCGTGTTGTCACAATAGATTGTCATGGGGTCTTCTGCGCTTGGAATAAATCCTAGTTCGATGAAAAAATTCCGTAGCCAAACATCTTCATTCGCAGCTTTAGCAGCTGCGATGTATTTTGACTCCATTGTAGATTGTGCTATTACTGGTTGCTTCCTGCTCTTCCAGCTTACCGCACCACCATTCACCATAAATACATATCTTGTCTGAGACTTCGAGTCATCAAGATCCGTGTTCCAGCTCGCAATCACATAACCAGTTACGCTTAGAGCTTCGTCACTACCTCCATAGTCTCGGAACATATCCTTTGTTCTCTTGGGATACTTTAGGATATTTTTCATAGTTTTCCAATGATCCATACCTGGATTACTTTGGAATCGTCTTGTCAAACTAAGAGCCAATACCACATCAGTTGAGTACTCATCATTTCATACATGATAGAGCCTATGGCTGAGGCATAGGAGACTTTAGACATATTTTCTCTATCCGCGTCCGTTGCTAGATATTGAGTCAAACTCAGTGTGCGACCTCTCATTACATGCACAAACCTCTTTTGGACTCTTGCATTTTGAACCTCTTCAAAATATTCTTAAAGTAAGTACTCTGACTTAATGCAATTAGGCATCTCGACCTATCTCTATAGATCTTGATGCCCAATATATATGCAGCTTCGCCTAAGTCCTTTATGGAAAGCTGACTACTTAGATAATCTTTTACGCTCTCCAAAAGTTCCACATTATTCTCAATCAGTAATATGTCATCCACATATACTACTAGGAATGCCACTGAGCTCCCACTCACTTTCTTATAAACATAGAACTCTTGTTGATTTTGGACAAATCCAAAACTCTTGATCACTTAATCAAAATGACGGTTCCTGCTCCGAGATGCTTGCTTCGGTCCATAAATAGATCGATGAAGTTTGCATAATTTCCCAGCATCCTTAGGATCAACAAAACCTTCTTGTTGCATCATAAACAACTCTTCATCAATATGTCCATTGAGGAACACAATTTTGACATCCATCTGCCATATTTCATAATCAAAATGCGCAGCAATTGCTAGTGGAATCCGGATAGATTTTAGCATCACTACGGGAGTGAAGGTCTCATCATAGTCAACTCCTTGAATTTGTCGAAAATCCTCTGTGACATGTCGAGCTTTGTGGATGGTCACATTACCATATGTATTTGTATTTTTCTTAAAGATCCATTTATTTTCCACGGCCTTGCGGCCTTCCAGAAGATCCACCAAGGTCCAAATTTGGTTTTCGTACAAGGATCCTATTTTGGATTTCATGGCTTCTAGCCATTTCTCGGGGTCAGCACTTTCCATAGCTTCTTTGTAGTTTGCAGGTTCTTCTTGTTCATTAAGATGACAGTCATCACAAGACTATTGT
Source organism: Avena eriantha (assembly GCA_910589775.1). Classification (NCBI taxonomy): domain Eukaryota; kingdom Viridiplantae; phylum Streptophyta; class Magnoliopsida; order Poales; family Poaceae; genus Avena; species Avena eriantha. The sequence continues at coordinate 39,396,431 of OU342740.1, forward strand.
ACCAATCAAGAGTGGTACATACTCTTGTAGACTTACGTACTACAGGAGCTTCAATGTGATTTCTTTGATCATTATCATTCGATTTTTCCACCATGGTGGAGGGCAGTCCTGGAACACCTTATGTTACGCTACTTGGTATTTGGAGAGAAGGATCAACAGCCTCATCTAGCTCAATCTTGCTTCCGCTAACTCCTTTAGCGAGAAACTCTTTCTCAAGAAAGGTGTCATTCTTCGCGACAAACGTTTTGCCTTTGGCCTTCTTGTAGAAGGTATACCCAATGGTTTCCCTTGGGTATCCTACGAAGATACACTTTTCCGCCTTGGGTTCGAGTTTGTCAGACTATAGTTTCTTGACATAAGCCTCACATCCCCAAACTTTCAAGAATGACAACCTTGGTTTCTTGCCATTCCTTATCTCATATGGGGTTATCTCCACGGACTTGGACGGTGCTCTGTTTAAAATAAAAGCAGCGGTTTCTAACGCATATCCCCAAAACGATATGGACAAATTAGTCAAAGACATCATGGACTGCACACTATCTAATAGAGTGTGGTTACGCCGTTCCGACACACCGTTATGATGAGGTGTTCCGACTGGCGTAAGCTGTGGTACAATACCATAGTCCCTTAAGTGCATGCCAAACTCATAACTCAAATACTCGCCTCCCCGATCGGATCAAAGATGCTTGATTTTCTTGTTAAGTTGATTCTCTACTTCCTTCTAAAATTCCTTGAACTTTTCAAAGGTCTCAGATTTGTTCTTCATTAAGTAGATATACCCATATCTACTCAAATCTCCAGTAAAGGTAACAAAATAACAATAACCATTGCGTGTAGAGACACTCATTGGACCGCACACATCTATATGTATGATTCCCAACAGGTCTCCTGCCCGCTCCATTGTACTAGAGAAGGGTGTCCTAGTCATCTTGCCCATGGGGCATGGCTCGCATGTGTCAAGGGATTTAGAATCCAATGATTCTAGGAGTCCATCGGAATGGATCTTCTTCATATGCTTTACGCTAATATGACCAAGACAGCAATGCCACAGATACATGGTATTATCATCATTGTGTTTACAACGCTTAGCATGAACATTATGGATGTGAGTATTGCTATCAAGATCCAGTAAGAATAAACCATTACACATAGGTGTATGAACATAGAAAACATCATTCGTTGAAATAGAACAACCACTTGTTCTAGATTTAAATGAATAACGATCTTGCAACAAGCAAGATCCACTCACAATATTCATACTGAATGCGGGTACATAGTAGCATTTATTCAAAACTAAAATCAATCCTGATGGCAGACGTAGAGGTAGAGTGCCGACGACCACCATGTCGACCTTCGATCCATTGCCTATGCACATCGTCACCTCGTCCTTCCTCAGGCGCCTCTTACTCTGTAGCTCCTACTAAGAGTTACAAATGTGAGCAAAAGAACCTGTATCAAATACCTAGGTGTCACTCCTGGTGCTAGTAAGGAATGCATCTATAAATTATATATCAAATATACCTTTATCTTTGGCAGCTAACTTGTCGGCTTTCTTGTCCTCAAGGTACTTGGGGAAGTTACGCTTCCGGTGCCCATCTACTTTGTAGTAGAAGCACATGATGTCGGGCTTGGGACCAGGCTTGGTAGGCTTAGTGGTGTTGGCAACAGATTTGCCATCCTTCTTAGGCTTCTTGCCCTTGCCCATATGCCACGACTTCTTAAAGTTGGTGGTTTTATTGACCATCAGCACCATGTGCTCCTTCTTGATTTCAACCTCAACAGTTTTAAGCATGGAGAACACCTTAGCAAGGATCTTAGTCATCCCTTGCATGTTGTATTTCGTCACAAATCTCTTGTAGCTAGGGGGTTGCGAGTGCAGCATCCTATCAATTGTAAGCTCTTCTGGGATCTTCCAATCAAGAGAATTCAAGTGTTTAACGTAGCCAGACATTTCGACTACGTGCTCGCTTATACTATTGTGATCTCAATCTTAGCGGAGAAGAAGAGCTCGGAAGCATCATACCTTTCCGCCAATCCTATGGAGCAAAGACAGCCTTGAGATCTTCAATGATCTTGAAAGCATTCATCTTATCAAAATGCTTTTGAAGCTTCGGCTCCATGGCATAGAGCATTCCACTCTAGATGAGGGAGAAAACATCCACCTTGAACTGCCAGACATTCTTGTTGTCCTCAGAGGCACTTTCTGTAGGCTTAGCGGGGATCACAACCTCGATGACATAAGTCAACTTGTAGGGGACTAGGAGGATCCTAAGATTGCGGTACCATGCGGTGAAGTTGGTGAAGGGGATCTGCAGCAAAAAACAAAAAAATTCCTACGTGGGAACCTCAAAAACTGCCTAGGATCTATCTATGTAGTAATGCGGTAATGGCCGATGCGTAGAGAATACAAACCCTTGTAGATCGTACACAGTTAACGTTCCACGGGGAACGTGGTTGAAGTAGTCATACTCGTAGCCGACCTCAAGGTCGCGAAGCTCCTCGCAGGTCACCCCTTGCTCCTTCTTCATCTTCATCGTGCAGCAGCTCCGGCTCACGACATTTAAGCGCCCCAAGTGTTGCGCCTCATGTCTTCGTACACATCCGGTGCACGATGAGACCTCTGGCTCCCCGATCTCGCCGGGAGTGCGGAAGTTGATATCTGGCTAGGAATCCCTGCAGCGCAACGGCGTACTGCAGGTATGCCTCGATCGCACATCCCAGACTTGGGGCCATGGTCACAAGGCATAGAGAGAGGGAAGGAGGAAGTCAACCAAAGGACTTCTCCACCCATGGGCACCCCTTTATATAGGTAGAGGGGGTGTGCCCTCCCCATTAGGTTAGACATGTGGGACTAATAGTCAAAGGAAAAATACCAGGATTTTCGTCCTGGCCGGATGGGCCAATTTCATCTCAGCCCAAAAGCCAAAAGGGGCAGCACACAGGAGCCTGGAAAGGGGGCTGGCCGGGTGGGCCTTGGCGCGGCCCACCTCGCACCTAGCAGCTCCCACGGCAGCGGCCTGACGAGGCGACTCGGGTGGGCTGGTGCCTCCCGCGGCCCAGCAGCGCGGCGGCCTGCACCCGCGCCCCGCACCGCCCTGGTGGGCCGGCCAACTGCGGCGGCCCGCTGGCGACCCCGCGCGGCACGCGGTTATCCGCCACCCGCGTGGCTGGCTGTCCGTCGGCGCCTGCCCTTAGTGGGTCGCCTGGCCCACAGAGGCAGCAGCTGGTTGCCTTTTCTTTTTCTTTTCCTTTTCTTTTTCTGCAGCTTTATTTCTAGGCTATTTCCCTCTGGGGATTTGGCCTAATATAAAAGTTGCTTTTATAAATATTAACTTAAATATTATTTAGAATATATTAATTCATAATTAACATATAATAAATATATATTCAAATTCCCATTTATCCAAAAACACTTTTCTCGACTTTTCTTTTATTCTTTCTCTAAACAACTTCGGATCTCTCTGCGGAACAATTCAGTCTTTCTCTCTTTCTCTACTGTGATTCCGTCTTATGAATGATCGCTCTCATCGTACCCTTAAGTGTATTCTCTCACGGCTCGGAATGCTCTAGACATGATCTGTATCAATGATGAACAGAGGGACCAGGGATGTCCATATGACCCCTATGCATTCCTGATGACAATGTCGTTCGAACCGCTAAATGTAGTATCCTTCTTCTTTTGTTTCTTGATACGACTTGTACGAGATCCGATCATTGGTATCCCATAACTTGTTCAATCTTGTTCACAACAAGTTCTGTTTTCTTGTTACCGTGATATTACATCCCCGTGACCGAGTCACATGTTGCAACATTTATAGATGTAATCTCACCAAGCCGGCCGTATGTATCTTTACCCGTCATGTGGGTGAACAAATCCCGGTCTAGCAGTCACATGTCAGCTACTGTTCCTTCGGAATACCCAACGTACACCTTTATGGCCACCGTATTACTAGATGACGGTTGATGCAGTCTAAGCAGCCTCGGGAAACAATGAGTAATATGAGCGCACGGTCTAAGGATAAGGAGTCTAGGTATAGCTATTGCAACAATGAACTATATGACTTGATCGTGTTGCAATCCTTCAAGGAATGTCCAATCACATCATTCTCCAATGACATGACTCCGTTGTCAATTGGCATAAATGCCCATGATCTTGAAACCCAGATCATCCTCATGACCAACGAACTAGTATGAATAGAGGCTACTAGGGACTTGGTTGTTTCATACCACACCTATACCAATGTTTCTACTTGGCACAGTTATAGCACAATATGAAACTATTATAAACTAATTGAGATATGACAATAAAAACCTATTTATTATTTGCCTCTAGGGCATATCTCCTTCAGTCTCCGACTTGCACTAGAGTACAAATAAACTAGCTCGCATTTTACTCATATAAACCATATACCATATGCATTTACAGATCATGCATGCTCATGGGAAACATCATGTGCATGTTCTGTTTTACCAGATCATTATGTCTTTTGCAAATCGTTAATGTCTTCCTAATTTTGACATTCACACCATTATCGTATAATGGGTCGAAGCATGTGTTTGGCAACAAAGTGAGACTTTGTTTCTAGTATTTATGATGACGGTCATTTTCACCGTTGTCATCTCAACTTCGAAACACACTTTGCTATCCTTTGTGTATATACTGTAGTCATGGCAGCAGAACTAGGTCAGGTTCCAGGAGCTTACAGTGACTTTAGATCCACCTCGAGGGCTTTCTCATGGGCACTAGGCCCTGGGACACATCATTCTACGTTAAAAGCAAACTAGCCCCGCCATAACATTATACATCACATCAGATGGAGCCTTTATACTTCTATATCTATGTCGATCCTAGTGCATGAAATGCAACTATGCCACTTACTTTGCTTCTAGCCATTTACATACGAACTTAATTCTGGTTCTGTGATCAACTCAAGAATCACTTAAAGACATGTTCTTATAGTTAAGACTTTGTCCTACCAACCAGAACTTCGGGTCACATTATGTCGAGTATACAACATGGTTGTATGGAATAACGTATGACTGAGGCATAGCAGATGCAACGCATCTCTTTCTTTCAACCATAGTTGCAATACCAACTTAATGCTTCATACAGTAAGAACTTCTTTCTTACCTTGTTACATTCTGAGCTTCTTCAGAATCTTGTCTTAGGACATTCTGAACATCTTTCAGAATCAAGTCCAGGAATCATTCGACACTTAGTGTTTATTAAAATCACCAATATATCTCGATAGATCTCTTCGTTTAATAACTTCAACTTCATCCTTATTTATCTAACTTAAATGATATTAACACCAATCACATCATTCATATATGTCGTCCACATATCCCAGAATGATTTCACGCTCCCACTCAAATATGACATTCATGTTTGAGATCCAGGGATTTCACTTAGCTCCCACTCAAAATATGTCAGTTACATATTATGAATTAGCCAAGATGATTTTCTCCCACTCAAATCTAGGTCCTCTCGATAATATTGGACATTCCAAATTTCTTTGACCATCATCAAATCGAGAATTCCACTAATGAGATTTCAATGGCCATTCATTTCTCGTACTTAGGTCCATCACGCTTCTTTATAATTCGTAGGTATGTCTTGTTCAAAACATGACAAGTGAATCAACAATATAGTTCCACAAACTTGTAGAATATATAGTTGAATCCTACTTTCTTTTAGTAAAAGTATTCACTGAAACTTCATGATCATTATCATTGGTTTCTCCTCTATTTGTAGAGTTTGGTTTCACGAAAAAAATTCCGCTACGCCACTCAACAATTCGGAGATGAGGTCTAATACTTTCTTCCACCTGTATCTTCATCAAGACACATCAACTTAGGACAATAGCAGGTTTTCCTCTTATGGACGATGCATTCATAGCTTCCTAAGAATGCTCTACAAAGACTTGTTTATTCGCCACGATTTCGACTCATCGAAATCTCTAGAAACTCAAACTCGCCATAACACTTATGGTGTTGTTTCCACGAATCTTTAGATGTTCCTTTGTATTTCAAATGAGTGTTTGCTTATTTCGATCTCTAATTCTAAACGACAACTATAAACCCTATAAGAGATAATATTATACCACATGTATCTTAATACATAATGATTATGATGTTTATACATTTCAACATAGTTTGAATTCGTCCAATTATCATAATTTGTGAAACATCTTTCACAAGTTCCTTTTATGCTAAACTTAAATTGAATACTTTAGTCGTGTCTATCAAATCGAAGAGACTTGTTAATTCAATCCTCTTTTTGTTGTGAACTCATTTGAACAATTCAAATCATTTCAAACTCATGTTTCATTAAGTAAATATATTCACTTAAGTCCATAATAAATAATTTCCACTACTTTTTGAAAATATGATACATCACTATGTATAAGATTCAACATTCCTTCGCATATCACCGTTTTACCATAATGCGGAGTTTTAGTCATTCTGCCCAAGAGGCACGGTTTTGCAAAGTCTCTAGATTAAGCATCTAGGACCCCGATCTTCATAAAGAACATGCAATAACCAAAATGACTTAAACTATAGTGTCATTTCATTATTAAACTTTGGATATCTTTTAGCATTCTAATCATTTATAAATGTTTAAACTATTATCATTAACATAGTGATGAGAATAACTTGTTTGTAATCGTAATGTGACCATAACGGTATTGTTCATAAGAATAGTACAAACTGGCTTGTAACTTATTCATATGAATAATCGTCTCGCCAAAAGCAAGACACACAAACAAGGATTACAAAATTATATTCAAGTCCACTAATCCAAATGACAAACTTTGAGGGAAGAGGTGATGTCGGCCATCAACTATTTTGCTTGCCGTCATCAAGTCACGTTGCCTCAAAACCAGCAATTCTCAAGCAGATCTTCCTATTTTCACAAAATGGGACAAGTATCAAATACTTTGCAAACTGCAACGAGTTTTGCAAGAATCACATTTATAATTTGTATATCTTGCATATACCTTTTCATCCATGACCTCCATTTGCAATCAAGACCTTCTAAGAGTTCTCAACTCTAATGCAAGATTGCTAAGTGTTTTCCAAACATTCGGGAGTCGTCGAATTATCTCCTAATGGTTATTGTATCAAGAAGAGAAGATCACCTTTTACGAGGATATCCCTCAAGCGTGGGTATTAATCTATGAAGTTGGACCCTTTTGCTAAGTTCTAAATTAAGCAATATATTCCCATGGTCGCAAAGGACCTCAATGGGATAGGCCATGATCTAATAAGATATTTTCAAACACACATCTAGACTAAGTTCATAATAAGAGATCAATTTATAATTGGTCTCCACTAAAATTGTCATCCCCTGGACGATTTTAGTGATCACATGATCACTATCCTCTGCACCTCCCCCAATCATCACGGCCATCAGTGCAGCCTCAAAGGTAGACATTCAATAATGCCAATCACATCATCCATGTGACTCATGCTCAATCTTTCGATCTCTTGTGTTCCGAGGCCATGTCTGTACATGCTAGGCTCGCCAAATCTAACTTGTGTGTATTCATTGTGCAACATGGCTTACACCCACTGTATGCGAACATAGATATGTCTGGCCCCCGATCATCACGGCCGGCCTCATACCGAAGAACTTTCTTGGTGGTGCACACACAAGGGGAACACGGAACATTGGAATTAAATAGGGATTATCTTATTTGCTACCGTTGAGTATCTAAATACTAGCACACAATAAGATGTAAAGTAGGTATCAACATCAGATGTGTAATGTGATATGATATGGTCTTTCTTGCGCCTTGATCTCCATCGAGCGCTCCGTCATGATCTCCATCTTGCCCTTGGTTTGACGCCAAGTCCACGACGCCTCCACCGGGTCGTCCATCGAAACGATGACTATTACTATACTACTTAGTAACAGAAAAGTAAACTACTTTACCTGCGTAATGACCAATGCCATATCATAATCACATGCCCCCTGCAAAATAAAGTTAGACGCCTCTACTTTATCTATTGCAAGTTTTACGTGGTTGTTAGGCCTTTCGCAATAGAACCGTTTCTAAACTACGAACTTTCCAACCACAACATGGATCCAATAGTTGTCTCTATTACACCCCTTTCGGTGCCCTCCGTTGTAAATGCTATATCAACTATCCAATGAGAGACAGACACCCGCTAGCCACTTATACGGTACAAGCCGTATGTTGAGCGTGGAACCAGTCTCGCATACGAATACGCGTAAGGTCGGTCCGAGCCACTTCATCAAACAATACCACGATATAAACAAGTACACATTAGAGGGTCCCAACTAAGGGATCAATGCCCGCATAATACTTGTGCGTACTGGCTGTACAGCACTCCTACGCATAGATCGGCTCTGATACCACTGAAGGGGATCCGCAGCAGAAAACAAAAAATTTCCTACGTGGGAACCCCAAAAACTGCCTAGTTTCTATCTATGTAGTAATGCGGTAATGGATGATGTGTAGAGAATACATATCCTTGTATACCGTACGCGGATAACGTTCCGCGGGGAATGTGGTTGAAGTAGTCGTACTCGTAGCCGACCTCAAGCTCGTGAAGCTCCTCGCAGGTCACCCTTTCTCCTTCTTCATCTTCATCGTGCAGCAGCTCCGGCTCATGACATTTAAGCGCCCCAAGTGTTGTGCCTCGTGTCTTCGTACACATACGGTGCACGATGAGACCTCCGGCTCCCCGATCCCGCCGGGAGTGCGGAAGTTGATATCCGGCTAGGAATCCCTACAACGCAACGACGTACTGCAGGTGTGCCTCGATCGCACAACCTAGACTCGGAGCCATGGTCACAAGGCATAGAGAGAGAGGGAAGGAGGAAGTCAACCAAAGGACTTCTCCAAAATTGGTGTGTGTAATCCCACCCATGGGAACCCCTTTATATAGGAAACGGGGGTGTGCCCTCCCCATTAGGTTAGCCATGTGGGACTAATAGTCAAAGGAAAAATACTAGGATTTTCGTCCTGTCCGGATGGGCCGATTTCATCTCAGCCCAGAAGCCAAAAGGGACAGCAGACATCAGCCTAGAAAGGGGCCCACCTCGCACCCAGCAGATCCGACGGCGGCGGCCTAGCGAGGCGACCCGGGTGGGCCAGTTCCCCCCCGCGGCCCAGCAGCGCGGCGGCCTGCGCCCGCACCCCACACCGCCTAGGTGGGCCGGCCAACTGTGGCGGCCCGTTAGCGACACCGTGCGGCGCGCGGTTATCCGCCGCCCATGCGGTTATCCGCCACCCGCGCGGCCGGCTGTCCGTCGGCGCCTGCCCTTAGTGGGCCTCCTGGCCCACAGAGGCAGCAGTTGGTTGCCTTTTCTTTTTCTTTTTTCCTTTTCTTTTTCTACATCTTAATTTCTAGGCTATTTCCCTACGGGGATTTGGCCTAGTATAAAAGTTGCTTTTATAAATCTTAACTTAAATATTATTTAGAATATATTAATTCATAATTAACATATAATAAATATATATTGAAATTCCCATTTATCCGAAAACACTTTTCTGGACTTTTCCTTTATTCTTTCTCCGAACAACTTCAGATCTCTCTACAGAACAATTCCGGCTTTCTCTCTTTCTCTACTGTGATTCCGTCTTATGAATGATCGCTCTCATCGTACCCTTAAGTGTATCCTCTCACGGCTCGGAATGCTCTAGACATGATCTGTATCAATGATCAAAAGAGGGACCAGGGATGTCCATGTGACCCCTATGCATTCATGATGACAATGTTGTTCGAACCGCTAAATGTAGCATCCTTGTCCTTTTGTTTCTTGATACGACTTGTCCGAGATCCGATCATTGGTATCCCATAACTTGTTGAATCTTGTTCACAACAAGTTCTGTTTTCTTGTTACCGTGATATTACATCCCCGTGACCGAGTCACATGTTGCAACATTTATAGATGTAATCTCACCAAGCCGGCCGTATGTATCTTTACCCGTCATGAGGGTGAACAAATCCCGGTCTAGCAGTCACATGTCAGCTACTGTTTTTTCGGAATACCCAACATACACCTTTATGGCCACCGTATTACTAGATGACGGTTGATGCAGTCTAAGCAGCCTCGGGAAACAATGAGTAATATGAGCGCACGGTCTAAGGATTAGGAGTCTAGGTATAGCTTCTGCAACAATGAACTATATGACTTGATCGTGTTCCAATCCTTCGAGGAATGTCCAATCACATCATTCTCCAATGACACGACTCCGTTGTCAATTGGCATAAATGCCCATGATCTTGAAATCCAGATCATCCTCATGACCAACAAACTAGTATGAATAGAGGCTACTAGGGACTTGGTTGTTTCATACCACACCTATACCAATGTTTCTACTTGCCACAGTTATAGCACAATATGAAACTATTATAAACTAATTTACATATGACAATAAAAACCTATTTATTATTTTCCTCTAGGGCATATCTCCTTCAGTTGGTCCCATCAGTTTTCAGCTTATCCTTCTCAAGGAATGTGCTAGGTTGAAGGTGGGTGGGCGATACATCTATAATGGATTTGCAAAGTATTTAGACCATGTTCATAATATTGAGTTCAAGTTTTAATTTATGCTTTTAAACTAAAACAAAAAGAACTCCCACTCAAATGAACATCCCTCAATTCATTAGGTGATCACACGATCCTAATCCGCGACACCATTCCTGATCGTCACGGCCGGCAATGCAGTTTGAAAGGTAGATATTCTTAATGTTAATCACATCACATGTGACTCATGCTCGACCTTTCGGTCTCTTGTGTTCTGAGACCATGCATGTACATGCTAGGCTCACCAATTCTAACTTGTGTGTATTTGTAGTGCAACATAGCTTACACCCATCGTATGTGAACACAGATATGTGATCGTCGGGGCGTGCCTAAAATGAAGAACTTTCTTGGTGGTGCACACACAAAGGGGAACACTATAATTGGAATTATGTGAGAGATCATCCTATTATGCTCCATCGTATATCCTAATACATAATCAAAATAAGATACAAAAATAATACTTCAAAAGTATGGTGACATGACATGGTTGCAGCACCTTGATCACCATCGAGAGCTCCAATGAAAACGTTTCATAAAATTACCATTACCATGTCACAACACACGCCCCTGCAAAATAAATTTAAATGCTTCTACTTTATCTTTTGCAAGTTTTACGCGGCTTTAGGGCTTTCATGGTAGAACCCCTTTCCCACCTACGAACATAGAGTCACAACATGGATTCAATAATTACTGTTTTTCTTCCCATTTCAGGGCCCTCTGTTGCCAATGCCATATGAACTACTATAGAGAGACAGAGACCCCCCAAGCCACTTACTTGTGGAACAGTCTCATGAATCACCACGTAATGTTGGTTCGAGGCCGCTTCATCAGACAGTACCACGATATAAACAAGTACACAAAAGAGGATAGCAACTAGAAAATCAATGCCCACATATTGCTATGTGTTCTATCCGTACGACATGCCTACTCATAGACTCGCTCTAATACCACTATAGGGTTCCGCAACAGAAAAAATTCTAACTACGCGAACACTAAACCAGGATCTATACTATGTATACATAAGTAACGGAGAGGAAAACGGTATTCATACCCTCGAACACCGAGGAACGCCTTATGCATGAAGGCTATGTTGATGAAGATGAGCAGCTCCAAGCGCCCCAAGTGTGGCGCCTCCAAAGTTCGACACACGTTCGGTGTAGGCGACGTCTCCCGGGATCCGATCCAGCCGAGCTGCGGAAGAAGAAAGATAGCGGACCGAAGAACACACAACGGTAGTGTGAAGGTGGGGAACTCAAGTCCCATGGGGTCCTCTACAATATTATGGAGAAATCCCCAAAGAAAATGAGAGAGAGAGAGAAGAGAGAATAGGATGATTCCAAGGAGAGGGGGTGACCCCTATTTATAGTAGGAGGGGAGGGGCAACACCAAAGTGGCAGGCGGTGTGGGACTAATGCCCACACCCGCCAGCCACCAAGGTGCCGCCGACCCTAGGTGGGCCCCACATGGGGAGCCCACTAGGGCTAGGCCGGCTAGCTCTCCTCCCTTAGGAGCCTTGCCCTCTTGGGCCTCCCCTCCGGGTTAGGCCCATTAGCAATGGGGTGGCTATAAAAATAAAATAAAAATATATGTTTTATTATTAATTTATTTAATTAATATAGATCACATATATTATTATATCTTTCACTCCAGAACTCCTTCCGGGCCTCTCCGATTAACATCGGGTGTTACACGAAACTTTTCTGGTTTCTCTCATTTCTCCTATGGTGCCATATCAATCCCTATACGTCCCCACCCTTAAGTGTGACACCCTTCGGTCCGGAAACACTCTGGACATAACCGAGACCTCTCTCGTATGAATGATCATCAGCGGGACCTAGATCCCCATAATGACCCCCGTGCGTTTCACGAATCTCATTGCTTGAACTTTCAACGTCGCGTCCCATTCCCTTTTCCACTAGATACCTAGTTCCTCAGAGATTTGATCGTTGGTATCTCCATACCTAGTTCGATCTTGTTACCGATGAACTTGTTTACTCGTTCCCATGTCGTTGCATTTCGTGATCTAGTTACACGCTTGCAAGCTTCGTTAATGCAACGTCACCGAGATGGCCCACGTGTATCTATATGTTACTTTGATTGGCAAATACTGGTATTGATATGTACTCCTCTACACGTTTCTTTGGAAAACCTGAGTGACACCTTTTTGATCACCCTTTTATGGCTTGATACTAGATACCATCAAAGCTCCCTCCAGTAACGGTGATTTGTATTATCTCACAGTCAAAGGATCAGGTTGCGAGGTTTCTTTATTATCATTAATGATGAACGTTTGTAACTAGATCTCATTATGATATAACTATTGTGTGTTTTTCAATCACATCATTCAACCAATGATATGACCTCATTGTCAATTGGCATCAATGCCCATGATCTTGAAACCCTAGATCATCCACTTGACCAATGAGCTAGTTTGCTAGAGGTAACTAGAGACACGGTTTGTTTACATACCACACATGTATTAACATTTTGTATTAACACATTTATAGCACGGCCTAAAACATATTATGAACATACACGAGATATATATCAAATAAAACACTTTATTATTTCTCTCTAGGGCATATCTCCTTCACATACTTCTTAAGCATTGCCGGAATTAAATGGCCCATCTGTTATGCATAACTTGAATGTTTTTTCTTGCGTGTATGTAATTTATCATACATTGACATATTCTAATAATTAAAATGAACATAAGTTGGAGGAAATATCAAGGGGTAACCTCCTTCAGTGTAACATGACATATATTTATTTAGTTCTATTCTCATTTCCTCTCATAGCATAAGTGATTTATCCAATGTGAACTAGATTTATTATAATGAAACATCCTTATAGTTTGAATCGACAGTTTGCTCTGTCGTTTATTAATCATCATTCTGACTCGATCTTAAAATTAGTAATATGATCTAGAATTTTCTCTCTTCAACGAAGCACTAGTTTCAATATAGTTCAGTATGTGCAAGTTCAAGGATTAGTATAGCATTGTTTTTGCTTATTCAAGGATTGATTAGTTCATAGCCTACTGCCTTACATCATTATTGCCTTATATCATTATGAGCATCGTTCATGTATACTATCTAAAATGTATGTGTTTGTATACGAGCCGTGTATACTCAGGATATATGCCTAGAACACGTAGGAAGGTCTACAAGCGTGCCATTAGGACACATCGATAAATCGCTTCCATGTATAAGACCAGGCTCGGGTAGGCAGGAGTGCAAACTATGCACTCGCACAGGGCCTGTGCACAGGGCCCATAAAACTTGGGGGCCCAAAAATTTGGTATAGTCTTATATAGGTATGCAGTTGATACTCAAAAAAATATAGGCATGTAGCAGGAAAAAAAATCATGATTCCTCCACTTGGTTTGTTGGTCCGTGGCCACTTGGAATATGAATAACATGCATGCTTGGGGCCTTGGGCCAACTGATCGCAGCTAGCTTGGCACTGGATTGATATATCGATCCATACACGATCCAGCTGATCGCTCGTGTGGCCCTTCAGGAAGCGAGGCTACGCGAGGTCACGACTCGCGAGCCAGGACTCCAGGAGCGTCACGGCGGTCACGCGTACGCCTGCCAGTTCGTCTTATGATCTCCGCTTTGACGTCTAGCGATTTCGAGTTCTTTCTCTGACCATTCTAAAAACTTATTTTATGGATCGAGTCCATCAATCGGTAGTTGTGCGCGTCCCTCATCTCTCATCCTTCATCCCTGCATCTCGTCTTCTTCAGTCTTTGCGCCCTAGTTCTACTTCAATCCTAAATTTGTTTAATTGTGTTGTTCATCTCTTTTTTAGAGTCAATATAGGAAAGCAAGAACCTGATTATCAAAAACATAAGAGAAAAGAAAAGGAGGAAGAATTAATTTAGTAGAACGAAGCTTTTCCAAATTGAAGTTATTGAATTCTTATATACGTACTACTATGACACAACAAATACTCGATGATTTAGCCACAATAGCACTTGAGAGTGAAGTGTTGGAAAAGATTGATTACGAGAATATTATTGAATATTTCATTTCGAAAAACACTAAGAGAATGAAGTTGTTCAAATAAACAATATGCAAGTGGGAGTTTAATAGGTATGTTTATTCATATATCCAATTTCTATGTAGGATACTATGACATACACATTATAATTATTAAATAGTTAAAAATTTCTAGTGCCATAGGGCCCTGTTCTAGAGTTTCGCATAGGGCCTCGAATATTGTCGGCCCGGCCCTGTATACGACACCATCCACGCTATACCAAAACGTCATGCAGGCGGCGCAGTGAAGCGTTCTTATTCGTCTAGTGAGGGTTTTCATTCGAACAAGGAGGATGGTTTGTAAGTTTATTTGGAGTGAGCTAAACAAAGGTACAAGATCACATAAGGATGTGAAGAACCTAAAAAGCTTATGGTATGCCATGAGGAAAGAAATTTGATGAAGTGGCATCTTATTAATTTTAGAATAACACATTGCTATATTATTTTATACACATGGTTTTCATATCCATTTTGTTTACATGCGTGATAAAAAAATTGGTCATGCCAACTCACAGACATTTAACTAGTAAATAGTAAAGATATGACCCTCTACTTGTGTCTAGAGAAGAAAATGACTAAAAGAAAAAAAACAATTACCATCATAAAATCCCATTTCAGCCCACTACAGAGACACACAAAAGAATCCCAGATGGCATGCTAAAAATTCCCAAAAAAATCAAATGACATGCTAAGAGCAATTCTAGCAGCAGTGCTATAACTCGGTGTGCTAAAACAGTGATGCAGCGCGTGGCAACTGAATATTGCATGCGGCGTGTGCGCTAGCTCCACCGGAGGCGCTAAATTTTAACGCGCGACTACTAGACAGAAATGGTCCCCCACCAGGCACGCAAAAATGCAGCGCGCGCCGGCGCGAACAACATACACAAGCAACGACACATCAACAAGATCAAACAAATCAAAAAAATACAACAACAATTGGCTCTAAATCTCCAAATCTCAACCTAGATAGCATAGTTTCAATTCATGGCATAGTTCAAATGCAAAATATAATTCCACACAACCAAGTTCAACAAAAAATTGACTCAAACAAACACAAACAAATCATCTGTCAACATCTTCATAGTCATTGCCATTGCCATCTTCATCTTCGTTAGTCTTGGACAATGGTGTTGGTAGAAGGTGGTGGATTCACCAAGGAGGACATGAATCCCCCCGGCGGTTCTCCCATGCCACCCATGCCTCCGTGTGGTGCTCCCATGTCTCCCATGTTTTCAAGTCCCACGCCACCCATGGCTCTAAGTACCATGGCACCGAGAATATCTTTTTGCGGCCCGAAAGTTGGGGTGTCTAGGCAACGTGGTACCCAATTGCTTACAATCAGCTGCGTTGCCCAAAGTTGGCGTGCCAAATACTTAGAGGGTCTTTTTCGGTACGAATTCAACTTTACGTTTCAATACAAAATATCAGGCTAACGGCCGTCAAGTTAGGCCCCCCTGTCAGCTTTCGCCATTTTGTCGTTGCCGTCGTGGCTGCCATGTAGACTTGCAGCGTTGGCGCATGCATCCTTTACGCGTCTTCTTCTTCCTCCGGGGCGGCAATCTGTGGTCGCGGCCATGGCGCCGAGCTAGGACTTGGACGAACCTGCTCGGCCCAGCTCTCCTCCCCACCCCGAGTCAGAGCTCGCCCTCACTATGGCCGCACCCATGGCATGGCGCGGGGACGGGAATTCATTCCCGGGTGAGATCTGTCACCATACCGACCATGCTCGGTCCTATTGGCCTCCTCCAGAATCCGAGCTCGTCGTCGCCGTGGTCACACACGCACCAGCCACTGCGTCTTCCTCTTCGAACCCCAAAGCCGTGTCCACCCAGTTCGGCACAACGCCAACAAGGTGAAAATGCATCAAGTTTTCTTCTTGTGGTTGTAGAAAAACATGTATGTACCGTGGCCGTAGCATACTCTAACAATGTACACATATGTTGTTTACTAGATTTTCATTTGAAATTAGTAGCTCCGTGATGACGAAACATAGAGAACCTAAATGGAATGATGATGACGACCATGTTCGGTACTTTGCATTGCATCAACAAGTGCTCGCTGACGAAGCAAGTTACCAAGAGAGTGGAGTTCATCGGCCATTGCCAAAAAATATGTGAACAAATCAATGAGCGATTCAATGCAAATACGTGCAGAAAAGCTAGATCCATGTCACAATCATCAATAGGTGGCACATTCTAGTGATGTGTTCAAATACGTACACTGATACAGTGCAAATGTATCTATAATTTTTGATGTTCCATGCTTGATTTTATCCACTTTCTTGTGTTTTGTTCCAACTTTGGAGTACTTTTCATATGATTTCTTGGACTAACCTATTAACAAGAGCCACAATGCCGGCTGCCTGTTTTCTGCTGTTTTTAGTTCCAGGAAAGTCAGAAAATGAATATTCTCGGAATTGGACGGGACAAAAGCCAAAGTTCCAATTTTTCCGGAAGGGATCAAGTGCCAGAATACGAGACGTAGAAGGGCCAGGGAGCCACCTCACCACCTGGCCGCGCGGCCAGGCCTGGCCCACGCCAGGGGGTGGTGTGGCCGCTCCTGGCACCCCCTCGTCCTCTCCTTCCGCCTATATATTGCCCTCGGGACGAAAACCCTAAGTACCCGATCAAAAATCCACGAAAGAGTCTGTTGCCGCCGTCATCTCCATCCCTAGATCGGGAGGGCTCTGAAGCTCTTCCCGGCACCCTGCCGGAGAGGGGAATTCACCATGGAGGCCTTCTTCATCACCATGCAAGCCTCCGGTGTGATGCGTGAGTAGTTCATCCTTGGACTACGGATCCATGTAGTAGCTAGATGGCTAGTTTCTCCTCCTTTGTGCTTTCATGTTTAGATATTGTGAGCTCCGTTCATGATCAAGATCATCCATTTGTAATTCATACATGTTGTGTTTGCGGGGATCCGATGGATATTGAGATGGTATTTTAGATTGATTATTGATTCTATCATGTCTTTGTTATTTGAGATCTTGCATGCTATCAGTTGTTAGCAGCTATCTTGGCCAAGTAGATGCTAGCAACTCCAAGAGTTAGTATTTATGCTCGATAGTGGGTTCATGCCTCTGGTAATCTGGGGAAGTGACAGAAATCTCTAAGGTACTAGATGTGCCATTGCTACTAGGGAGAAAACAACAATCCTTTGTTCATAGAACAATCGTATTGTTTACTTTACACGCAGTTCGTAAAGCAGTAATCTGTTGCTTGCAACTTAATACTAGAGGGGGTTCGGATGATAACCTGAAGGTGGATTATTAGTCATAGATGCAGTTGGATGGCGGTCTATGTATTATGTTGTAATGCCCAATCAAGTCTCAGAGGATTCAAGATGATTAGTATATGCATGTATTGCTTTCTCGGTGTTTGTCAATTGCCCGCTGTAATTTGTTCACCCAACATGTTATCTATCTAAGGAGAGCCACCTCTAGTGAACTATGGATCCCGGTCCTTTTTCTTTACATACAATCTACAATCTTTTACTGCTTTGTGTTTACTTTCTGCAAACTTTTACTTCTTTCCATTCGATACGTTTAATCCTTTGTTTTCCGCAAAACACGATGAGATTGACAACCTCATCGCAAGTTGGGGACAAAGTTCTGTGGTTGTGTTGTGCAGGTCTCCACGTTGCTACTAGCACCGGTAGTGCACCCTGCCAAAGCTCAGCTAGTAACACCTTTGGGGTGTTTCCTTGCTCCTACTAGTTCGATTAAACCTTGGTTTCATAACTGAGGGAAAACTTACTGCTGTGCTCATCATACCTTCCTCTTAGGGTTCCCAACGAGCTCTACGTCGAAAGTTGAGTGCATCAAGGACATCTTCACAAGGGGAGTCCCTCATAACCAATCTCTTTACTTTGTTGTTTTTGTTTTGCTTAGTTTTCTTTTTGCTTTGTTTGCTTGTTTTGTTCTTCAAAAACACACAAAAATTAGTCTTACAAGTTTTCTTCCTTATTTGAAAACCCAAAAAAATGACTACTCTTGAAAACACTAAGTTGTGTGACTTCACTAGCACCAACAACAATGATTTTATGAGCACACCTATTACTCCACCTGTGGCTGAAAATACTTTCTTTGAGATAAAACCTGCTTTGCTTAATCTTGTTATGAGAGAGCAATTTTCTGGTATTGGTAATGAAGATGCTGCTTCCCATCTAAATAACTTTGTTGAACTTTATGAGATGCAAAAGCATAGGGATATAAATGGTGATATTATTAAGCTGAAATTGTTTCCTTTCTCTTTGAGAGGAAAAGCTAAAGAATGGTTGAATTCCTTAACTAGGAATAGTATTGATTCTTGGACTAAGTGCAAAGATGGTTCTATTGGAAAATACTATCCTCCTGCTAAGATTATATCCATGAGAAGTGAAATCATGAAGTTTAAACAACTTGATGATGAGCATGTTGCTCAAGCTTGGGAAATAATGAAATCTTTGGTAAAGAATTGTCCCACTCATGGACTGACTGCTTGGATGATCATCCAAACTTTTTATGCAGGATTGAACTATTCTTCAAGGAACCTATTGGATTCAGCTGCTGGAGGTACCTTTATGACCATCACTTTGGGTGCTGCAACAAAACTTTTGGACAATATGATGGTTAATTATTCTGAATGGCATACTGAGAGAGCTCCACAAGGTAAGAAGGTAAATTCTGTTGAGGAAACATCCTCCTTGAGTGATAAAATTGATATTATTATGTCTATGCTTGTTAATGGGAAAGCCCATATTGATCCAAATAATGTTCCTTTAGCCTCTTTGGTTGCTCAAGAAGAGCAAGTTGATGTGAACTTCATAAGAAATAACAACTTTGGCAACAATGCTTATGGTAATAATGCTTATAGGAACAATTTTGGTAACAACAATTATAGGCCCTACCCTCCTAGTAATACTTATGGCTATAATGGTAAACCTAAATTACCTAGTGAAGGAAGAATTTTAGAAGTTGAAAGAGCCACTAAAAACTTCATGCAAATGCAATATGAGCAAAATAAACTATTTACTAAAACTATGGAGGAACAATCTATCATTTTGAAGAACATTAGCCATCAACTTGAGAGTCTAAATAGGGAAATTCCTAGTTTACAATTGAAACTCTCTAATGCTGAAAAAAATATCATCTTTGTATGAAGCTCAATCTTCATTGATCAATAAAATGGCTGCTAAACCTGAAACTAATGATAATCCCTTTGCAGCTACTAATGCCATACAAGTAAGAATTGATTAAAATGTTAGACTATTAGCTGAATTACATGCTAAGTGGGAAAGAGAAGATGAATTTGCTAGAAACATTAGTGTTTCTACTATTACCACCACTAGTGTTGAGGCTAGTAATAGTTCTACTACTTTATATGATAAAGTTGATTTTGATCTTGATGGTTGCAATATCTCTGAAGTTATTAAGTTCCTAACAAAATCTTGCTAAAAGTCCTAATGCTAGTGCTATGAACATGGCTTTTACAAAACACATTACTGGTGATCTCATAAAGATTAAATAAGAAAAGATGAAACATAAAGCTTATATTCCTATAAAGCAAGAGGATGGTTGGGAACCCATCATTAATATGAAATTGAATGACTTTGATTTCAAAGCTTTGTGTGATATTGATAGTAGTGTTTCTATTATGCCTAGAAGGATTTATGATATGCTTGATTTGCCTCCTCTTGAAGATTGTTATTTGAATGTCTCACTTGATGCTAATGCTAAAAATAAACTCATGGGGAGTCTTAATGATGTTCTTATTATGGTTAACAATTCCTATGTCCCCGTTTATTTTTATGTTTTGGATGTTGAATACAATGCTTCTTGTCCTATTACTTTGGGAAGACCTTTTCTTAGAACTGTTGGTGCCATCATTGATATGAAAGAAGGAACCATTAAATATCAACTCCCACTCAAGAAAGGTATAGAACACTTCCCTAAAAATAGAGAAAAGATTTCTTTTTCTTCTCCTATGAAAACAAAATTTGGTCTTAATGCTTCTTCATTTGAGAACACTTGATTCTTTCTTTGCTTTTTATGCCTAACTTAAAGGCGTTAAAGAAAAGTACTTATTGGGAGATAACCCAAAAGTTTTATATGAGTCTTGGAAGTTATTACCTCTCTAATAACCTCTCCTTATCCTTTTTATTTGCTTTTTGTGCCAAGAGTAACCTCTAATGAGAGTGAAGTAATGATTGTGAAAGTTGCTGTCCCGAAACAGATTTCTGTGCTTCACCGTAAAAATTCGTGAGAGATCTCTGTATGTCGGATTGATCTGTAATGTTTTGTGCTTCTGACCCAGGTTGTTATCTAACTTTCATTAGTTCAACACTTTTTTATTTGAGCAACAGAAAGTCTTTGAAAAAATTCGTCTTTACCTGCTGGTCTGTTTTGACAGATTTCTACCATTTTCTGCATTTGCTTCTTGTTAGTTCCTTCTTAAGTTCTTTCGGGGAATTGAGATTTTTGAGGGAAGTGCTACAGTAGCTAGTGTTCTAATGGAAGTTTATTTGGTGTTAGAACTGAACCTTGAGACTTATTTATCTTGAGTGCACTAAAGTTGCTAATAATGAGATTGTGTGAAGTTTTGTATGAAGGAAAAATTTCAGGTGTAGGGAAGGAATGAGTAATGAGATGAAGGATGGACTAAAGCTCAAGCTTGGGGATGCCAAGCGTGTCACCCCAAGAAATATCCAAGAAGTAAAAGCGTCAAAGCTTGGGGATGCCCAAGGCATCCCCCTCTTCATCAATAAAAATCCCAGGTTTCTTCCAAATGCTTCATTTTTATTGTTTCATGCACAGTTGTGTTGTTCTTGGAGCGTCTTCTTTTTCGTTTTCGTTTTGGTTTTTAGTTTTCTTGGTTTGCTTAGTTTTCCTAATAAATTGGTTGGACCCCCTCTTTCATACTTTGGTTTGCAAATAGTTTGGTTTGGTTTGGAAAAGAGTAGGAAAGTTCATGCTTATGTGGTAAAAAGAGCTTGTTTTTGACTGCGGCCTATGCTTTGTCATGCCATGATTGATATTGTTTTGGCTTTATCCTTAGTATTCTTTTCTGTAGCATGACTTGTTATAAACAATTGAGATTGCTTAATGTGCCTTGGATGAACCATGCGTTGTTTTAGCATGTTAAAGCATAGTATAGTGGTATTCTCCTTTGATGCTTTATTTGGGTTGACTTGGCACATGCTCACACCATGTTATGACTATCTCAAGTCACCATAGCCTGTATGATCCTTTAGTTTTCAATTTGTAGTATTACTTTATGCTTTGATCAATGATGTGTTGTCGCTCTGCATGATTATGGGCATTATTGCTCTCTTAGTTTGTCGCTCCCAGTCTTTTGCTAGCCTCCACAACAAAGTATGAGTTCCACTCATGCATCCAACTCCCTAAACCAAGTTATTCCAAAGAGTCCACCATACCTACCTACTAGATTATGCTATTCCAAGTATATTCATGCTTTTGTTTACCTTCCACTTGTTATGAGAAAACTAGTGATTAAAGCTCTCACGAACTTGATGGCACACTTTACTTTATTGCCTCTAATAAACTTGAACCATTGGGTCCTTCTTTGTTGTGTATATGCTTGCGCTTTATAAGTTGAAATTAGCAGAACCATGTTTCATGGGGAACACTTTCAACATTGCACTTGTACTTTGTACCCCGTTGGTACCATGTTCTTTTGCTTACGGATCCCGGCGGTGTGAAATAAAAGTGGAACTTGTAAGATCATGGAGTTTGTATGTGTGTTAGAGAAATGCCTGGACCACTAGCCTAAGCCATGCCTAATCATGGTGGAAACTTGTAGCATCACCATAATGAGCACTCTATGAAGCATCCTCAATAAAAACCTATGCAAATAGCAAATAAAAAGATCACTGAGATGCTCATTGTCTGCTTGCCTTGTCATTTTGATTATGGGAAAGCTCCCGTATCATGTGCAAGGGGTACCCTGTTGGCAGTTCTTAATGATACACATATACTTACAATGACAAGAGCTTACTCGTGACTGAAGTTGAGTAGCATGAGGATCGGTCTTCGTAAGTAAGGGGCATGAGATTTCGGTTTATAACTTGTCAAGCATATCCTCTTAGTTGTGTCACTTTAACCTTAATCACCTTCAAGATGCTTATGATAGGGGCAATGAGAGCTGAAAACTACAAGTACCATAATTTTTGGAAGCTCTTTATGAGACTTGAATCCCTACTTCCTTTTACAAAGGCCTTTCTTCCACCATTATATTGAGTCTCCACCTTCTATCTTTATGCACCTACTTTGAGAGCATAGTGGCCATTCTTAGTTCTATGTGCATTGTCCCAAGACTAGTTGATTGATGCATAACTTGATATTGCTTGTTTGAAACTATTGTATCTAGTCACTCTTATGAACTTTGAAGGTGTCCTATGCATTTATATTTGCTACTCTATTGAGGGACAAGCTGAATACTATTATGCTATGTTTTCTTTATGTGAAACAAACAAACGTCTTGCAAAGCATTGTTATTCATGAATCTTTTGTTTGTGCCTTTTCATGGTGTATCATAGTTTCTTTGATTATTGCTAGAACTTTGTCTTTCATGTTATGATTGAAGTACTATGATCCCAGCTTTGAATGTTTTGCAAATACTTTGATCAAGTCTTTGTTGGTGCATGTCACCTCAAAAATTATTCTTTCTTTTTATCACTTACCTACTCGAGGACGAGCAGGAGTTAAGCTTGGGGATGTTGATACATTACAAATGTATCTATAACTTTTGATGTTCCATGCTTGGTTTTATCCACTTTCTTGTGTTTTGTTCCAACTTTGGAGTACTTTTCATATGATTTCTTGGACTAACCTATTAACAAGAGCCATAGTGCCAGCTACCTGTTTTCTGCTATTTTTGGTTCCAGGAAAGTCATAAAATGAATATTCTCGGAATTGGACGGGACAAAAGCCAAAATGCCTATTTTTCCGGAAGGGATCAAGTGCCAGAATACGAGATGGAGAAGGGCCAGGGAGCCACCACACCACCTGGCCGCGCAGCCAGGCCTGGCCCGCGCCAGGGGGTGGTGTGGCCGCTCTCGGCACCCCTTCGGCCTCTCCTTCCGCCTATATATTGCCCTCGAGACGAAAACCCTAAGTATCCGATCAAAAATCCACGAAAGAGTGTACCGCCGTCATCTCCATCCCTAGATCGGGAGGGATCTGAAGCTCTTCCCGGCACCCTGCCAGAGAGGGGAATTCACCCTGGAGGCCTTCTTCATCACCATGCAAGCCTCCGGTGTGATGCGTGAGTAGTTCATCCTTGGACTACGGATCCATGTAGTAGCTAGATGGCTGGTTTCTCCTCCTTTGTGCTTTCATGTTTAGATCTTGTGAGCTCCGTTCATGATCAAGATCATCTATTTGTAATTCATACATGTTGTGTTTGTGGGGATCCGATGGATAATGAGATGCTATTTCAGATTGATTATTGATTCTATCATGTCTTTGTTATTTGAGATCTTGCATGCTTTCCGTTGTTAGTAGCTATCTTGGCCAAGTAGATGCTAGCAACTCCAAGAGTTAGTATTTATGCTCGATAGTGGGTTCATGCCTCTAGTAATCTGGGGAAGTGACAGAAATCTCTAAGGTACTAGATGTGTTGTTGCTTCTAGGGAGAAAACAACAATCCTTTGTTCATAGAACAATCGTATTGTTTACTTTACACGTAGTTCGTAAAGCAATAATCTGTTGCTTGCAACTTAATACTGGAGGGGGTTCGGATGATAACCTAAAGGTGGATTATTAGTCATAGATGCAGTTGGATGGCGGTCTATGTATTATGTTGTAATGCCCAATGAAGTCTCAGAGGAGTCAAGATGATTAGTATATGCATGTAATTCTTTCTTGGTGTTTGTCAATTGCCCCGCTGTAATTTGTTCACCCAGCATGTTATCTATCTAAGGAGAGCCACCTCTAGTGAACTATGGATCCTGGTCCTTTTTCTTTACATACAATCTTTTACTGCTTTGTGTTTACTTTTTGCAAACTTTTACTTCTTTCCATTCGATATGTTTAAACATTTGTTTTCTGCAAAACACAGTGAGATTGACAACCTCATTGCAAGTTGGGGACAAAGTTCTATGGTTGTGTTGTGCAGGTCTCCACGTTGCTACTAGCACCGGTAGTGCGCCCTGCCAAAGCTCAGCTAGTAACACCTTTGGGGTGTTTCCTTGCTCCTACTGGTTCGATTAAACCTTGGTTTCATAACTGAGGGAAAACTTACTGCTGTGCTCATCATACCTTCCTCTTGGGGTTCCCAACGAGCTCTATGTCGAAAGTCGAGCGCATCATACATGATGTATCATTTGCTTGAAGTGGTTGTTATCCTGAGCAAAAATGCCTAGTATGCATATTACCTTTGTATGTTCAAAGCTGCAATTTTATTGTTATGAGCGTGGAAAGAAAAGCTAGGCTTCACTGAATATTACGCAGTTAGGCCTAACTTTTTCTTACACCAATAAGCATAACTTAGTCTTTACACAAATAAGCGTAACTAATGATAAAGATAAAGACAAATGGTTCATCAGATCTGCCAGTATGAGCACTAGGTCCCTGGAGCTGGTGGTATCGTCGGAACGAACCATAATGTTGTGTTTGGCTGTCTGGCATTCTCCATCAAATCGTACGACCCCACTGATGAGCCAATTGTAGTCCCCCTCCCCCCAGCGTGGACTCGGCTCCAGGTCGGATCTAGAGTGTCAACATGATAGGCGCGTGAGTGTGCAGCAAACACACAATCTACTATAAACACTGGAAGTGCTAGCACCTCAGCAACGACACCAGCATGTTCTTCCTAGACTCCAGCAACACCCTTAGCAGGTATTTCGTCAACTTCACCAGCAGCAGCCTGAGCAGGTATTTCGTCAGCTTCACCAGCAGTAGCATTAGCAAGTATTTCGTCAGCTTCACTAGCAACAACATCACCAAGTATTTCGTCAGCTTCACCAGGAGCAGCAACAGCTAGTTCTTCATCAGCTCCACCACCACCAACACTAGCAGCAGCAGGAGCCAAGGCTGCCTGAGCATTTACAGGTTCAACAGCTCCAGGGGCTCCGACAAAGAAAGGGTAGTTGATCCCAAGAAACACAGATTGTCTCTTCAGATTGCCGAATATGCTCCAGACTTGCTCTACTGGGTCTTTGGATGGGCATGTGGACCTCAAGAAAACGTAACACCGCAGCGATGGGTATGAAGAAAGGTGTGTCCCCATATGTTCTATTGTATCACCAACCCTGTTTAGTGCTCCCCTGATATGAATCCACATGAGTTCAACATCCTGTTCCGTGTCGCCTCCAAGAGGTGCCAGGAACCAGCGCCATGTCCCAAGTTCAGCATCTGCTACTGCATCTTTGATGACCGGAGCTGGAATGATGCGCGGGGCTGCGTGGGTACCTGTGTGTTACTTATAGTCAGTAAGTAGATTTTGAATGAGATTTTACATGCTATATGACACCATGACTCACCCCAAATGGACGGCTCCCAAACACGCACGTCGCTGCTAGGTTCAGTGACCGCATAAATGCGTTGCGGTTTGTACGAATAGTAGCTATAGGTGAAGACGGCGTCGACATACTTCTTCGGCCGCAGGAAGTCATCGCGCAAGACTGTCCATTCCTTGTCTTCTGGGCATCTAATGAATGTGATTTCCATGTCAAACACCGCTAAGAGGTCGTACTCCCAGGTCTTCCACGCCCCCTCCCGCGGTCTATGTGGGAGCTGTACCTTCAGGAGGTCAAGTTTTGCCATGTTGAACCTATAAGCGAATTCGGAAATGGGTGGCGGCCACCCGTTGTTGAATGCAATAATGCCAACACCCTCCAAAGATGGCAATGTAAGTCTCAACGATCTGTAGCCATTTTTTAGCGTCCAAGTACTCCCATCCTGTGATAAAAGGACCAGTCACTCGCCGTTGCCACCCACCCAGTTCTGGTCATCTTCCATTTCCGTCTCTTCTTCTTCCTTGATATTCACTACTACTGATTCGGACCACTTATCCAGTAGCATCAGTTTTGCATGAATATTCTGCAGAGTTTGTTGTTAGTTGGTACAATCACCTAGCATGGATTCCATTGCAAATACAATTTGACAACTAGAACTTCAGATTAAAGTACACAAAATATCGCCTAAATACGAGTGTCTCCTTAGATATTGCCTAAATTGTGCCTGTGTCACTACGAAGATACCTAATATATGGAGTAGGAGCAGAGCCCCCAGAACAAACTCCTGACGATGATCATAAACAGCTCGGGGCATAACAGCCTTAAATCGTCTAATCTGTTTGTTTTTATTTTAGGAAACAGAATATCACCTAGCAGGCATTCCATTGCAAATCGAAATCGACAACTCGTCTATCACCTAAAGTAAGATTGTGTCACTACGAAAATACCAGAATATTAGGTACGAGCAGAGCTTCCGCTGTACAGAATATTCTTAAATGGTTTGATTTGTTCAAATCGCGCGTGCACACAACACGTTTGACAAAAGGAACATAGGATTTCGATGAGAGTTCAGCACATATGAATCAACGATATGACTGAACGAATAAGCTAGATACTGGAACTTACGTGGCCATCGCAGTCGTTTGGCCATTTGTTGTTATCGGGGTAAAGAAGGCTTGGCGTGCCGAACGATTGTTCTTCCATGTCCCGCATCGTGAAGCGGGAGCCAGGGATGCAGCGAGCGAGGCGGCCGGCAGAGATGATGTCCAACCCCGAGGCGATCCTGTGCACGTTCGCGGTGCTGAGGTTCAGCCATCCCCAATCCTTGCGGTGGAGGTCGCCCTGGCCGTCCGCGTCGTCGTCGCATGCCTTTCGCTTCAGCCTGCTGCTACCCCCAAGCTCTACCCATAGTGGCGAATGGAGTCTTGAATCCGGTAGATTAATGGAGGCGTTGTGATAAGGAGGCGGATATATTCGAGAGGGAATGTAATCAGGGATGGGGCAGTTGTTCGAGTGGGAGTGAATCTGCAAGGAACCACCACCGCCGCCGGTTCTCGTCCGCGTGGAAGACAGGCAGGGGGCGTAATTATTGAGGGCGTGCACTGGAACCGTCTAGAGGAAGTGAAAAATAAATCATAAGAGAGAGAAATGTGCGGCCCGCCTGTCAGTGAGTGAAGGTCGGCACGCGCAAACGTGACTATGTTTGACTTGGATCGTGCATGGCAGACCTTGATTCCACTGCATGCAAGTGGCGCAGAACAAATTTTAGGAAGCGCTAGCATCGACGTGTAAAACCGCTGTTTTTCTCCACCTTCACCCTACTATGAATAGTCGTGCACCATTCCAGATATTGGTAAGGGCGGTTCCAATCTTTCACTTCTCCGTCTCATTTCCTCCTCCACGGCCTCATCGTCTTTCTCCTCCACGGCCTCATCCATTTACTCCACCACCGCATCACCCTCTTCCTCCGTATCCTTTCCCTCTTGCATGTAGTCATGGACTCTCCGGACGTCCGACACGACGGCAGGCAAGCAACTGCGCACTTTGACATAGAAGTACATGGCGGGAAGAAGATCGATGTCGTCTACACCACCGACCCTCGGACGGTGAGGAACACTCTGAATAATTACACATGTTGGCTGCGGTTCGAAGAGAACAGGTTCGTAGGTCTCGACCTCGAGTACAGCCGCGATCACCGTAGGATCGCCGTTGTGAAACTCTCCATGAAGGGGCACGTCCTCGTATACCAGCCTTTTTGCGAGAAGGGGATTGATGGGATCTGGTAGACTTTGCTGTCTTTTTGTTCCTGAACCGTCTGTTTGCAAAAGTTATTGCTATATTATTTGTCTGAATTCATTTTCATGCAGGTGGGGCAAAAGCATTAGGGATCTGTTTTCATGACTTTCTCGTGAACCAACACATAACATTTACTAGTGTTGACATCACGAATGACACTAAACTTCTGGAAAGCCCGACTGTCAACATTAGAATCCCAAAGGAGTGCAGAGTGGACATCTAGGAAATTTACTGGATCCAAGGACGAAGGGCGGCAAGACCGGGATGGCCACTCTTTCCTCCGAACTCATCGACCCATGGTACGCTGACATGAAGGGAAAATTGCCAAGATGTTCGTGGAGGCGTTTAGGGCACGATTACTGGGAGGATAAGCCACTTTCTGAACCTAATCTGATGTACGCTGCAATTGACGGGTATGTTAGCCACGAGCTGTACCGCCAGATTGTAAATTCTCGTTCTAGGCATCGCATCATTAAACCACCACCAAGGCAGGTTGTTTGCCCCCAGATGCCGGAGTGTAGATGAATCTACAAGCCAGGGCAAGAGATCGAAGGCATCCCGGGATCGGCTGCCTTCTCCAACAAGCTAGGATGTAGACTTTAGTGCATGATTGTTGTGTTTATGAAACATGTTATTTCAGAAGTACACTATGTGAGCAATTATGAACTGTTGTGTATTACCTTTGTCAAACTATAATCTGGGTTTGGTTATGACTGTATCCTTCGCTATAATCTGGGTTTGATTATGACTTATGACTGTATCACACCTTGTGCATGCCAGTCCTGGATTCTGCCGCATGCAAATGACATAGATAGAATTTGTAAGAATGAATGTTGAGCATACAAAAGGGGGAATGTAATTCATACAGGTTAAGTAGCTAATAGCACAGGGCATGCACGTAGCAGACATGCGCGTCCCTGGCTGCGTACTTGATCGCATCGTAATCCAGGTGCCTCCACTCCCATCGCTCGTCCAGGTGCTTCGGGAACTCGACTTTCATGTCGGCGTACTCGCGGTCGATGATGTCGGCAGCGAGTCTAGCCATGTCGGCTTTCCCTGTACCGCCATCCGGGTACCTCCACAAACGTTGGAGATCGACGTGATTGACAACATGAACGAGGAGATCCCGCTCTAGCTTCGGAGTGTCGTTCTTGATGTCGACGCTGGTGAAGTAGATCTCCCTCCTGTGTAGGAACTCGCAAAGCTCCGGGCATACAGATTTGGCCCTACATACGTGGTATAGGAGGCAGTGGTTGTGCATGGACAGCTAAAAAAGTGTCATCCTCTTCCTATCTTCGGTATACTCAAGGTCAAGGCCGACGATCTTGTACCTGTCCATCAGCTCCTGTAGCCACCGCTCGTACATTGCGATGAACTTGGCGACCTCCGCTGACGCATTTGTGTGGACGACCTTTAGCTTGGTGGTGCCATGGGCAGTTATGGTGTACTCGTCGGTGAAGTTGCTCCCGTCGCCGAACAAGCGCCGTACTCTGTGTCCATGGCAGCAGCTAATGCAGCGGGCGGTGGCCTAGGGTTGGTAGCGGTGGCTGGGACTGGGTGTCGCGATGGAGTGATCTATTGCGGTGGTATGGCCCCGGCGGAGGCGGTGCCTGCGGCAGCATCGATGGTTCTTGCGGTGGCTGCGGCGGCGGCGGAGGGCGGCGGAAGAAATGAGTTAGTGATTTTTGCACAGTGATGTGCTGAGGAGACAGAAGGCGATGCTTAAATTGCGTTTACCAATATTCCGGTCATACCCATGTGGAAGCAAGTTTGACCGGGCGAGCACAATTGGTTTCTAATCCTAGCGATTAAATTCGGCGTCCGTCCCGGTAGGCGATGGGACGGGTGTGCGACGTGGCTTTGGCGTGGAAGAGACCGATCACGTAGACCACCGTCACGTTGCCGATCCGCAGTGGGTGCGTGGTTCTGACACGACGTAACGTGATAGGATAGAAGGAAGTGTACATCTATTAATCCTAACAAGTTTAAGAAGTGTAAGCATAGACATGGACCTAGCATCCCTGCAACCCCGGGGCAGCCGCCCAGCCGATCAGGCCTGCCGATTGCGCAAAGCTTGCAATTTCATTTTGTCCAGAATTTGCCAAAATGAAGCTCGTTTGCCCAAGCTTCTATAAGTTTCTCTGTAGGGCCACTTGTGTAAGCATGCACGATCAAGCAACTATGCAACACACATGTCAGTGGAAAAACATGAGATTTCAACGCACCACATAGTTTAGGGATTTAGAATAGCTACATTGTGGAGCTCTGGCCAAATTGCATGGTAAAGCCAAATTCAGCTATTTGTCAGATTTAGCTATAGCAACATTGTGTCTCGTTTGTCCTCACTTTTTCCCTCCCAATATTCCGAAGCCCTCACATGCGGTCAGAGGGGGGTGTCGTCTGGTCAAAGGCTTGGCTGTTACATGCGCCCTGACGCCTAAATTGGAAGTTTTTTTGTTATTTGGCCTTTTTAAGAGCGCCTTTTCCCCTCTCTCGCTAACAGTTGTGTTTTTTTGCCCAAAAAGGTAGGGAATCTAGAGCAGCTTCTCTCTTCATTCATTGTTCCTTTTGCCCTCATTTTTCCTCAATCCGGTGACAAATCTAGAGCAGCAAAACAACCAGCACTATAAATAAATTTAGTAAACAAAGCAGATGTTGATAAAGCAGCTAATATAGGTTATATAGTACGGTACTTAACGAGGTTCGACAATTAGGCTGCTCAGCAGCAGCAGCTGACAGGTTCAACACAGACAAGACAAAAGAAGCTGCTTTATAGCAGCAGCAGCTGTTCAGTGGCCACTCGTGGCCTCTGCCAGGAGGGCATCTACCTCCTCCCTCTAGTGCCTCCTCCACTTCTTGCTGCCCAGCCCCTTGACCTTGGGCGCCTTGGTTCTGATCGGGGGGATGCGACCCCTCCTCGATAGCCACCTTCTGGAGGTTGCCGGAGATGAAGGCCGAGCGCCTGGTGCTTGTCCATGAAGCCGTGGACGTTCACGGACTCGCCGCAGGTCCTCACATCCTCGGCATGCTTCACGAGGGAGTTGAAGTCCGTGGCGCGGAGCCTCCTAATGGAGCAGAAGGGGCACATGTACACATCGCCGACGAAGAAGTTGTTCTACTTGGCCAGACTTTAGCCTCCTCAAGACATGACGAGTCTTGGTGTCCTTGGACTCGTCGTCGCTGTGGACATCGTTGCTATCCTCCTATTGGAAAAAAACAGTAGAGTGCAATAGGACATGATTGAAATATTTTCATTATCGGGATTGATTATTGCATAGATTGACCGATTGAGATCTCCGGATTATTCCCCGAATCTCAAACTAAATCGAATACTGATCCCAATATGACATGGGGATTTGTCGAAAATCGAGATCTAACACAAGAGGATTAGCTATTGTAAACATACGAACAATCGAGCCCTAATAGCATACGATCTAGCATGCAACGATGGGAACAGGGGAAGAACAAGGGAAGGGGAGAAAACCCTGGTTACCTCCGACCATGGGTCGATGATGCTGGTGTCATAGGGATTCTCCAGCCTTATGTAGACAACCTCCTCGTATGGGTCCCAGCCGAGCGGGATATGTCCGAGAACCGGTGGGGACCTCCTCGCCGGCGGCTACAGAGGATGCAGGGGCGGGGACAGGGGTCTGTATGGGGACAGGGGCTCCTCGCCGGCGGCCTTGGAGGCGCTGATGGCCACCGCGCCATTCTTCTCCATCGCTGGCGTGGTTGGGGTTTTGTTGGGCGTTTGCAGAAGGTGATGGGACAGTGGAGACGGTTGAGTGAGCGAGTGCGTGATGAGTGGGAGTGGGGAGCCCTCTATTAAAGGAGAAGGGAAGCGACGTTTCGTTGCACTACCTGCACCATGTATGCTAATGCACTTGTGAACGGCCACACGTGTCCGCACCAACCACCCGCCCCGTGCACCGCACACGCGTACCGTGAGTCACGTTTTTTCCCTCGTGTCTAACCAGGGCGATTCAGTTGTACTCAGTTTTGCCCTCGAGCGTAACACTAGCGGTTTGGTTCCATTTTTAAAATCATTTTCTATTTTCTATTTGAATCCTTTTGTCACTCTTGCCCCTGATTTTTAAAATTTACTCAGTTTTTCCCTTGGTTTTTAAGTTCTACTCAGTTTTTGCCCTGGTTCTTAAGCGCTACGACTATCTTCGGTTTTCCCCTCTCTTTGTATCCATCTCTCACACATGTGGCTCATCTTCGCGGCTATGCCCTGATTGGTCGAGACAGTTGTCACACAGATCGTGCCCACCAACCGTTGATCATCTGTGATCTAGCGGACAGGATAACCCTCATATCTGTCGGGGGCACCCCTCTATCCACGCAAATAACGAGTATGCCACCGAAACTTTAACTCCATAAATAGATGAACTTGAATATATTTTGAAGGGTATGAAACTAGAAATCCCATAGTTTAAGGGTCTAGATACGATAAGAGAACTATATATTATTAGTGGCCGGGCCAGCACAGTGATGGGTTGGTCGGCTAGAAGTTCCTGATTCCTAAGTAAGGGGGACCCTAGGCCGGTCTTGACATACTCCCTCAGGAATTTGCCATAAGCAAGCGTGCTAGCCTTGGTCGTCGACTTGTGTTTACTAGCCGGGCTTTTACCGATGCTAACCGCATGCGGAATCAAGCTGGCAATCCTCGGGTTGAATCCTTTCTTATAGAAAGGGCGCGCCTGAGCTCCCAAGTCGAGTGCGGAAAGGGATTATCCCGCTCTTGAGCTTCTTCATGACATGGCGGCTCTTGTTGTCCCTGGTCTACTTGTTAGAGTCCATCTCACTTGAATCCACCTGTAATGTATGGAATACAAAACGAAATGAGAAAAATAATAAATATATATTCCTTTCACCATCTGAGTTACTTTCAATGCCATAACAAGGTCTATACAGGTTCAGCAGTTCATTATGGTCGTCTCCCCAGCTCGCTCCTAATAATGTGGTTTGTGTTCTTGACAACTTATTAATAAATAAATAACGTGGATTCATTCAGAAAAGACTAGATCTCTCCATGTACCGGTTCGTACGTTGCATCTAATCATTAGGACTAGATTTTTTATGACGCTAGGATAGATTAAGCTCGAGCAGAAAATATGAAACATGTAGAAATAGATGTACCTCCGGGT
Source organism: Avena eriantha (assembly GCA_910589775.1). Taxonomy (NCBI): domain Eukaryota; kingdom Viridiplantae; phylum Streptophyta; class Magnoliopsida; order Poales; family Poaceae; genus Avena; species Avena eriantha. The sequence goes on from OU342740.1 coordinate 39,429,943, forward strand.
ACACGAGCGGAGCGTGTTCGTCGAACTCCACGCCCTCATCGGCGCCTCCGAAGTCGTCAGCACCGGTTAGCACATGGTCCCCCAAGGGGTTGAACTACACGTCCTCCTCGCCTTGTGCTGCGTCATGCTCCTCTAGATCTGTTGCGTGAAGCACCACCCTGGCGGCGATGCCCGGACACTCACCCCCCACGCACTGGTTTCATGTAGAAGGTTTTTGCAAGTATGTTCAAGATTGTGGGGTTTTGCTAGATAGGGAAGAGAGAGTAGTGGATGAGTGCGAATGGAGGACCCGATAGGCTGGGTTTTAATGTGGGCAGGTTTAGGCCTCCTCGAGGACCCCGGTAGGCAGCTCTTCCGGCTACGGCTGCCGCGTGGAAGGTTCGTGTGGTGGGGGCTTGTCGGAAGTGAGAGTGTAGGCGCGCTGCATAGTAAAAATGGTATAGCCCATGGGCCGTGGATGACCAGTTGCCATGCAGTAGACTTGTAGCCTTTGCAGACTAGATTAAACATGACATGACCACCTCGACGACTTTTTCCATGGACGGCATCGTGTTCCTTCTTATAGAAGTCTCGTTGAGGGAGACGTTCGTGCTGTCTCGCGCTATCCTGTGCAGGGCACGACGTGTGCAACGAGCCCCGTTGGATCACACAGGATCAACAGTTGGTGCGCACGATCCGTGTGACAACTGTGACAACCAATCAGGGCGTAGCAGACAAAGTGGGCACAGGTTTGGGCTTCTACGAAAGAGAGAGAGGGGGCAAAACTAGGTAGTATCAAAAAGCAAAGGGCAAAGCTGAGTAGTATAAAAATGGAAAGTGAGTGTCTTTACAATGAAATACATCGTGGCATACATCATATTATGCCAAGATAGATCCACTAGAGTTCATTGCATGTGTGTTCTTTCCACAAACCACATATGTATCCACTAGAGTCATTGCATGTGTGTTCCTGTCATGAATCACATTTGGATCCACTAGTGTTCATTGCATGTGTGTTCTTTCCACAAACCACATATGTATCCACTAGCGTAATTGCATGTGTGTTCTTTTTAGAAACCACACATGGATCAACCAATGTCATTGCATGTGTGTTCTTTCCACAAACCACACATGGATCCACCAATGTCATTGCATGTGTGTTTCTTTCCACAAACCACACATGGATCCACCAATGTCATTGCATGTGTGTTCTTTTCACAAACCACATGGATCAACCAATGGCATTGCATGTGTGTTCTTTCCACAAACCACGTATGGATTCACTAGAGTCATTGCATGTGTGTTCTTTTCACAAACCACATATGGACCCACTAGAGTCATTGCATGTGTGTTCTTTTCACAAACCACACATGGATCCACCAGAGTAATTGCATGTGTGTTCTTTCCACAAACCACATAAGGATCAACCAGTGTCATTGCATGTGTGTTGTTTCCACAAACCACATTTGGATAAACCAATGGCATTGCATGTGTGTTCTTTCCACAAACCACACATGGATCAACCAATGGCATTGCATGTGTATTCGTTTCACAAACCACACATGGATCAACCAATGCCATTGCATGTGTGTTCTTCCACAAACCACACATGGATCCACCAGAGTCATTGCATGTGTGGTTCTTTCCACAAACCACATATGGATCAACCAGTGTCATTGCATGTGTGTTCTTTCCACAAACCACGTATGGATCAACCAATGTCATTGCATGTGTGTTCCTGTCATGAACCACACATGGATCAACCAATGTCATTGCATGTGTGTTCTAGTCATGAACCACATATGGATCCACCAGTGTTCATTGCATGTGTGTTCCTGTCATGAACCACACATGGATCAAACCAGTGGTATTTGCATGTGTGTTCTTTCCGCAGACCACATATGGATCCACAAGAGTCATTGCACGTGTGTTCTTTTCACAAACCACATATGGGACCCATTAGAGTCATTGCATGTGTGTTCTTATACTAAAACCAGCACTAGAGTCATTGCATGTGTGTTTTTTCACAACCACATATGGATCCACAAGTGTCATTGCATGTGTGTTCTTTCCACAAACCACATACGGATCACCCAGTGATTATTGCATCTATGTTATTTCCACAAACCACATATGGATCCACTAGAGTCATTGCATGTGTGTTCTTTTCACAAACAACATATGGACCCACTAGAGTCATTGCATGTGTGTTTATTCCACAAATCACACATGGATTAACCAATGGCATTGCATGTGTGTTACTGTCAACAAACCACATATGGATCAACCAATGTCATTGCATGTGTGTTTGTGACATGAACCAAATATGGACCCACTAGAGTCATTGCATGTGTGTTCTTTCCAAAAACCACATATGGATCCACTAGAGTCACTTGCATGTGTGTTCTTCTCACAAACCACATATGGATCAACAATTGGCAATTGCATGTGTGTTCTTTTCACAAATCACATATGGATCCACCAGTGTTCACTACATGTGTGTTCTTATCCACAAACCACTTATGGATCACCCAGTGTTCATTGCATGTGTGTTCTTTTCCACAAACCACATATGGATCCACTAGAGTCATTGCATGTGTGTTGTTTCCGCACACCACATATGGATACACTAGTGTCATTGCATGTGTGTTCTTTCCGCAAACCACATAGGATCCACAAGTGTTCATTGCATGTGTGTTCTTTTCACAAGCGACATATGGATCAACCAGTGGCATTGGCATGTGTGTTCTTTTCACAAATCACATATGGATCCACCAGTGTTCACTACATGTGTGTTCTTTCCACAAACCACTTATGCATCCACCAGTGTTCATTGCATGTGTGTTATTTTCCACACACCACATATGGATCCACTAGAGTCATTGCATTGTGTTCTTTTCACAAACCACATATGGACCCACTAGAGTCATTGCATGTGTGTTCTTATACTAAAACCATCACTAGAGTCATTGCATGTGTGTTCTTTTCACAAACCACATATGGATCAACCAGTGTCACTGCATGTGTGTTCTTTGCACAAACCACATATGGATCCACCAGTGTTAATTGCATATGTGTTCTTTTCACACACACCACACATGGATCAACCAATGGCATTGCATGTGTGTTCTTTTCACAAATCACATATGGATACACCGTGTTTCACTGCATGTGTGTTCTTTCCACAAACCACTTATGGATCCACTAGTGTTCATTGCATCTATGTTATTTTCCCACAAACCACATATGGATCCACTAGAGTCATTGCGTGTGTGTTCTTTTCACAAACCAAATATGGACCCACTAGAGTCAATGCATGTGTGTTCTTATACTAAAACCAGCACTAGAGTCTTTTGATGTGTGTTCTTTTCACAAACCACATATGGATCCACTAGTGTCATTGCATGTGTGTTCTTTCCACAAACCACATTGGATCCGCCAGTGTTGATTGCATCTGTGTTCTTACACAAACCACACATGTCCCCTGAGTCATTGCATGTGTGTTCTTTTCACAAACCACATATGGACCCACTTGAATCGTTGCATGTGTGTCTTTCCACAAACCACACATGGATTAAACCAATGGCATTGCATGTGTGTTATTGTCACAAACCACATATTGATCAACCAATGTCATTGCATGTGTGTTCCTGTCATGAACCACACATGGGTCAACTAGTGTTCATTGAAGGTGTGTTCTTTCCACAAACCACACATGGATCCACTAGCGTAATAATGCATGTGTGTTCCTTTTCACAAACCACATATGGATCAACCAATGGCATTGCATGTGTGTTCTTTTCACAAACCACAGATGGATCCACCAATGTTCACTACATGTGTGTTCTTCCACAAATCACTATGGATCATCTAGTGTTCACTGCATGTGTGTGTCTTTCCACAAACAACATATGGACCCACTAGAGTCATTGCATGTGTGTTCTTTCCACGAACCACACATGGATTAACCAATGACATTGCATGTGTCCTATTGTCACAAACCACATATGGATCAACCAATGTCATTGCGTGTGGTTCCTGTCATGAACCACATATGGACCCACTAGAGTTATTCAAGTGTGTTCCTTTCACAATCACATATGGATCAACTAGTGTTACTGCATGTGTGGTTATTTCCACAAACACTTATGGATCAACCAATGGAATTGCATGTGTGTTCTTTTCCACAAACCACATATGGATCCACTAGAGTCATGGCATGTGTGTTCTTTTCACAAACCACATATGGAACCACTAGAGTCATTGCATGTTTGTTCTTTTCACAAACCACACATGGATCCACCAGAGTCATTGCATATGTGTTCTTTCCCACAAACCACATATGGATCAACCAGTGTCATTGCATGTGTGTTCTTTCCACAACCAAATTTGGATCAACCAATGGGATTGCATGTGTGTTCTTTTCCACAAACCACCATGGATCAACCAATGGCATTGCATGTGTATTCGTTTCACAAACCACACATGGATCAACCAATGGCATTGCATGTGTGTTCTTTCCACAAACCACAAAATGGATCCACCAGTGTCATGCATGTGTGTTCTTTCCACAAACCACATATGGATCCACTAGTGTTATTGCATGTGTGTTCCTGTCATGACCACACATGGATCAACCAATGTAATTGCATTGTGTCCTCTGTCATGAACCAACATATGGATCCACCAGTGTTCATTCATGTGTGTTCCTGTCATGAACCACACATGGATCACCAGTGGTTATTGCATGTGTGTTCTTTTCGCAGACCACATATGGATCAATAGAGTCATTGCACGTGTGTTCTTTTCATAGACCACATATGGACCCACTAGAATCATTGCATGGGTGTTCTTATACTAAAACCAGCAGAGTCATTGCATGTGTGTTCTTTTCACAAACCACATATGGATCCACCAGTGTCATTGCATGGTGTGTTCTTTCCACAAACCACATATGGATCCACCAGTGTTCATTGCATGTGTGTTCTTTCCACAAAACACACATCGGATCCCCCCTGAGTCATTGCATGTGTGTTCTTTTCACAACCACATATGGATCCGACCTGAGTCATTCCATGTGTGTTCTTTCCACAAACCACACATGTATAAACCAATGGCACTGCGTCTGTGTGTTATTGTCACAAAACCCACATGGATCAACCAATGTCATTGCATGTGTGTTCCTGATGAACCACACATGGATCCACTAGCGTAATTGCATGTGTGTTCTTTTCACAAACCACATTATGGAGCAACCAATGGCATTGCATGTGTGTTCTTTTAAGAAACCACATATGGACCCACTAGAGTCATTGCATGTGTGTTCTTATACTAAAATCAGCACTAGAGTCATTGCATTGTGTTCTTTCACAAACCACATATGTATCCACAGTGTCATTGCATGTGTGTTCTTTCCACAAACCACATATGGATCCACCAGTGTTCATTGCATGTGTGTTATTTTCACATACCACATAAGGATCAACCAATGGCATTGCCTGTGTGTTCTTTCTCTTTCACAAATCACATATGGATCCACCACCAGTGATCAGTACATGTTTGTTCTTTCCACAAACCCACTTATGGATCCACCAGTGTTCATTGCATGTGTGTTCTTTTCCACAAACCACATATGGAGCCACTAGAGTCATTGCATGTGTGTTCTTTCACAAACCACATATGGACCCCTAGAGTCATTGCATGTGTTTTCTTTACTAAAACCAGCAATAGAGTCATTGCATGTGTGTCTTTTCACAAACCACATATGGATCCACCAGTATCATTGCATGTGTGTTCTTCTCACAAACCACATATGGATCTACCAGTGTTCATTGCATGTGTGTTCTTTTCATGAACCACATATGGACCCACTTGAGTCATTCCATGTGTGTTCTTTCCACAAACCACACATGTATTACCAATGGAATTGCATGTGTATTATTGTCACAAACCACATATGGATCAACCAATGTCATTGCATATGTGTTCCTGGCATGAACCACACAATGGATCAATCAGTGGTCATTGCATTGTGTGTTCTTTTCACAAACCACATATGGATCAACCAATGGCATTGCATGTGTGTTCTTTTCACAAACCACATATGGATCAACCACTGTTCACTACATGTGTGTTCTTTCCACAAATTACATATGGATCAACCAGTGTTCGCAGCAGTGTGTTTCTTTCCACAAACAACATATGGACCACTAGAGTCATTGCATGTGTGTTCTTGCCACAAACCACACAAGGATTAACCAAGGGCATTACATGTGTCAATTTTCAACAACCACATATGATCAACCAATGGCATTGCATGTGTGTTCCTGTCATGAAACCACATATGGACCCACTAGAGTAATTGGCATGTGTGTTCTTTTCCACACAACCAAACATGGATCAACCTGTGTTCACTACATGTGTGTTCTTTCCACAAACCACATATGGATCAACAAACGGCATTGCATGTGTGTTTCTTTTCCACAAACCACATACGGATCAACTAGAGTCATTGCATGTGTGTTCTTTTCACAAACCACATATGGACCCACTAGAGTCATTGCATGTGTGTTCTTTTCACAAACCACACATGGATCCAC